>CM034147.1:741885735-742485735 GCA_019776745.2 Taxus chinensis | reverse complement strand
TAGTAAAGTGAACATATACAAGTAAATGTCAGCAAGGGTAAAAGAAACCAAGATATGCAACATGTTGTGGATGGATGGAATTGAATTCAAGATGGATAGTATAAGCCACATGCCCCCCATGTGAATGGGGATGTATGTAATGAGGTTCATTTAGTTTTTCCCCTCTATAGTTAAGAATGAACCATGAATGAGAGTGTGTCATTAGGAAATGGTTGAGTGTGTATGTTATGTCTAACGTGTTGTGATGATTTAGTATGTGTGGTGAAGATATACAACCTATATATTATGTGTGTGACACCCTTATAGCCAAAAAGTATATCATGAAAAGATGATCGAAGGAGTGATGATTTAACCTAAAGTGTGTATCATTACAATATGAATAGAGGGAGTGGTGACGTATCCTAAAGTGTGTACCACTACTAGATGAAGGAATGGGTGACCATTTATCTTATAGCATATGTCACTAACTTAGGAATTATACATGAGAGAAGTTCAAGTGATGAACGTATGTGTATGATAAGGTCCATTTGATTGGTAAACCCTTAGTAGTCGAGTATGGACCAAGGAACTAGAGTGTGTCATAGAGTAATGAGTGCATCACGTACAAGTATATGTGCATAGTATATGTGATATGTAAAATATGTAATGTACAGTGTATAGAATGCAACACAAGATGTGTAGATAGACTAATAATGTAGTAATTAGGATGAACAGTATGTAACGCTAGGATCATAGATAATAGGAGTATGACATGAGTATGATGTCTAGAATGTGCATGATGAGCGATGTATTGATGCAAAAATGTCAAAAAAATTTAGAATAAATGTAGAGTGTATGATGTAATATGTAAAATATACGATGCGATATGTATGAAGATTTGCAATGTGTAGTCTCTAGTTTGTATTATGTGGGGTTTATGTGTAGTATGTCATCAACAGTCAAGTGTGAACTAAAGCACAAGAGTGTGTCATCGGGTAATAGTATATGTTTTATTTAAGCATAGTATTTCTTAAGATATGTTACATTCAATGGATTTTTGAGTGGTTTGCTTAAAAGGGTGGCAAGATGATAAATTCCACTGCCAAGTTTGTTAGTGATAATATATGGACCAAGCCAATTGGGCTTGAATTTTCCTTTGAGAGGTGCCTAGAAATTTTTATTCTTTTGATTCTCTTTAAAGAAGAGGTCACCAATGTTAAACTCTATAGAAAAAGTTTTTTGATTCTATGCATGTGAGATGTGAGATTGACATGTGCAAAGATGTTCACTTGCATTGACATGACATGAGTACAAAATTTCTAACTCATACACGTGGTTTTAACAAATTTGATTGTCTTTAAGGATTCCTTTAAGAGAGATCCTCAAAGATGGTATTTTGAGCTCAAGTGGGCTAATGGATGCAACACCATAAAGTAAGACAAAAATGGTAGCATTAATTCGTGTGTGAATTCTATTATAATAGGCCCATAGGGAATAGAATAGGTAGTTATGACAATCAGTACTACTACAATCAATGGTCTTGCATAAGATTTTGACAATGGGTTTTTGGTGGCCTCAGCTTGGCCATTTCTTTGTAGATAGTAAGGGGTAGAAAATGATTGATTTTTTTTATTTTAGCACAAAACTTTTGAACGTCCTTATTTTTGAAGGAAGACCCATTATTAACGATTATATTCAAAGGCACACCAAAAAGTATGATAATATGCATGGTGAGGAAGTTAGAAATGTATGTGTTAGTGACCATTCACAGGGGATCTTCCTCGACCCATTTAATAAAGTACTCAGTAGCAGTAATGATTAATTTATATCCATCTGCAGACTCAAGATTGATCATACAAATGAGGTTAAGTCCCCAAAGGGAGAAAGGACAAGTAGGTGTAATGGGCTAGAGGTCATATGTTGGTACATGATGAATATTACGATGTTATTGACATTTTTCACAACAAATGACATATTCAAGGAAATCTTGTTCCATTGTATACCAATAGTACCCCTAGAATAATAGTATTTGTGACATAGCTTTACCAGAAAAATGACCACCACACATGCTATCATGTATATGTGAGATGGTAGTGGGTATATCTATGAGTGTGAGGCAATGTAAGGGGGTGACTATTAATTGCACACTTAAATAATTATATGCAAAAACTGACATAACGAGTATCCTCACATCATAATGTTATAACCTCATGAAGTTGCAGATTGTCAAGCATAGTCTACTTATATAAGTAATTGTAAATAAGTGAAAACCATTCAGATATTTCTTGACTGCACGTTATGGCACAAGCTACAAGAGATAATGTGGAGATAGAAGGTTTTCATAAGTGTGTAATTATTAATGTGGATTTTTCTTCTGTGATGTCTTGTGGGATGAGGGACATAACACTAGACATAACATATGTATGGGGATTATACTTGCGAGTAATAGTAGTAATGGAATAGGACTTGAATGTAGCTAGGAGATATTTGACGACCATGTTATATGGGATTAGGTTCTCCTCTTTTTTTCATATGTATCATTTACCTTATTGATGAAAAATTGAGAGTCGCCATATATACATAATTTGTGAATGAGAAGTATTTGGGTGGCAAGTAGGCCTAAAATGAGAGCTTCATAATCTACAATGTTATTTTTACAAGAAAACCATAATCGATATGCGAAGGGGAGTGGGTCACCATGTGGGGTTATGAAGATTATCTCATCTCTAGTACTAGATCGAAAATGAGAGCCATTAAAATATAGTGTCCATGTGTGTGGCTCAACAATATAGGCAATGAAATCATCCCAAAAAGAATTAAAAATGGGTGATGCATTTGAGAGGAGTATTGTATCTAATTGGTCTGTTATAACTTGTTCTTTGATGGATTTATGTGGTATAAACCCGAATTAAAACTCAATCAGAAGCATAACCCATTGTGCTAAGTGTCCTAAAAGATGTGTGAGAGATAATAATTACTGTACATGATCTAATTTAGTGATAATATATACTTCATTATTTAGGAGATAATGTCATAATTTATCCGCGACAAAAACCTGGTCAAGACAAAAAAATTCAATGTAGCTATAGTTACATTCATAATAAGGTAGGGTACGATTCATAAAATATATCACTCTCTCACGATGCGAATCATCATTTTATACCAGTAGAGAACCTAATGCATGAAACATAGATGAGATATATAATAAAAAACGTCAATCAGATAAAGAAGGGACTAAGGTGGGCACATTTAACAAGTAGGCTTTGATATCATTAAATTATTGTTGACATTTCTCATCCTAAATTACTTTATTATCTTTCTTCATCAGCCATGTAAATGGTTGAGTCTTATCAGTGAGTTTTCCAATGAATCGTTGAATACCCTAAATTTTTCCTTGTAATGATTGTAATTGATGAATAATTTTGGTGGAGGAATATTGATAATGGCTTTAATTTTTCAAATACCAATCTCAATGCCATATTGGGAGATAATATATCAAAGGAGCTTACCCTTTATGATCGAAAAACACACTTTTTGGGATTTAGACGCACACAATATTGTCATAGTAATTTAAATAGTATTCATAGATCCTTTGCATGGGAATAACATCACCTACATTTGGCCAAAATTTCATCTACATAATCTTCAGTGATTTTGTGAATATAATCATGGAATATATGTGTCATTTTCCATTGATAAGTAGCTCCTGCATTTTTTAGACTGAAGGGAATAAAAACATAGCAAAACATTTCCCATGGAGTGGTGAAGGATGTCATTTCTTGGTTAGTGTGGTTGATTTTAATATTATTGTAACCTGTAAAGCCATCCATAAAAGAAAATTATCCTTAGGAAAATATTTTTTTAAATCACAAAAAGTAGTGCAACAACGAACCCAACCATTTGATTTCATTACTAGCATGATATTAGATACCCATTCCAGATAATTAAAAACGTGAATAAACCACCGTCGAGAATATTTTGAACCTCTTCTTTAACTAGAAGTGTTACTTTGGGACTCATTTTATGAGTTTTCTGTTAGACTAGTTTAACACCAAGGTTGAGGAAAATATTTTTCATTGTGACCAATGGGTCAATACCTGATTTATCACTATACTCCCATTCAAAAATATCATAGAAATCATGAAGTAATTATTTTATATCTTTTTGTTTGGAAGGAGTAAGGGAGGAAGCTAGCAAAATTATGCATGTCTTTTTTTATGTACCTAGCTTGTATTGAATTGTTTTTTAATTATGAAGGGTCATGTGATATTTGATATATGGTTCAGTGGGAATAGTGTCGGGAGGATTGACGTTGACAGGGGATACATCAGATTCTTCAAAATAAGTCATATTATTGAGAGATGATGGGAGATGTAATTTATGTTTAAAATAAGGAAAATGATCGTAAACACTGATATAACCTAGTAGATAATCATTAGTAGAAAAATTATCTAAGGTAACCAAAGTGGTAGATGCATCATCACTGATGAGTTCAATATGTACTATGGAAAGTGAGGTAGCATGAAAGGTAGTATAAGTATATGTTGTCAGTAGAGAAGGAGGTTGATGCCCTAGCCAAAACTTATGTGACTATGTAGGGAGATCCCAAATTTTTGTGACCCTATGTTCTTATTGATCTAAATTTGTATCAAGGAAACCATAGTGGTCCAATTATTCTTACCCTAACCCATTACTCAAAAATTACTGAGTAATATCATATGAAGTGGAAGTATCACTAGATTTCTCAACAAAATTACGATACTCAAAAGGTGAAGGATCAGCTAGCACAACATAAATAGTGCTTTCATGGAAGAATTTAAGTCATGCGTGTAATGTATAGGGGACTTCATGCATAGCATGGATCCAAGGCCATCTAAGAAGGATATTGTAATTAAGGTTATTATGCATGACATGACATGGAATAGTGACTGTACATGGATGCATAGTGACTAGTAAAATGACAATACCTAATACATTCTTGGGAATGTTATCAAATCCACGAATAGAGATAGAGGAAGGAGCTAGAGATGCTTATAACATACCAAAATGACAAAGGAAAGTGATGTTTTAAATGTTTAGGCTAGATCAATTTTCATCCAAGTAGTGTTTGACAACAACTTTTTAAACATAAAATTGAATATACAAGGAAGGGTCATGTTGTAGTATCACTTGAGGAATTAAGTCATCGATTTTGAAATTTATTTGATCTTCATCAAGGGATAGAGGATAAGTAAACTTATCGTATACATATTTGGGTGAAATTTGAGGAGGAATACAACTAGTAGCTAAGTACTTTTTAAGCTTACTGATATAATCAAGGTGATTTTGTAGATAAGTGTGAATAGATATATTCATGATGAGAAAACCCTAAGATGATAAACATTAAGTGACGGTTCTATAAGCATGAAGATCAAGTATGGGTTCACCAAAATTATTAACTAAAATATGTAATATTTTAGAGTTAATGAAAGAAGTACAATAATGTAATAAATAATGAAAATGACCTAAACAACTAAGAAAGTATCAATGTAAAACCCTAGAGTGCAAAGAGAGTTAAAAAGAACTCATATGATTCGATGAGCTTGTTAGAACGTGTTGTGAAGATGTTTAGAGAAATAGGAGGACCAAAAAACTATGATGATGTCTAGAAAAGTGAAAATATGGGTAATGTAAGTGGACTTGGGTTCTTGAGAGATGATTAGGGCGCTTGTGGGCACACTAGTCTATGCAGGAGGTCTAGAAACCAGATTATTAGGTTTGCGAGGTTGCGTAAAACCTTTGGTGTCTATCGTACCAATATTTTTGAGTTGCGTTGTATGTCACTGATAATCCTTGATGAAGAAGATACCTACAAAACCCCAAAAAAAGCATCAAACTGTAAAAAAAAAAATACAAATGAAGGGGTTAAACTATCCTCAGTGACTAAAATTGTGGACTTACTAACTAAGCACTACACTACTTCTCGGACCTGATGTAGTTTTGTGTGTGTGTGTGCAATCATGCCCTAGGTGCTATTGTGTTAGTTGCACTTTGTGAAAGTAGCAAGTAATAACTATGTGTAGAAATGTAATAAAATGGTGGATGGAGTAGAAAAAACTTCCCTCATATCTAGTGTGATTTAGATGAACCATCCTTAACCCTAGTAATGATGCTAGATGTATGAAAATGGAGCCTTGGATGGATGAAACCTTAGGTGGTGATAGTACTGAATAATGCTTGGTCCATCATTACGGTCTCATAAATTTTTATTTACATGGTTCTCTTGTTCTAATTTCGTAATCATCCCCGAAAAGGATAACCACAAAAAATATAGAATGCTCAAATGGCTAGAAAGTTCCCAAAAGATAGCAGTAAAGTGGGAAAAGGACTAGGGCATGCCGACTGGGAGTAGGGCGCTTGTGAGTGCCCTAGTACTAGCCTTGGCACCCCATTCAAATCTAAAAAGATGTAAAACAACCAAAATAGACTAGGCATGTATGTGTAAGACGTCGTTAGTAACGACATAAAGCAATGTAAAATGGACAAAAGACGAGGGTTAATTAGTACTTTCTTTAGTTAAAACCATATGAATAGTAGTATGGGAATAAGACTAAATAATACCCAAAGTATGTGATTTTATGTCTACAGATGCCATGGTAGATTTAGTATAGAGAAGAAGGTCTAGTTTATCCTCTAACCTTTAATTGCTCCCCAGAATAAAACACCACTATAGATGATATGTATCAACACACATGCCAAAGACAATCTACCCTGTAAAAGTTGTGTATGGATTTTTATAGACTGTGTTGAACCCATTCAGTGTGTAACTACCTCTGGTTATAGGCACTCCAATAAAGTAATGGCTATACTAAGGACCCAAGTCTTATTTTGAACCCTAAATTGTGTTATATTGTATTAGGAATGTGTTATGTATACTTTTCATGTAGACTACAAAAAGTGGGTTACAAACATGGGACATCACTTATTATGTTGCACGAAAATCTAGGCCGTAGTGGCCATAAAAACCAAGTGTGCACATAACAGAAATGGAAAATAATGACAAGAAAGTACAAACAATCTAACAGATAACCATGGTGGAAAATAACCCTACAAAAAAAATGTTGCACATGAAGCACCCGTTAGCATGTTATAAAGATAAAATGTATGTCAAAGTGTGTATAATTGATAAATTAGTGTGTTGTGAAATAAAATGATACGATAAAACATGTAGTGTACAAAATTGGATGCCTCTAAGAACCACTATAGGACTAGTACTAGGAATTATGCTAAACATCCATGTTGCATGTAATGGACCTGTATTCTCTTTGATCACAACTATAAAGTAAGTGAAAAAGCATGTGTGTATGATAAAGATAATGACATACAAGATATCTCTCTAGCATGTGTAACAGAGTATACATGTAGAAGTAAATGTGAGAAAGGGTAAAAGAAACCAAGATATGAAGTATATAATGGATGGATGGAATAAAATGTAGACTGAATGATATGAGACACATTCCCCCTAAGAATATATAATTGTATGTAGTGAGGTTCATTTTTTTATGCCCCCGAAACAGTAAAAAATGAACCATAAATGTTAGTGCTCCATTGGGAAATGGTGAAACTATGTGTTGTATGCAGGGTGATGTGATCAATGTATAGTGATGACATACGATATAGAGATGAATTAAGTGTGATGGTGTATCCTAATTATATATCACAACAAGATGACTAAAGGAGTGATGATTTATCCTAAGGCATATATCACTAAATGATGATCATAAAAAGTGTTGATGATGCTAGAGTAAGTGATGATGTAGCCTACGACTTATATCACTAATTTATGAATGTCGCATCAAAATAGGATTGAATGATTGAATATGTGAGTGTGATGAATTCCATTTGTGATCTATGCGATCAACAGTCTACTATGGAGCATGAGACTAGAGTGTGTCATAGGGTAGTGAATGCAACAAGTAAAATTAGATGTGTAATATGTGTCTAGTAGGTGTAGTGTAATCTATGATTTATAGGATGTAATGCAAAATGTGTAGAGGACATAGGTGTAAAATATGTAGGATGTATGAAATACAAAGTATGAGTAATGCATGATATATTTTGGATGTATGATGTAATATGGTGTATAAAAAAAGATGTTGGATGCATGAGGATGTGTAGTCTGTAGTGCATAGTGTCTATCATGTAGTGTTTAAGGCTCATGAACATATAGGATGCCCTCATCAATCAAGTGTGAACCAAAGCACAAGAGTTTTTCATCGTGAAATGTCTCTGCTAACGTGTAGATGAATATTCCTATGCTAGGATTTTGATGTATGATGATGTGAGTATGGGATGTATTTTGATGCTAGGGTGTGTGAATTCCATGCCCCCCAAGTGTGTGTATGGCAAAAAGAACAATCAAGTAATGTCATCTAGGAGGTCATGAGTGGCATGATCAAACCCAAATGGTGATGCATGAGAAATTTGATAATCGATAGTGTCGGGTTAGTCACGTAATGATCCATTGAGGAATAAGTTGTACATTCCCATAGCATATTCCTCATCAAGAAAGGAGGTAATGTAATTCCATGTGGATACCAGAGGGTGAGATTATATGCATATCCTAGAAAGAAAGTGTTTTAAATAAATATATGACCAAAGGGAATAAGAAATGAGATATCAATATGGTTAGGGTCTAATGTACCCCTATAGAAGTAAGCCAAGACTACCCTAATGTGATTTAAGTAGAGGGAGGAGTGCATGCAGGGTAGACTATGAGATGGAATACATGTATATTATAAGCAATAGTGATAGTGATGAATCCATAACATAGATGAGGATCATGAGTTGGAAAATAAATATCCTCAAAATTTAAACTGATTCAAGTCAAATCCTCATGTGAACATATAGTTACATTGCAAGAAGTTTCAAATGGAATATGCTCCCAATACGAATCATTTATGAAAAATGTGCATGTGAATGTTGGGTGAGTTGGTTGAGATGGTGCATGTGAAGGTACAGGGGATAGATTGATGTCTTTAGACTAGATGGATCTCCAATAAATAATCATAGCAGTAGTAGTAGTGGGTGGAGGCGGTGGTGTGGAAGAAATTGTTTCTATAACATAAATACAACCTTTAAGTGATGGCAGATGAGGTGGTTCATCCATAGGTTGAGGGTCATAAATATTATCATTTCATGGAGTAGGAAGAATGGTATGAGGATCACAGTCACAATATTTAAATGGGTATTAGTCATAAAAGATAGTGTATTTGATGCCTTCCTATATGAATTTGATGCAATGATGTAATGTAGAGGAAACAACTTGCATGGCATGAAGCCATGGTCTACCAAGTAAAAAATTATATGAGACTGGAAATTTGATGACAAAGAATACAATGTTAAGGATATTTGACCCTACAATAGTAAGGAGAGTGATGTGACCTATGCATGGACATAAAAAACCATCATATGATCGAAGTGAAAGACATGAGGGACTAAAATTAGTGGTGGAAAGTCCTATATTTTGAATGAATGACATAGGAAATAGGTTCATTTCAAATCCATTGTCAATTGAAGTAAGCTTGACACCCACATTATAAATTTGAATCATGATGTACAGTTTTGGGTCATTTTCAAAGAATTAAGCTCATATAGAGGGTTAGATGGGAATGTAATATGTTGAGAAATATCATCAACAAATGATATATATAATAAGTATGGATACATATTAGTAGGAATACGAGTAGTAGCGAGGAGATGTTGGACTCTATGTCATAAATCAAGATTTCAAAGAAAGAATTCATTAATTTATATGCATATTATTACAAGATTTTATAATGAAAAATCAAATGAAAGAAAAAAATCGAGATCCTAAGAGCACGAAGATCGAGTTCTGGTTCACCAAACTCATTATGATAAAATGTAATAACCTAGCCTAATCTAATGCAAGTTTACATTAAATAATGAATAAATAAATACAGGAAATAACCCAAGTGAAATAATAAATGAGATATAGAAATCCTAAAGTGCAAAGATGGTTTGAAAATCCTTCGCTGATTCCCAATGATTTTTGGACTATCTCATAGTGATGACCGGCTAAACATAAATGGAGAAACATTACACAAAATCCCTGAAAGTTACATATCCGAGTGATTTGGATGAACTGGGGTTTGTGGAGAAGGATGGAGGCACCCAGGGCACTCTGGTCTACTTTTTAGGATGCCTTGGTATACGTAGGAGGTCTAAAATTCAATTTCACATGGTTGTTAGATATTTTCACTTGTTCAATTCTTGTTGCGTGTGTGTTTCACCTAGTTCAATGATTTCATCATAAACTTGCAATAAAGGAATCACCTATAAAACCACATATAAATCATCAAACCCTAAAAAAGAAATATGTAAATGAAGAGGTTAGAATATTCTCAATTGCTACAATGGTGTAATTACAACTGTGTGTTGGACTACATCTGAAAACAAATGTAGTTTTGTGTGTGTGTGTGTGGAATTTTCACCTAGGTTTCTCTATTTCCTATCGCAATTGAAGTAGAAAGAAAGTAGCTAGATGTAAAATGTAAATAACGTGTGCATGGAATAGAATAAACTCCCCTCCTATAAAGTTTGATGTAGATGAACTAGTCTTTATCCCTTTTGATGGAGCTAGATGGATGTAAATGGACTAATGGAATCCTTGATGGATGTAACCTTAGGTGGTGATAATTAGTGCTTAGTGCTTGGTCCCTTATTATGATCACATAACTTTATATTTATATGGTTCCCTCACTTTAATTTCATAATTAACCCTGAAAAGGTTGGCCAACAATAAGATAATATTCCTAAATGGCAAGAAAGGACCCAAAAAGTGAGAGTAAAGTGTAAAGAGTATGTGGGGACCCAGAGGGGACTAGCAATCCTGGAACTTACATCTTATCTAGGTGCCCCATTCCAGAAAATGTAAAAATGAAGTATGAAAAGATCAACTGGGTTGGTGAAAGTGCAAGATCGAAAGTAACAATAGAAAGCAACAAAAGATGTCCAAAAGACATGGGTTAGTTACTAATTTTATTATTTAGTAGCCAAGTGAATAGTAGTATGTATTCGAGACTAGATAACTACCCAAAGTGCATGATTTTGTGTCTATAGTAATATTTTGCGTCACTCATTGGAGTGATAGCTGCTTCTACCACTATATCTTTTGATAGCTCCCACTTTTCATCATTGTACATATCAATTATAAGTTCATCTGACGTTCCATGATAGACAATGGATCAAACATAAATTTCATCTCATCCCACACCTTTGATCATCTCAAGCTCCCTAATTTTATTTTCACCCAATCTCCTACCATCCATCATGCCTTCAATGATGTTGTTTCCCCCCAATTTGGGTACATTCATTCTTCCTATCCGCGTCAGAGAAAAAATCCACCATGATTTATTCTTTATCATAGAAGGATATTTTTAATACAATGTCTTACTCAACTGACTATGGATCTATGCCCTATGTTGTGTTCCTTCCACCCTCCATCGTAGCATCAAGTATGAGCATGAAGGAAATATATCATAATTCTCCCTGCAGAAACTCCCCCATTCAAAGCATGTCATATGAATTATCAACCTAATAAATTTCTTCTTCGTAAACAAAATTCTTCTAAGGTATACACCAGATCACTTGTCTCTATATTTAAACTTCCCAATGATGAATTTATTGACAATGTGATGTAATACCTTTTATTGGGGAAGTACCACCTCCTCACCCTCAATCGACTTAGTAGATGGTAGACCTGATAAAATACCAATGTACTAACCTAATGTCAAAGATATCATCTCTTTTCAATAACCTCATCTTCAAACCATTCTCATCTATAGTGGCATCAACCGCCCTTGTTCTCAAATCGATACTCAACCATACACCAATCCTTATACCACCATGTTTGACGTTATTTACAAAAATCTCTTTTCATATACTTACTTGCATAGTTGCGAATGTAAATGATTTGGTATGGAATGTTATGAACATGGGATCCATGACCTCATCATCAATTAATCTCGTAAGCCTTATGAGAAGTTTGGGTTGGGTTTTAAGGAGCAATATATTGAATATCTCACAAATTTTTCATCCTCATCTCTCATGAACATCCATATCGATTCTTCTCCATCAAAAAAACCCATGGATAAGTATGATACCACATCCATTTCCTCCATATTTTTTTAATAACCATCATCAGCTTGGGAACAATTACTTATCAATGTGAAACTGAAACTAGGTCTGTTCCTATTCAATTTCCTAATATGGTAGAGGAAGATTCCTTTACCATTAACATTATTCAATGAAATAATGACAACTCCATAATTTCCTATATAGGGGCATAAAATGTCTATCTTCAAAATACCTTACCTCCAGACAGATCTATTCTTCTCAAAAAATCCACCATCAACATCAACATTGGGACTATACAAGAGCCTGACATCCTCAAAGTAGGTCAATCCCTTTATCCTCAAGATCTTGAGTACTCCACCTCCTTCCTCTCTAAGAATAGGTAATCCTTTTCATGTTCATATATTGACATTCCAGGTCTTGATCCTTATATTGTTGTTCACAATATCATCACTTTCCTTAAAGCTAAGCTGGTTAAGCTGAAGCTTTGTTGCATGTATCCTAATGTTGACCATTTGTAAAAGAGGAGTTATAATGCCTTCTTTCATTCGACTTCATCATCCCTATAAACTATCCATAATGGGTCTCTAATATCATTCATGTTTCCAAAGCCTACAATAATCTTTGTATCTAGATTAATTTTTCAGGATACAAATCTTGCTTTCCCTAAATATGACTTTCCTCTTCCCAACATTGATCAACTTGTTGACGTCATGGATGGTCATGAGATGCTTTCTCTTATGGATGGTTTATATGGGTACAATAAGATTCATATCACACCAAAAGACTAGAAAAATACTTCTTCAATCACTCCTTGGCTGACCTTATCTTATTGTGACATGCGCTTTTTCGTTAAAAAATATGGGAACTACCTATTACCGCACCATGGCCTAAATCATTCATGATCTTATCCAAAATACTATAGAGGACTATGTTGATGATCTCTTTGGTAAATCAAAGTATTAAAGTGATCATATTTCCATCCTTGAAGTCCTCTTCAAATTTATTATTCAATATGTCCTTCATCTAAATCAAACCAAGTGTGTGATTGGATTTCTAACACAAAAAATTCTTGGATTTATCATTTTTATTATGGGTATTGAAGTTGACCCCGCAAAAATCAAATACATGATTGATATTTTGTCTCCTTTTAATCTAAAGTAGCTTACAAGTCTTTAAGGACAACTTTAATCTATTTATTGTTTCATCTTCTAATCCTCTCACCATCTTCTTTGTAAAGACGTTGAATTTCATCAGGATGAGAAATTTTAAAAATCCTTTGATTATCCCAAGAAATATATTTTATCCTAACCTCCGCTTGCACCTCCACATGAAGGATGTCATTTATATCTCTATATCTCCACTGCCTATCATTCTTTAGGTGCCATGTTGTCACACTGTGATAACAAAAGGAACAGGTCTTGTATCACATCATTTGCACTCTTCACAAATATGAGACCCAATATGGTAAAGCTGAAAAGATTTGTTGCACCATATTATTTCCCACCTCTAAACTCCATCATTATCTTGTTAATCATAAAACCTCCATCATCACTAGATTTCATCCTCTTAAAACCATGCATTCTCATTCTTATCATAATGACTGCATCACTTGATGGATCATGTTCATAACTGAGTTTTACCTCAGGATATCACTAATCAACTAGTTGAAGCCCCTCTTTCTGATAATAATCCTTCTTATGAACAATTTCCAAATGATTCCATCATCAACATCGATCATGAGTATTCTCTCTTAAGCATGACACTTTTATTTTATATATTTAAGTATTGACAAGGGGGAGGGGTTAGTGTTATCACCATCCTCCAATGGATACTCTTATCACCAGTGATTAGAACCTTGTCTTCGAATGTACTAATGACATGGCTGAGTATGAAATCCTCATCTTGGGTCTTGAAACCAATGTCATGATTAACGTCCAAATTATTTATATCTATGGTGAATCTCATCTCATCATCAGCCAACTAAATGGAGCATATAAATGTAAAAAATAGATCCTTAAAAAAAATAAGGACATCTTCAATTTTATGTTGAGGGTTTTGAATTATACACCATTCAAACCATTCCTCACTCATCTAATTTTTTCACAGACTGGATGACATCTCTTACATATTTGATCTCATGGGTAACAGAGGAATCCAAGCTTTTTTTTATTGTTTATCATCTTGATCAACCATCTCATGTCCACAAGATTTCTTGCATCAATCATGTTGACAATAATCCATCAGACATTTGATATTCTGAGATCTTTCAATATTTATCTTGTTCTAATATCCCTTCTAATTTATCAAAAAATGGTATGAAATTATTTCTTTAATGTGCTAACCAATATTTCATCCTTGACAACATCCTCTATAAGCACGACCTTGATGGATTTTATCTTTGTTTCCATAAGTCTCATCAATCTACTCGCATTATCCAATAATTCCAAAACAGTATCTATGGTGGTCATTTTTGTGGCTTGGCCATTTCCAAGAACATTCTTCACATGGATCATTATTGGCCTTCTCTCAATTAATACTACTGATAATATGTTAATAAATGCGTCAAATGCCAACAAACTTCCAATCTCATCTACATTCCTAGCCAGACCCTCAAACCAGCTCAGGATCTTTGGCATTTCTCATAGTGGGGACTTGAACTCATTAGCCTCATTCACTTGCATTTCTTTTAATGCCATCATGCCACCATCACCGTTTATGAATGATTCACCAAATGGGTGGAATCCATTCCACTTGCATCCACTAAAGCTAAAAAATTATCAATTTTTTCTATCATCATATCATCTATCGCTTCAATGTTCCCCATAAAATCATCATGGACAACGTAAATTCCTTCATAAAAATATCTCAAGAAGATTTGTGACTCTTCCAATATAAAACTTATCTTCTCTTCTACTTACTATCCTTAAGATAATAGTTAGGATGAATCCACTAACAAAATTCTCTGCAATATCCTTTTCAAGACTATTGATAGATCAGGTCATAATTAGCATCATCATCTCCCATTTTCTCTTTCGGTCTATCTGACTAGAGTCTGCACCTCTATGAGTGTTACTCCTTTCTCTATTGTCTATGGATCTAAATATGTTCTTCTTCTTGAATCCCAAATCCCATCTTTATGTATCTCCCTCTATGAATTTGTCTCTAATGAGGATTATCATCAAGAGCATCTAACACAACTAGAATTGTTAGGTTATTGTCGCTTAGATTCTCTTCAACATCATCATGTTTATCAAGAACGTATAAAACATGCCTATAAAAAACATCTTAAGGAACACGACTTTAACATTGGTTACCTTTTCTTAAAATAAATTCAATGTCACTACTCTAAAAAGGAGTCAATGTGGAATTTTTTCTCCCAACTATATTGGACTATTGATTATCACAGATAAGTATGGATCTTGAGCCTATCGTCTAGTGTATTTTGATGCTAAGCCGGAAATGGAACCTCTTAATTCCTTGCACTTGCAAACCTTATACTATTAACATACCTACTGACATAGTCTTATTCATTTCTTAAAATCTTTCATCCATCATAAGCCTCTTCATCCCTCTTTGTAATGATTTTTAATTATGTTTTTTATCATCACTTTCCTATATATGACCTTGAATATGGGAACCACGAATCTTCTCATAGCATATTCCTTATATAAAAATTCCTCCTTCTATGTGGGAACCCTAAACTAATTACATTTGTTACCCTCTTCTCTACCTATTGGAACCATGTCAAGGGTCTATAAGTGTCACTTGTCATTCTTATCATCCCCTTCGAAAATGGTTTACTTGGCTATCTCCAACTCTATCCTAAATTCAAAACTTATGGATTCTCGTATCAAAAGGATATAATATCCAAAAACAAATTGATCCCTTGAAGGATATTTGTTCATATAAAGTCAATTTTTCAAAAGTATAGACTAATCCCTTAAAGGAAAGCTATCATCCGGACTCTATCCTGTCATCTAAAAAGTCACGAGTCAAAATAAAAAGCACATTCCTAATTTATACCACTCCCTCAAAAGATGGATACTATTTCATATCATGAGAGTAAAAGGATTCCCGCATTGATTAGCCTTCCAAATATCGAAAGCAAAGTTAAATATTAAAAAGCAAAGCATCCTTGGAAAGCTTCCCACATTGATCATATTTCCCATCTACAAAAATCTTCCAACATTGATCAGTTTACACCATATGACTAAAAGTTAGGTCATAGACATAGGACTTCCAACGAAGGAGAACATATTTTCCTCATTAAAGCTCCATATTAACCCCTTTTTCGTGTCTACAGTAGATTTATAAAAACACATTTCATATGTTCCTTATGATCTTAGGTATGACTAACTATCTTTAATTATGTGTTAACATCTATCAATATTCACAATTGAAATTCTTTACATTGTTCCGTTTTCATGTTTACCTCAAAATATTGTTCAAAGGTATCATTTTACACATGCGGTCCTCTTTATAGCGAAGTCTACTTTCTTACATGTTGGTCACTCTATTCATTGTTGCATTCTTGTCCATTATGATATTATTTTATCCACCCTAAGTTTATCTCATATCATCTTGTGCAAGGTTCATTTTAAGACCCCCCCTCTAAAAAATTAGTAAAGAATGGGTGGTGAATGTGACAAAAAAGCTATTTGCATTTTTAGAAAATCTTGGGAAAGAGCATTTCAAGACATTGGAAAATTTGGTGTTTTTTGGAATTGTAACTATATAATGACAAATATTTCTTATCGACTAGTAACAACCTTTATTTTTCAGTCGATAACAAAAATTTTCTTATCGGATGGTACAAACCTTTCATTTTCAGCCAAAAACAACCTTTAATGGTTGATTGATAACAACCTACCATTTGAAATTGCATAATAACCTTACTGGGGGACATCATGTATGTAGATTGCCATCTAGTAATAGTTCTACAAAAGAAAACCTTTACAGACTGATAGTTCAAAATTTTTTACATACCTCTTTTGTGTATTCCTTCAGAATTTTGGATTATACTTTCACCTTTTTCAAAGGCTTATTCTCTTTTACCTTGGGATTTTATTCCAAATCTCAAAATTACATTTTTTTGAAATTATATTGAATTACTATATTATGGAAAATTAATCCTCTATATAATAGTATATTATAACATGAAGGTGAGTATACTAACATTCGTCAGCCCTTAGTGGTAAAAAGTAAGGAAAAATTATGCACAAATTTATTTATGACTCGTAAAATTTTGGTGAGTGCGCTACCATTTAGGAGTAAAAAATTCAACAATTTCAAAATTCAAAAATCCTGATATTCATTCCTAAAATGAACCCTAGTCTCATATCTAAAATCATTTATATCATATAACCCTATTTGAATGCATCTTGACTCTCATAATATTTTAACTCAACATATCAACCCATCATTTCTACTCTATTCTAATCATATAATCTCAAACAAATCCATCATGCTAACCTAATATAAATCACATCAAATCAATCATATCATGTAGTCATGTTCTCATCTAAATCATCACATACCTAATCAATCTAACCCTAATTGTTGTTCCTTCTCCTTTTTTTCCTAATCCTTCTTTTACAATATATTTTCTTCCACTTTTAACATCCATTTTTCTCATTAAAAACTTTTATTTTTCCCCACATATTTATTGTAAATCTCCTCGTGTATCCTTCATTGATTCCAAGAGTCCATGTTGCGATCATTTATGTAACCCTCTTAGGAGACCTTTTTTATCCTAAGCCCACCATTATGGCCATATTTTCTCTTCATCTTGTCTGGACACATATTTTCAATTCCTCATATATGAAGGATATCGCATCCACTTTTGCCCCGCATTTTGTCGTGACCCTTTTCCTAATCCTATTTTCATTTGTTTGTGCATATTTTGATGTCTTCCTTTGACCCGTTGATCCCATGTCTTCCACATCCATTTGAGTGGACTCCCATTCAAATCCCTCCACACTTCTGTGATTTTTTCTGACTCATAAGTTTATAAGACACTACCGTCATCTCCATTTAGGCCGTACTTTGTTCCCTATTGAAGTGATTCAAAATAACTGCCATAGTTTGTTTTTTTTAATCTTTTTCAACTTGGGGCATCTTATCTCATATTCTCTCTTTCTTATCATCCTTTCCACCCTTTTTCATCCCTTCATCTATCACTTTAAAACTTTTGATTGATTCTTCTTTTTATCATTGATCCAGAGTTTGAGGGGAATATCTCAATTAACATCATCTTATACCATTTCTTGTTTTTGTCTCGTGGCTTGCCCAAACCAAACCACTTGACAAAAAGGACCAAATGTAGAAACCCATTTTTGGTATCACCTATCCTTCACCCTGTGTCTACTCCTCTTCATTGTCATGTCCTACATACATACCTCTATTCCTATTCAAAATCCTCCTTTCCCTCCTAAATTAAGTTTATTCCTTTAATTATTATTCCCCATCCTTAATATCATTTTAATCACGTACTTAATTTATCATCCTTATTTAATCCTAAATCCTCATTGAATTCATTTAACATCCCTAAATGTCCCTTTTTCCTTCCTAGGCCTTCATTTAATAATTTCTCCACTTTGGCATTATTTAATATTTTTCACCTCTCACCTACCCTTTTATATCCCCTATGCCAACCTAGCTCATCCTTATCACCTGAAACCCTAAATTTCCCTCTTTAGACCCATTTTACCTCAAGTTGGGCATCATCCCACTACCAAAATGGATGGACCACCATAATCATGGTTGTCCCTATAAATACCTCCATATCCCTCCCTCTTCTAAGATGCAACTTGGGAGACTTTGAGCTTTCTTGTGATCTTGGCTTGCTTTATTTATCTTCTTTGCAGTTGTTATCATCATCTTGGAACTATTTTGGAGATATTGTACTTTACCCTTTGAGATTTGAAGTCTTCCCTCTCCCTCTTGCATGCTTAGATCCACCATTTCCATTCCACCCCCTTACCTTATCATCCTCATTTTACAGATTCACCATTCATCCCGAAGCCTTATCTCTAATTTTTCATACCTTAACTCCCCTCTGTAGATCATCATTTTCATGATTTTTTTCCCATTAAACCCTAGATCACTTTTGGTCAGCATAGACCCTATCTGGTCCCCATCTACTCAGCTCTCATTTATTTAGATTTTTGTCATTCATTTTTCTAGTCATCTTCTTCCTGATACCAGTGTATTTCATATCCTCAAATCTTTCCATTATGTACACCTACAAATTTAGAGCCCAACTTCACCAAATCTAGTCCCTGATAATTGAGACTAGCCGTCATCGACCCTATCAAAAAATTATCACCTTTCATTAAGTTTCTTCAATCCTTTTTTTTTCATTAAATCCATTCTTCTCACAAAACTCAGCGTCATCTCTTGTTCAGATGAGATCCATGTCAGGCTTCAAGAATTATTTTACGTATTATTTTCTATATTTCTTTCCACACAACCCCATTCGCCATCAATTGTGCTCTGAAGTCTTGGGTCGCCATCAACCCACCCAAGTTTGATTTGGATTACGTTTACTTGGATCAGATCTACATTTTAATTTATTTGGTGCATTTCATATTTCTTTTTTATCTCATATTTTATTACATCATACCAGATCCATCATTACTTTATCTTATCAAAAAGTGGGTTGACATTGATCCTAGGAAATTTTCACTTCTCACAATTGACATTTTTGGGCAACCCACCATCTAATCTACTAATACTTTTTCTTTTGAGTATCAATTTTTTGTACTGGTATTTAAACTCACTGCAAGGAGGGTCTCTCTTTTGTGCCTGTATTCATCTTCATCTCATCTAGAGGTCTTTTTGGTACCCAAATTGATTCTATTTCAAAGTATGAGCAACATTATAGATTTGGTGGGAAGCTTAGAGATAGATAGATCAGAGTGAGTCATTTTGTATCCAGGAATGGGATTTAACTAGCCCTCTGTCACTTAGATGTGGAGAAATGGATAGCACCCTGAAAAGGATTTGATCTATCCTCACTAATTTATGGTTGTGCCTTTCAACTAGGGTGAGATAACACTTTTTTAGCTTATTGTTTATGGAGGAGATGGGGAATTCCTTCCTTGTAAAGTGTTTAAAAAGACCTTGAAGAAAATATGATCAATACAACAAAACCTAACTCTCACGAGTTTTCACTCTAGATAATGGAGATATTTTCTAAGCAAGGTTTAGGCCACTAAAGATAATGAAAACCTGAGTGTTTTTGCATTTTTTGGTAATAGAAATTGGGCATCTATATACACACAGGACAAATAGGGGTAGTATGGGTAGGATTATTTTTTTTTATGATATTGGGTGGAAGTGAAGCAGGCTAAAGTTGATTATACCAAATTTTTGAGAACTTTTACAAAAATGGAGAGCTCAAAGAGAATAATTCTTCAGAGTAGCTAGGATGTTCCTTTAACCAAAATATGTGCTTCAATGGAGGCCTAGATTAACACTTTTCACACAAACTTCAAGGATCTAAAATGAAGGCTCAAATTGGAAAACTTAACTGAACATTATCAATCTTTGTTTCATCACATCTAAGATACCCTCAAAGGATAAAAAACAATCTTATAGTCATGCTAGGAGTGATAGTGATTTGAAATTTTTTTATTTCACTATCAAATGAAATATCATCTGATAAATTAAATTGCAAATGCCACCAAACTATCACAACGATAAGATCTTGTGTTATTCACAAAGATTTCAATGTAAGAATGCAATGGGAACAAGAAAATCTACTTCCAGACATTCATAAATGAAGGAAACACAAATTTTTCCCAAAAATAACACATATTAACTCAAGTTTGATTAAATTTATCAACAGGGGAAAGTTTCTCGAACATTCTCAGAGATTTTCAATGGATGTACACTCACAACAACCTTGACATGATCAAATTTAACACAAAATAGATAAGCAGGTTTCTTTAGATGGTTTCTCTGAAAGACGGGTTCTATCAAGATTTTTCTTAGAAAATCAGTTATGACCTCTAAAAATCCTATGTTCCAATATCCAACCTCTTTCATGGAAAAAAATCATGCCATTTATAACATTTTTCAACAGATTTTTCCCTCAAAAAACCCAAACATTGAGTGCACGAGTGCTCACCACGATCTCGATCACGATTCCCATAATCAAATCTCTAAAAATTTGTTAGGTGTGCAAGGGGTAGATCTCTTTGAACATATTTTACATTCAACTCCTTCCTTTAGTAGATCACTCTTCATTTTACTCGCCAACCACTTCCACCCGTAATCTGTCAAATCTGGTTCCTTGCGTGCTCGGGAAGGAAAAATGGAAGATCATATCGAGCCCAAAGGTTAGATCTCATCTTAATGGTAAAAGACATCCCCAGATTTTCCTCTCCAAACCAAGATATCAATAGGTCTTTCTCATGCCAAGGAAAGAAAAATTGGGTCAAATCCAATAGTCAGATTGCATATTTAATGGTCAGATATGTTTACAAACCTTCCCCACCAAACCAGGCTACCAGATTTATGTTCCTCTTCATTTGGGCATGCAGGAGATTCCAAGAAATGATAAAAAAACAACAAGAATACACATCCCTAAGAGCTATAGAGTGAAAATGGTGGAAAAATCAGATATAGATGCACAACTTCCGTTGATTTCTATTTTGAATTTAGACCGTCCATGTGGGAGATCTACTTTTAAGACGGGCTTGTGGGTTACTTTTTTCCTTTTGCAACTTTTGGGAAAATGTAAAATCTTCACATTTTTCTCCACACCTCTACCTTTGAGAAATGAGCCTGACACGTGTCCTAAAGTGGGTCCTAGAGGGAACTATGGTAAAATTCTTCTATTTCACCTCTGTATTGGAAAAAGGAAAATATTCCAAGTTTTTCCTGCAGCTCCTCCCTTCTGCTTCTAGCATCTAATGTGGGTCCCAGTGGAACCATGCTTCATTTTACACTTTTAACTCCTTTCTTCACAAAAGGGAAATTTTCTAAATTTCCCCTGAAAGTCAGCACCTCCGCCATTGACCGGGGTAAAATTTTGACTATTCTGTGTCGAGGTCTGCAGGCCATTTTAATGTTTTAATCCTTTTGGTGAGAAGAGGCAAAAAATATTATCGGGCTTGCGGACCATGTTTCAAAGCCAACCTTTACCCTTCCCTTATTGGGCTTGCAGGACCATTTTTATATTTTAATCATTTAGGAGGAAAAATTCCAAGTTGTCCCCAATGGTCCACTTCCATGCCTTTTGACTTTTCAAACTGCCACATGTCATAATGGTGCATCTTGAGATGGTCCCAAAAAGTTGACCACCTTGAATGAGTGTAGGTTAACCACGTGTCTGAGGCAATCTCTTTTGGCCATTGAAAAGTCCAAGTAAAATTCAAAGTGAGTAGAAACCTCAAAGTGTCCTCTTGTTGCTTCTTTAAAACAAAACTTAAGGGCCGGTCCTCAACATGTGCGGTCCTGCCACGTGTCCCAGGCCTCTCAAAATCTTTTGAAAAAATACTAAGTATGGTAAGACCCAGTGAAAACCTCCACATGTCTTCATAGCGTAATTTCATAATGGTGCCCAAAGCAGAGACCTTGAATGAGTGCGGGCTCACCATATGTCCCTATCCAGCCAAATAGTATTGGTTGCATAAAAAAAATTATAAGTCTTGGCAAAGCAAAGGAAACCTCCACATGTCCTTCCGGTACAACTCTAAGGCCAACCAAAATTCAAATCTTCAAATGAGTTTCATTCTTCCACGTAGATACGTTTTCATGTTGAGGCGATTCATAAAATGTTGAAGTACCCCCACTGAGCCGTATCCAACCAAAAGAGACCACGTTTCTTGTTGATGCAAGGATGTAAATTTGACTGGGAGAAACGCCTGTCAAACCTTAAAAATATAGAAAAATGACCATTTGATCCTAGAGATAAAAATTTTTCCAAGGAAAAAGAATTTAGAAATGTTACAAGGCTCAAATACATTCCTCTGAGCTATATCCATTCATTTTTCCTCAAGTATTTAGGGGACAAATTATAGGGAGAACAAATCTTGACTATAGAAAGTGGAAAGAACAGGAGAGCCCGAGTTTTTGATGAACATAGAATGGGAGACCCAAATTACAAACCCCTTCCAGAAAAACAGAGAAACAAGAAAAAAACCATGGATCCATACATGATCATCGACCTAGGAACAGATTGATTAAGGAACCCAAAGGAAGGCAAAGACTTCTTAGGCACAACACAGGAAGATAAAATATTTCAGAGGCCGTAAATTGATATATTTTCAATGGAAAAATGAGGCGAGACTATTTTGAGCACCAACATCAGCTCCGACTTAGGGATGGGCACTCCCTACGAGTTCCACAAGAACAAAGGTAGACCAAGTGTCAAAAATACCCATTGGGCAAAGGAGTCAGCTTGTAGAGCAGAGAAACAGAGCCATCTCCCAAAAAATGAATAGAGAAACCAGCAAAAATAGGTCACCAAGGACTAGAACAACCAAAAACACAAAAAATAGAAAAGAAACCAACAAACTATACACTGTACAGATGATACTCATCTGGATTCTGGGGAAGCAATCCAAAAAATGTTTTTAGATGCCTGTCATTAACAGAAAATTAAGCAATTCCCCATCTAAGTCCTTTAGGAAGAAGGTATGTTCACTAATCCTAATATCAATGGAGTAAGGGGCCCATCCATAATGCATCAAATTTTTCATGCTTTCCCATATCTTCATGCCTGCTATCTCATAGCTTCACAAGATCTCCAACATTGAAAGCTCTGGGAGTGACCTTCTTATCAAATAACTTTTCCAGCTTTTCTTTTAAGTTTACATGCCTTTGGTGGGATGTCCTCCTTTCTTCATCAAGTTCAACAAGCTGGTTAATACAGGCATCATATGGACTTACTTCTTGATCTTCCAGTTGTTGCATGAATTGATATGAGGATAATTACATATGTAGGGGCAGCAGGGCCTGACTTCCATACACCAACTCAAATGGCATCTTCCCAGTGGCTCTTTTAATAGTAATTCAGTCAACTCAGATAGGAAACTTCAATTGCTCACCCCATGTTCTCTTGTTAAGATCCAAGGTTCTTCTGATAATCTTTAGCAAATTTTTAGTACTGGACTCAGCTTGTCCATTTCCTTGGGGATTATAATTAGAGGAATATGTCAAATTTATCCCATATTCTCTACAAATTGCCACCAGAGGTTTATCTCTGAAGCTTGTGGCATTGTCAGCAACAATTTTAACTGGTACCCCCAAACCTGTAGATGATATGGTTCAGCATGAAGTCCATGATAACTTGGTTTGTTTCTCTCTTGGTGGGGATGGTCTCCGTCCACTTGGTGAAGTAATCCATGGCTAGAAGAATCAACTTATCGCTAGCACTTGAAGGGTCTGAAATATTACCAATGAAATCCATTCCCCATTGCTTGAATGGGGCTTCAATTGATACAGGCTACAGAGGTAGGGAGCTTGAAGCTTTTAGTCTTCCAGAGAAGCGATGGAAACTCTTACATCTTCTAACCAAAATATTTTCATCCTTGAAGAGATTTGGTCACCAATAACTAGCCCTCGGGATCTTGTGTGCCGTGATTTTTCCAGTAAGCTGCCCCCCACAAACTCCTCCATGGAGATCAAAAATTATCTTGGGGGCTTCATCTTCATTGATGTACCTTAAGAGGACTCCCTCATGGTTCTTCCAAGCTAACCCATAATTAGCAATGACATATTTCTGGGAAGCTAACTTAAGGGCCCTTTTCTGGTTCTTACTCAAATACTCATGGTAGTATAAATGTTTGAGATAAAAAATCACATCCTTATACCACTCAGAACTCATCAGTTTTTCAAAGTCATCTACCCTTCCTTCTTCTACCTCATTCACCTCAATAGTTTGCAAGCTGCTCTTAGCCATAAGCTTAGCCAAGCCCATAACTCTCACCAACTTCTTCGTTTGGATATCCATGTCATATTCTTGCAACTTGTTCACACATCTATATCTCTTGCTTGAGACCTCCATCTCTAATAAGATGTATTTGACCATGGCGTGGGGAACATAAGAAAAAAATTTGGAACTCATAATATAATAGTATATTTCAGCTCGGCCCCCTACAATGCCTTATTGAAAAAGGTAATTGGCCTCTCAACCCCTTCATCATCTTTTTTACAGTAGGACAGATGCAATAGTGTTTTTCGAAGCAAAGGAAAAATAGTTGGAAAGGATTTTATAATTTGGAGCTACTAAATTAGAGGCATGCTATAATGCCTCCTTGATCCCATTGAAATCTTGAATGACATCCTCCTCCCATTTGATGGTCTGGTCCTTCTTCAACATGTCAGTGATTAGAATGGTCAATTCAACAAAGTTTGATAAGAATCTCCTGATAAAGTTTATATGCCAAAAGAAGGATTGAATTCCTTTCTTGGTTCTTGGAATTGGGACCTTGCTGATGGCCTCTACCCTTTCTGGATCAATCATCACCCCTTCTTGTGACACAATGTGACCAAGCAACTTTTCCTTCTGCACTCTGAAATGGCACTTCTTTTGATTGAGTGAAATTCCATACTCTCTACATCTCATCAGAATCTTCTCTAAGTGCAGCAAGTGATCACCTCGATTTCTAGAGAACACATTCACATCATCCTGGTAGAAAACAATAAAATCATTGATGTAACCGGAAAAAATCAGCATCCATTGCTCTTTGAAAGGTTTCTCCAACATTTATTAGACCAAAGGGCATCCTAACATACACATAAGTCCCCCAAGGAGTGGTAAATGTTGTTTAAATTCTTTCTGATTCCTTCACCACAACTTTGTTATAACCAAAGAAACCATCCAGGGTAGAAAGTAACTCAAAACCAATCACTAGATGTAGCATGTTTTCCATGTTTGGTAAAGGATAATTATCCTTCATTGACGCTCTATTCAAATTTCTAAAATCTACACACATCCGGATGTCACCATTCTTCATTCTGACTAGTACTAGATTTGCAACCCAGGAAGAATACCTTGGGGGCTGAATAATCCCTCCATCTCTCAGCTTCTTCAGTTCTTCTTACATTTTGAAAGATAGAAGTAGATTGATTGGTCTCTATTTCTGCCCAAATGGTTTTTCATTAGATTCGAAGGGAATCTCATGTTGAAATAGATCCTCTCTATATGCCTTTAATTAATAATAAGTCCAAGCCATGCAATCTTGATACTTTTTCAGCAATTGGACATAGGACTATTTTTCCTCCCTTGTTGAGATTACTTCCTAACCAGATCTTCCTTTGTTTCTTATTTTTTCCAAGGTCATGCTCCTCAATATGTCTTGAGGCTGCTATGCTTCTATTAATAATGCGATCAACATTACCAAAGTTGGATTCAAGAGCAACCAGCCCTCTATGAATGGTATTAGTCTTCAGTTGGATAATGCCTTTTCGAAACAAGGTTTCTTTACCCTCTAATACGCTCACCATTGGCTCCCAATCAATATTTTGATTGGTAAAATCTCCTTTATTCTACAAATATTTTTTGACCTGAGCATCATTATCAAAAACTTTCCAATGCTTAATGTTGTTAGGGACAAATGGCCTTGTCAATACTTCAACATCATATTCACAATATGGGGACATTACACAATTATCAAACCGAGATTCCAACACAACAAGCTTGTCTTCCAAATCATTGAACCTCCTATCATGATGCATAATGTTGAAAGAATCAAACATCTCAATGAAATCCCAAATTGCACGTTTGTATTGTTTCATTCGCTGATTTTTTGTGGTATATAGTTTTCTGAATTGCTTGAAAATTAATTTTGAATCTCCTTTGACAATGATGTCTTTAATACCATATTTTCAAGAAATCCTTATACCTAATAACAATGCCTCATAGTCAAAAGTGTTTTTAGTACACTCAAAGTTGATTTTGAAGGAAAAGACAATCTTTTCCTAGCTTTGAGAGATCAGAACAACACCAGCACCATTTCCAAACTTGGAGCAAGCTCTGTCAAACAATAAAGTCCAAGTAAATCCTACCTTTTTAAGGATACTTGCATTCTTCAATTTTGTGCTCCCTTCCATCAGGAAATCCTACAAAGTTATCAACATCAACACTTGTGTATAATACCTCATAGGATGCATTCTTGGGATATTCAATGAGGTGCAACTTCTTTTCCCCATATAACTTGACAAGGATTCCCTCAATTGGGATGGTGGCATAGGACATATTCATTTGAACAATCCCACCAACAATTGTAGCCCATTTTCTAAACAACATCATACCCCACTTGGCTAGTCAGTCAACGTCAAATACATCAAGCCTCATGTCCCTGTCTGGATAGGCTGCAAGTTTTACCACTCTGGAGTCCATAGGAGTACACTTCCCATATGATGTTGTTACCTTAATATTCAGTTCATTCATGACTTCCAAAGGCATGACATTGCATGATGCCCCTGAGTCAAACATGCAGTTGTGCAACAGCCTATACTTAATGATTAGAGTGGTGAAGAATGGATCCACATTTAGCTGAGAGTCCACCAAGGATGTCCCCAAATAAACCTCGGGTGGTTCACCTAGTGCCTCCAAAACTGGTGATGTTTCTACCTCTTCAATGACTAGGGGAGTTTCAACAATGTTTATATTTCTACCTAAGGCATTCTTCTCCTCTTTCAATCCCAAATATTCAAAATCCATTTTCTTGTTCTCAGGAAACCTAAGCAAGTCAACAATTGGAAATTAGATCTTGATCTGACTCAAGACTTGGGTAATATCATAAGGGGTAGACTTTTGCAAGGCACCACTAGATGGCACAAGACTTTTGATAGCTTGGGCATGAGAAGGGGTGTGAGTTTTGTTTGGGAAAGAAAGGCCTTTGGCAGATGCATCTTTCTTAGGAGCCTCTTTAGGAATATTTGTAAGCAATGTAGTTTTTGGCATGGCCTGAGGCCCTATCCCTTTAACAACCCTACTTCTTGTGTTTTGTCCTTTGCTTGAGCCACAACAACATTCTTCAATAACTCCCTGTCCTCTTGAAATGGGATTCCTCCATCATAATTATTTATCATTAAAGATATTAAATATTCAAAGTCATTATTAGGCAGTGTAAAATCTTTTACAACATCTACTTCTAAAGTATGAGAGGGAGGAAGAATAGGTACATGGTGGATGTAGTTCCAAAAATAAACAGCAGTTCTAGCACTTATCACTTCAGTTGAAGTTTCCCCTTATTATGAGCTCGTGGAACAACCCATCATGTAGACATCATCATCATCATTATCACCATCAGTTTCTTCTTCTTCTTGTTGATCTTCCTCACATGGAGCATAGGGCATGAAACATTTGTCACACCAATAAATGAAATTTGTCTTCTCCACAATAGAAACTCTAACAGCCAAAGGATCAGGTACCATTTAGTTTTTCGTGGCTTAGGATTATCTATCTCCAAATTCAATAGGTCCCTTGCCTCTTTCATCATATATTTTTTTATTTGTAAACCTGTCTTGGCCTTGTTGCTTGTGTTGACCTTGTGAACTCTTCCCAATTCCTTTTTCTGCCCGAGCTAATTTGTATGATATTTCTTAAAAAACCCCTACCAAAATATTCATAACTTCATCCAAATCAAAATTCTTACTTGTCTGAGGATTTTATGGGTTAATTAGTTTTACACCCTCCCTTTTTAGAGGTTTTCCAATTGCCTTGATATTATTCTCAATTTTCAGAGCCATAGTGAAGGCCTGTGTCAAATTAGGAGGGTTTTTGTCCCCCAAGTAGTAAGCAACCTTTTTATCAAATGCATCTGAATATTTTATCAAACATGACTCATCACATGCCCTTAAGTTAACAGGAAATCTCCTCAAGGTCTTATTAAACCTTGTGTTAAAATCATGTACTGACTCATTAGGGTTGTTCTTGATATTTTCAAATTCTGATAGAAGAAACCTAGGGTCAGTTCTATCACCATACTACAGTCTAAATGCATTGTTCATCTCTTTTTAGGAATCAATGGAATTATCTGGCAAATATTTATACCAGTCCCTTACATCCTCTTACATAGTATGGATAAACAACATGATATATACATCTTCATGTTCAATCTCAAAGTCTTCCATCATATTGATAAAAAGATTTAAATGTTGATCATCAGTTATAGTGTGGTTTCCTTTGAAATTTGGTAATTTATTTTTTACATCTTGGGGAACTGCATTTGGATAACCATCTATCCCTATAAATTTTATAAGACCAAAGGTGTTTACAACAAAAGGAGGTCTCGGTGGGGGCAGGGTCATGTTGTTGTGAGGAGGTGACCCTGGAGGGGAGACAAATTGATTAGGGATATAGGGTCTTTGAAACACAGGAGTATAACTTCCAAAATGGATATCCCCTAAAGGCCTTGTTTCTTGGAAAACCCTATCAACTTTTGAAAAGACAGAGGAAAAATGAGAAGAAAACTTTTCAAAATCAAATGAAGGCCCCTCTACAGTTGGAGAATTCAATTCCACAAAGAGGCTATCTGATTCAGAAGCACTTGAATAGTAGTCTTCAATGATAGGCAGATCACTTTCATCAATGGAGATCCCTTTTCTTGTCTGCTAATCTCCAACAACTCTCCAGGATTTTCTTCCTTCTGAATTTGTTTTCCATAGCTCTACAAATAATGTCCTAATAGGATCTCTAGCAAAGAAATATCTTCTTCCTTCCAGATTTGCAAAGATTAGTAACAAAACTCACTTGATAGAGGTTGGGACTGTCATCACCAATCCGGCACTATGATAATTCTTCACCGGGAACTCCTCGTGCTTTGATTATTTACTAATGCACAACCTTTAGTTTGGTGGATGTAATCTGGAAACAAAACAACAAACATAACACAAGAATACCATCAACTATGATAAGACGGAATGATGACAAATCTGAAATATCAAAGTAAATTATAATATTAACATGAAATTGTTACAATCTCACCCATGAGGTACTTCAAGTGTTATTGAATTCACTTGCCTTCTCACCGAGACTATGGGAGAAACTTTACAATTACACCTCTTAATGGCTTCTTCAACACACCTTTAAACTGATGGCTTCCTTTACACACTTCCTACAATATTTCTCACTACTTCCTTCTATGCTAAATGAGGGGGGTGGCCTCTCTATTTATAGAACTTCCAGGCTTATCCATCTTATCTCTAAGATAGGATAAGAAATCCACTCTGACGAATCATATTCCATACCTTAACTCTTATCTGTACATGTAAGCTTATCTTTTAAGATAAGATAAACCTTATCATTTTACATGGGTTCCACATTTTTAGACTTTTTACAAATAAAATACACAAAATATTTATGACCTCACTCCTTGTCCTTATTACCAATATAATATTTCTAATTCCTAATCATGTAGACCCTACTTCTCTACTTATCCCAAACTTTGACATTTTAACATTACCGGACCACTTACGACAAATATTTACTTTTTACAACATTCCTATTGTACTTTGACTGTTACCGTACTCTACATTATTGGCGGCATCATACTGGCAGCACCGTTATATTCTATCGGATGCTACTACTAATTATACTTAACAACATCCTATTCCTAATACATACATTAATGAAATAGAAATTACGGAGGAAAATTTTAGTGTCGACATCTTCCCCCTTCCTAGCTTCTACTCCGTCCTCGGAGTAGACTATTCTGGTGCTTGGAAAATCTTCAACTTGTCATGGTTGACCCATTTCATAATGGGAGTGCCATCCAATTCCTCCAGTCGGTACGTACCATTTTCATGCACAGCTGTTATTTTGTAGGGCCCCATCCATTTTGGAAGAAATTTTCTCTGTCTTCTTTTTTTGTATCTGGAATCATATACTAGAACCAAGTCATTCACATGAAATGGAGACCACCAGATCTTTTGATCAAAGTATTCCTTCTGCTTCATTTTCTTCTTATAGCTTGTATCCTTAGCTATTTCCCTCATTTCCTCTAACAAATGAAGATGTACCAACCTTTCTTTTACTGAATCACTTTCATCCATTCTTTCATTTTTCATTACTCTGACCGTGGGAATATCAAACTCAATAGGAAGAACTGGATCAATGCCATAAGCCAACTGAAATGGGGAGTATCCTGTTGCTGACTTTGATGTTGCCCTATATGCCCACAATGCTGCATGAATCCTTTTATCCCACTTATGTACCTGCAAGGCTGCATCTTTTGCTAGAATTTGACACAACACAAAATTTGTTCGTTCCACCTGTCCATTTGTGCTTGGCTTGTATGTTGTTGCCTTCCTGTGCTTAATAGAAAATTTATTGACTAGGGCTTCTACTACCTCATTAATGAAGTGGCTTCCTTGATCTGTTACAATTTCTAATGGACAACCAAATCTGGTGACAATGCGTTCATATATGAACCTTGCCACCTCATCCATGGAAGTTGTTTTCAATGGCCTAGCTTCAACCCACTTGGTTAAATAATCTGTGGCAACTACAATATACTTATTTTGGCGTGAGGTAGTTGGAAGTGGACCTACAATGTCTATTCCCCACTTTTCAAAGGGACCAAGTGGAAGAATAGGACATAATGGAGCTGATGAAGTCTTACGGTTACCATGTGTTTGACAAATATCACATGTCTTACAATAATTATAACAATCTTTAAAAAGAGTGGGCCAGTGATAACCTGCATCCAAGATCCTTCTTGCTGTAAGTTGTCCAGAGAAGTGCCCTCCACATGTACCATTGTGGAATTCTTCTAGCAGTTCCTTCCCTTGATCACGTCCAACTGCCCTCTTGTACTGTCCATCAGGTCCTATTCGAAATAATACTCCATGCAGAATAGAATATGGACGACTGGCTTGAGTAATCTTTCTCTTAGTCTTTGCATTGGCACCATCAGGAAACTTGAATTCATTCAGATAATTCCAAATATCTATGTATTCACTAGGGATTGTGTCAAGGGATAACAATGCTGCATCGGGGAAATCATCATCATCACAAGATGATCCTAAACCATCATAGGCTCGAGAGAGTGCATCTGCATTGACATGCTTCTTTCCTGGCCTATCTATAATATCAAATTCAAATTCTTGTAGCAAAATTATCCATCTTGCTATCCTCCCTGATGGGTTAGGCTTATTTACAATATATTTTAGAGCCTGATGATCTGTTACAACTAGAAATTTTTGCCCTAGCAAGTAATTTCTAAACTTCTTTACAGCAAAAATGATAGCCAGAGCCTCTTTTTCAGTTACAGTATAATTTACCTCAGCACTGCTCATTTGTCTGCTCCCAAAGTAAATTGGATGTTCATTCCCATTTTCATCCTTTTGGCTCAAAGTACTTCCTAGTGCTGCATCTGAGGCATCAGTGTACACAATGAATGGCTTGCTCCAATCTGGATTCTTTAAAACAGGTGAAGACACCAGGGCTTCCTTCAGTTGTCCAAAAGCTTCATGTGCCTTATTTCCTGGTTCATAAGTAACATCCTTCTTCAAGAACTGGGTTAGTGGCTGTGCAATCTTTGAGAAATTCTTGATGAACCTTCTATAGTAACCCACATGGCCTAAAAATGATCTCAACTTACTTCTATTCATAGGAAATGGTAAATCTTTGATTTTTGAAACTTTATCAGGATCAGTACCAATACCATCTCTGGATACAACATGCCCTAACAAAATGCCTTTAGAACATCCAAAGACACACTTTGTAGGGTTTAGTGAGGCTTGTGCTTCATCTAACCTTTGAAATGTTGTCTCCATCTGGTGCAGGTGGTCCAACTTGCTCCCATAGATGTAAAAATCATCCAGAAATACTCTGATGAAGGTCCCAATGTAGGGTTCGAACACCCTATTCATCAAACGCTGGAATGTTGCTGGAGCATTACACAACCCAAAAGGCATAACTCTATAAGCAAACGTTCCCCAAGGAGTGGTGAACGTGGTCTTCAGCTGATCTTTCTCTGCTATACGAACTTGGTTGTAGCCGCTATATCCATCAGCAAAACTATAGCACTCCTGGCCAGCTACTTCATCCAAGATCTGATCTGAAAATGGAAGAGGGTAATGATCCTTCTTTGTTTCCTTATTGAGCTTCCTGTAATCAACACAAATGCGTAGCTTCCCATTCTTTTTTATTGAGATCACAATGGGAGAAACCCATTCTGAATTCTCCACAGCAAATATGAATCCTGCATCAAGCAACTTATCTATTTCTTCTTTTACAGTCTTGGAAAAATTAGGATTCATTCTATATGGCATTTGCTTTATGGGCTTAGCACCATCTACCAGCTCAATAGAATGTTCTACCCAACTTACTTGACGGAGTTCCTTGTAATCAAAAGTGAATATGTGTATGTACCTTCGAAAGAGCTGGAGGTAGGATTCCTTCTCACTCTCCATCACAACATCACCAATCTTTATTTGTTGGAGACGATCATCAACTTCTTCTTCAGATAATTTTATGGGGTCATGAGTTGGTGTGACTGGAAGAATATCCATGACTGAAACATCAACCTCACTTTCTTCATCTTCAGTGTCCACTTCACTGGTACTAGAGTAATCAGAGGATGTCCAATCATCAGTTTCATCACTTGAATCCACAGGTTCTGCTTATGATGTCGAGGGATCACGTTTATCTTCACCCTCTCTCTACCACGTCCAAGTGTCATGAAGCCTTCATTCCAGTAGTTTCTTGCATGAACTCTCCTTAGCCATGGTCTTCCCAGCAACATTGGGTACGCAACAGTACCATTTTTCATCACCTGAAAGTCTACCACACATACAACACCCATAACAGATATTGCCACATTTGAAACTACACCTTCTGGTTTAGTTTTTCCTTTATTTAATGACCTTAACATAAGTGTTGAAGGGCGATCAATTTTTAAACCCAACATATTCATTACAGACTCGGTCATTACATTAACTGCAGCACCTCCATCAACTAAGACATCATGAATTGAAATACCATTACATAATACCTCAGCTTGTGGAGCATAGGGATCCACCTCTGCCTCCAAAACAGGGACCTCAACCTCCTTCCTTCGTCGAGCATTGAGTCCACTTCGCAGCTCCCGCCTCTTCTCAGAAGACATAGCCAAGAGTTGACCATATGTAATATTTGCAGGCCTTTTGGACAGATCTTCCAAGATGGAGTATGGTCCTTGCCCCTGTGAAATCAGAAAATCCTGCACACCCAACTTTCTTCTCCTATGTTTCTTACTAGTTTCTCCTTTCATCTTCTTAGGATCATTTCCATCTTGATTATCTTTTTCTTTCTTTCTTTTTGTTACAAACACATCTACTTCATTATTTCTGCTCTTATCTACTACATCAAAAGAATTCACAGGTGCTTTTCCTTTATCATTATCTCCTTTACCAGATGTAGAAGCTCTATCTGGACAATTATACTTATAATGACCCTTTTTATAACAACCATAACATACAACTTCAGAAATATTTCTTTTTGGACCTCTATCTCCTCCCTGAGAACTAAATTCTTTTCCTTGAAGAAGATTAATAGTTAACTGACCCATCTTTTTGAGCAGATCTTCATACTCAGTAGATGTACTAGGAGAAATATTTGTGCTCACCGGGAGTGGTTGTGGATTCTGGACCAAAGGTGCTGGTGTAGGCTCTACTTTAGCAACAATTTCTTTGGGCTCCTCTTCCATGCTTTCTTCTTGCCTTCTTGCAATCTCCTTTGCTTGTTCAATGGTAGCTGGGCGGTCATACTTCACTCGTTGTCTGATCTCTGGCTTCATCCCAAGAATGAAGTGCTTACATAGGAGATTATCCACGCCATTCATCAACCCATCCGCTAATCCTTCCTTCCGGATCTGGGCATCGAGCTTCCTCCTTAGCTCTAGAACACGAGCATGATAATCCCTTATCTTCTCCTTCTCTCCTTGGGATAGCTTTGTGATCTCGATCATGAGATCTGCATATTTCTGTTGTTCACCAAATTCTTCAAGAAAACTTTCAGTTAATAAATCCCATGAATTTTTCACATTATCACCTAGTGTTTCAAACCACCTAAGTGCTGAACCATCCAAAAAGGTAGGAAAAAATTCAGTCCATTGTTCCCTTCTTATAAGGCCATTACAAATACAAGATCGTTTAAACTCTTGAATGAAAGAGGAAGCATCTTCATTAGATTGAGCTGAAAAAACAAGAATCTTTCCCATTTTCAAAAGTAACCACCGTGAAATACCAACCCACAAGTACAATCAACAAGACTTATGTGCACAAATAATTGGAATCACTATAATAGAAAGTGAATTTACACCTTTCTACAGTAAAATAGAAATGACCACGGTAACTATGGTAAAACTTGACTTACTGCGGTAAAAACTGACTTTACTGTGGTAAACACTATTCACAGTAAAAAGTGAAGTTACTGCGGTAAATACTATTCACGGTAAAAAGTGACTTTACTGTGATAAATACTATTCACAGCAAAAATGACTTTACCATGGTAACTACTATTCACGGTAAAAATGACTTTACCATGGTAACTACTATGCACAGTAAAAATAAGGTTACCCTCCAATTGATTTTTGACTAAGTGGGAATATCTCTCCAGAAAATCCACCAACGAGGAATGGTCCCGGCAACGGAACCAAAATGTCATCACCAATCCGGCACTATGATAATTCTTCACCAGGAACTCCTCGTGCTATGATTATTTACTAATGCACAGCCTTTAGTTTGGTGGATGTAATCTGGAAACAAAACAACAACATAACACAAGAATACCATCGACTATGATAAGACGAAATGATGACAAATCTGAAATATCAAAGTAAATTATAATATTAACATGAAATTGTTACAATCTCACCCATGAGGTACTTCAAGTGTTATTGACTTCACTTTCCTTTCACCAAGACTATGGGAGAAACTTTACAATTACACCTCTTAATGGCTTCTTCAACACACCTTTAAACTGATGGCTTCCTTTGCACACTTCCTACAATATTTCTCACTACTTCCTTCTATGCTAAATGAGGGGGGTGGCCTCTCTATTTATAGAACTTCCAGGCTTATCCATCTTATCTCTAAGATAGGATAAGAAATCCACTCTGACGAATCATATTCCATACCTTAACTCTTATCTGTACATGTAAGCTTATCTTTTAAGATAAGATAAACCTTATCATTTCACATGGGTTCCACATTTTTAGACTTTTTACAAATAAAATACACAAAATATTTATGACCTCACTCCTTGTCCTTATTACCAATATAATATTTCTAATTCCTAATCATGTAGACCCTACTTCTCTACTTATCCCAACTTTGACATTTTAACATTACCGGACCACTTACGACAAATATTTACTTTTTACAACATTCCTATTGTACTTTGACTGTTACCGTACTCTACATTATTGGCGGCGTCGTACTGGCAGCGCCGTTATCTTCTATCGGACGCTACTACTAATTATACTTAACAACATCCTATTCCTAATACATACATTAATGAAATAGAAATTACGAAGGAAAATTTTAGTGTCGACAGGACATTGGTATTTATCAAGAATCATATCAACAGGGAGTCGCCACTAAGGATTTCCACCTTAGTTGTGAAAATTCACTTAAATAGGATCTACCAAATGTCTGTCAATACTAGAAACTGGAAATGGAAAGACCTGACTTTTCTTTATCCAGATTTATCAATGATACTTACTGCAACTAACTATAGAAAATGCAAATATTATATATAGCACTTGTAACTTTGAACACTTCTTTCAGGCCTGAACAAAGGATGATGCCTAAAAATATGTATTAACACTTTGAGCATACAAGAAGTATTTATCATGGTATGAATATGGACTCCAATCACTATGTCCCCAACAACGGCATCAGTAAGGTGTTATTACCAAAATTGATTCTCCTTCAAAGTTTGAGTAGCATCACAGGTTTGGCAAGAAGCTTAGAGACAGATAGATCATAGTTAGTCATTTTGTAGCTAGGGATGGGATTTAACTGGCCCTATGTCACTTAGATGTGGAGAAATAGATAGCACCCTAAAACGGATTTGATCTATCCTCACTACTTTATGGTTGTGCCTTTCAACTAGGGTGAGAGAACCATTTTGTAGCCTATTTTTTATGGAGGAGATGGGGAATTCCTTCCTTGGGAAGAGTTTAAGAAGACCTTGAAGAAAATATGATCAATACAACAAAACCTAACTCTCACAAGTTGTCACTCTAGATAATGGAGATATTTTCTAATCAAGGTTCAGGCCACTAAAGACAATGAAAACCTGAGTGTTTCTGCATGTTTTGGTAATAGAAATTATGCATTTGTATACACACAGGACAGACAAGGGTAGTATGGGTAGGATTAATTATTTTTGAATGATTTTGGGTGGGAGGTGAAGTAGGATAAAGTTGATTATACCAAATCTTGGAGAACTTTTACAAAAATGGATAACTCGAACAACAGAATGCTTCAGAGTAGCTAGGATGTTCCTTTAACCAAAATATGTGCTTCACTGGAGGCCTAGATCAACAGTTTTCACACAAAATTCAAGCATCGAAAATGAAGGGTCAAATTGGAAAACTTATCTGAACATTATCAATCTCTTTTTCATCACACCTAAGATACCCTCAAAGGCTAACAAACAATCTTATAGTCATGCTAGGAGTGAAGGTGATTTTAAATTTGTTTATTTCACTATCAAATGAAATCTCTTATGATAAATGAAAATGCAAATGCCACCAAACTATAAAAAATATAAGATCTTGTGTGATTCACATAGATTTTAATGTAAGAATGCAATGGTTACAAGAAAAACTACTTAAAGACATTCAAAAACGAAGAAAACACAAATTTTGCCCAAAAATAATATAGACTAACTTAAGTTTGATTAAATTTATCAGCAGGGGAAAGTTTCTCAAACAATCTCAGAGCTTGTCAATGGTTGTACACTCGCATACACCTTGACATGATAAAATTTAACACAAAAGAGATAAACAGGTTTCTTCAAATAGTTTCTCAGAAAGACAGGTTCTATCAAGCTTTTTCTTAGAAAATCATTTCTGACCTCTAACACTCCAACCTTCCAACCTCCAACCTCTTTCAAGGAAAAAATCATGTCATTTATAACATTTTACAACAGATTTTTCCCCCAAAAGACCCAAACATTGAGTGCACCACTGCTCACCATGATCCCAATCACGATTGCCAAAATCAAATCTATAAAAATTTGTGAGCTGCTCAGGGGGTAGATCTCTTCGAGCATCTCTCGCATTCAACTCCTTCCTCTGGTAGATCACTCTTCCTTTTACTCACCAACCACTTCCACCTCTAATCTGTCCAATCTGGTTCCTTGCGTACCCAAGAAGGAAAAATGGAAGATCATAATAAGCCCAAAGGTTACATCTCATGTTAATGGTAAAAGATGTCCCTGGATTTTCCTCAACAAACCAAGATATTAACAGGTCTTTCGCATGCCAAGGATAGAAAAATCGGGTCGAATATGATAGTCATATTACATATTTAATGGTGAGATATGTTTACAGACCTTCCCAACCAAATTAGGCTACCAAATTAATGTTCCTCTTCATTTGGTGTGCACGAGACTCCAAGAAATGATTTTAAAAACAACAAGAATACACATCCCTAGGAGCTCTTGATTGAAAATGGTAGAAAAATCAGATACAGATGCATAGTTGTCATTTATTTCAAATTTCAATTTGGACCATCCACGTGGGAAATCTACTTTTAAGATGGGCATGTGGGTTTCTTATTTCCTTTTGCAACTTTTGGAAAAATTTAAAATTTTCACATATTTCTCCACACCTCTTCCTTTGAGAAATGAGCCTGACACCTGTCCTAAAGTGGTTCCTAAAGGAACTGTGGCCAAATTTTTCTATTTCACCTCTTTTTTGGAAAAAGGAGAAGTTTGAAATTTTCCCCCGTAGCTCCGCCCCTTCCGCTTAAAGCCTCTGATGTGGGTCCCAGTGGAACCACGCTTCATTTTACACTTTTAAATCATTTCTTCACTAAAGGGAAATTTTCCAAATTTCCCCCAAAAGTCTACACCTCTGCCGTTGACTAGGGAAAAATTTTGACTATTCTCTGTCGGGTCTGTGGGCCATTTTGATGTTTGAATCCTTTTGATGAGAAGAGGAAAAAAATCCAAGTTACTTCCGATGGTCTGCTTCTGCTCCCCTTTTGACTTTTGAAAGCCAACCTTGACCCTTCTCTTATTGGGCTTGTGGGCCATTTTGATATTTTAATCATTTAGGAGGAAAAAATTGAAGTTGCCCCGATGGTCCGCTTCCCCACCTTTTGACTTTTCAAAATGCCATGTGTCATAATGACACATCTTGAGATGGTCCCCAAAAGCTGAGACCTTGAATGAGCGTGGGCTCACCAAGTGTTCTGGCCCAGAAAAATTTGTTTGAAGGATTAAATCTCACCGGAAGGTGCCATGTGTCAGGGTCCGAGGCAATCTTCTTTGGCCGTTGAAAAGTCCAAGAAAAATGCAAACTGAGCGGAGGCCTCCAAGTGTCCTCCTAGGACTTCTTTAAAAAAAACTCAAGGGTCAGTCCTCAACATGCGTGGTCCCTCCACGTGACCTAGGCATTTCAAAATCTTTTGAAAAAATACTAAGTATGGGAAGACCCCACAGAAGCCTCCACGTGTCTTCATAGCACAATTTCAAAATGGTGCCCAAAGCAAAGACCCTGAATGAGCGTGGGCTCACCACATGCCCTTGTCCCACCAAATAGTACTGGCTACATAAAAAAATTATAAGTCTAGCAAAAGTAACAGAAACCTCCACGTGTCTACCAATGTAAATCCAAGGCAAACCAAAAAGCAAATCTTCAAATGAGCTTCATTCTTCCACCTAGACAGGTTTTCACATTGAGGCGATTCATAAAATGTAGAAGTACCCCGCCAAGCCGCATCCAACCAAAAGAGGTCACATTTCCTATTGATGCAAAGATGTAAATTTGACTGAGATAAATACCTGTTAAACCGTAAAATTGTAGAAAAATAACCATTTGAGCCTGGAGATGAAATTTTCTCTAAGGACAGAGAATTTAGAAATGTTACAAGTCTCTAATACATTCCTCCAAGCTACATCCATTCATTTTTACTCAATTATTTAGGGCAAAAATGACAAGGACAGCAAATCCTGACTGTGGAAAGCGGAAAGAACAGGAGAGCTTGAGTTTTAGATGAACAGAGAATGGAAGACCCAAATTACAGACCCTTTGTAGACAAACAGAGAAACAAGGGAACAACCATGGATCCATATGTGATCCTTGACCCAGGAATGGATTGCTTACGGAAAAAAAAGGAAGGTAGAGACTTCTCAGGCACAACACGGGGAGATAAAATTCTCATATTAGAGTTTCTTATTTTATTTCTACCATTTCACTTATCTGAAACAGGAATGAGAATATTGGTTCAACACTTGGAGCATCAACATCAAGTAAGGGGATTCATCTTTCAGGAAACAATGGGTCCCCTTCTCTTCCTTATGTTTTTATTTTCAAATACATCTATATTCTTTTCTTTCATAGTTATATCCCAAATCTTGTGTGGGGAATTTGTATAAATTTCCTTATGAATATACACATTTTTGTTATGTAATGAATTGTCTACTAATTCTTTTACATTGCTTTTAATTGCATAATTGAATGAACATTTGTAAAATCACTTATCCAATATAGTTCATATAATAATAAGAAATTAATAATAAATTTCTTGTAGCTTTTCTAATCACTCAAAACTAAACTGATGAATGACTAATCAATTCTAAAACTATAACTTGCTTCCATGCTTAACAATTTTTCTAAAAATATGAATCTTTATTCCTTGTTAGTTCCAGTATGTCCATTTCCAATGTATGTTATCATTCTCATCTCTATCAAGACCCTCCAATAGTTCATAATGCCTAATGCATGATTCTGGAGGAGATGAGAAGATTGGAATGACAACCTAGATGGGGAATGGGAATTCAGAAACTTGATTTGTAGCGTGTTCCATGACTTCTCAATGTCTACTCGTTTTCCCATCCATTGAAAATAAGGAATCTAAATTTTTTTTATACCCATCCACTATGATGAAAAAATATGCTCAACACAAATATCATCTGATAAGTTGAATCAAGTGTAATAGCTTTGTAGGTAAATTTGGGTATCATCCCATTTCTTTGTCTAAACAACTATTTGATTTGAAAAATGTCATTGTGAACTAACTACTTGGGTACATTATTTATATGTAAAATCATTTAATGGATTTGGAGTAAACCTTCACTCTTTTGTAATGGTATTTTGGAACCTTGCTAGTGTGCTCCTCTATTTTATACCTACGTTTTAATAGTGGTATTTTCAAAAATCTTAGGTATATGGATTCAAAATATTTCAAGCATGCAAATTTTAATCACAATAAAAATGTATATTCCTTTGAAGTAGTTTTGTTAGAGCTAAAAACTTGAGATAATTTGATCAATAACATTAATTTGAAGGGCCAAGTGATTATGGTTATGTAGATGAGGATTTAGTTTTCTTTCTATCATTTGGTTCGTTTAGATTACTCTATATTATATGACATTAGTTTTGCATCTAACTACACACTCACAAATTTTAGCCAAGGCCATTGTTAAGTGATGGTGTTATGGAAGAACCTGTGGATCCACATTTAGAATATTCTTATTGAATGAATGAAATTAAGAGAATTATTGTTTGTGTGCCAGTTTCGGTACAAAAATCATCCCCATTTCAACCTCATGTGAGCCGAAAATTATCCAAAATCTCTATTTCTTGTTCATGTTTTTATCCTATGTGAAAGTGAGTGTGTAGGCCTTATTTGTTCATGTTGCAAGGAAGAAATGTAAATTCCTATTATTTAATATTTTACCATTTTCTATGAATGTTTAGAAGTAAGGCAAATACATTTTTCTTAACTTTATTTTACATTTAAAAATAAACAACAACGATTTCTAAACATACTCTTTGGAATTGTTATTAGAATTTGATATTTTTCTATATAATCTAGAGGGTAATTAGCTTTTATTGTTTATGTTATTGCAAACTGAATGCATGAAATATTTCAATCCATGAAGCTTCGTTCCTTGAGTGAGACTTGTGGTTGAAGACATGAACCATCCCATTTTTCTGAGATGGTTAACGTCTCAATATTTTTTGTCTCTTAGTGTATATTCAAATGCATATTGCAATCATTCATAATGCTTCAAGATAATCTCAAATATTTTTTTATTCATGTTTATATAATAATTACATATAGTTATGAAGTTGCTCATATAATTAAATTTATGGAACTAATGCTTTTGATGGAAAAATACATTAAAAGGGCCGAAAATTAAACTTGTTCATAGGGGATGTTTATATTAACAATGAAATATCTTGCAAACAAAAAAATTTTGCTAGTGAAATAATTTTTACTAAGCAATCAATTTGGTGCCATAAATGTAAGCAGCATTTCTATTCTTGATGTTGTAGTTGTATTTCTATTTTTCGTAGAATCCTTTGTACTATGAAATAAATTGTTTCCACTTTTGATAGTCATCTTCAATTTTATTTACAACATTCTTCATTAATCGTCATGTTTTCAACGATATATAAGTTATTTGAGGCTTTATCGATATTACGTTCAAATCTAATGCAAATTTTGAAAACAAAATTTATAAATCGTATTCAACTTTTCAATACATTTACAAATATTTTTAGTCAAAACCTAAAAAAATGATTGTTCCTTTTGACAATCATTGAATCAACAAGTTTTGTCTTTAATTTTGATTTTATCTATTAATCTTTGATGACACAATATTAGCCTACACCTTAAAAAATATCAAAATATTCCTACTTTTTTTTTACCTACCCATGGGCGTACACACTATACATTCTAGATACAATTGCTAAATATTAAATCCCATTCACATATACTGATAATTAAAAATTTTGGTGAGCATCAAAAACATGTAACGTTTCCTTGGTTTTATCTTTGTCTCCATTTGTAACATCTTGCTACGGGGTATGGTTTTGAAAACAAAATTTAGAAATCATATTCAACTTTTCAATACATTTACAAATATTTTTTGTCAAAACCTAAAAAATTGATTGCTCCTTTTTACAATCATTGAACAAACAAATTGTCTTTAATTTTGATTTTATCTATGCATCATTGATGACACAATATTAGCTTGCTCCTTACAAAATATCAAAATATTCCTACTTTTATTTTAAGTCCCTATGGACCTACACACTCCACATTCTAAATACAATTACTAAATGTAAAATCACATTCCTATACACCTATAATTAAACTTTTTTGGTGCGCATCAAAAACATCAAAGTTTCCATGGTTTTATCTTTGTCTCCATTTGCAACATCTTTATATGGGTTATGGGTTCCCTCAAACCACATTTACGTAATAAAAAAAATGCAGCATCTAACATCATTTCAAACGGTGTCATTGTAATAAACATTTAATAATGCAGTGCCATTCACGAATCTCGAAAGCTCTCACCGGAGATCGTTGTTTACAGCGAAACCTTCCACGAATTGATGAAAGCAACTCCTCTAATGACTGTGTTCCCGGTTCCGTGTTAGTTCTCCCATTTCTCCATTTTATCATAAAGATCGTCTACTCGAAAACAGGAATTTATATTCTATGGCAAACGATAAGGGCGAATTTCAATAAGACAATAAGAAGAGGAACTATGATTGATTTGATAATAGTCAGCTCCTTGAAAAATTCAAATCTAAGAATGTTACCTAGAAAAAGATTTACGTCCCAATAAACGAATTAATTGCAATCATTGTAGCACTGAGAAAAATCAAAATGATTTCAAGTTCATAGTGGAAAGTAGACTAATACAAATAGTCCAACCATTTTCATAGTAGGAAGTAGGCTAACTAAAAGAGTCCAACCATGATCATGAAATCCTATAGCCCCAACCAGGATCGCAGCAGCAGATCCTGTGATTGCTTTTCGTATTGAAAACCATTGGACTGGGAGTTGTCCGCACACCACACAAAGATACCATGTAGATTACCGGATTTCTTCAGAATTGTGCACGCATCGAAGAAGCCATTGGCAGGCGACAACCCTCCGCTACCCACAGTGACAAAACTAGTTAGAACTTTTCCGCCACTATAGCGGGTGGCCTGTGTATTGAAGTATTGGATGAACTGGGAGACGGTGGTGCTGTTGTCGTATGCATAGAACTGGAAATTCACATAGTCGATGATGTGGCCGTATTTGTTCCAGAGTGCACTGTAATGCGACTGCACTTGTTCGTTATCGAATGGAGCGATGGAGGCGAAGGAGACGATGTTCTTCTCCTTTAGTTGTGTGATTAGCTGTCCGATGCATTCGGAAAATGTGTTGGGATCGGAGTAATCGAAGTGCTCGTAGTCGATGTCGATGCCGTCAAGATGGTATTGTTGGATTATATTTGTGAGAGAAGAGACTGCGTTGTTGACCCACGAAAAAACAGAAGAGGGCATGAACTGCACGTTTCCTTTGCCGACACTGTCCCCGCCCAAGCTCAACGCAACCCTGACATTCTTATGCTTGGATTTGATGGCTTGAACGGCCTTAGGGCTGAGAGTATCATTATCCCAAAATATATTGAATTTGCCGTTTGTAGGAGAATGGGGAGAGGATGTGGTGTAGTCGATTGTAAACGAAAGAATGAAGTCGAACTGCGCGTTGGCATTTATCGGCAAGTCTGAAAATTTAACGCCTGTGAACTCGGCGCCAATGTATTCCCTGAACAGATTCGAATTGGCACCTGAAATATAATAATCAGTACCCAAGATGTAAGTCGACAGAGGAGAAAAGAACAGAGAAATTGTTAACAATGAATGCACAAGTTCTAATTTTTTTTTCTTTAACCTAATCTCACACAGGTTGAAATATTTTCAAAGCTATTCATTTGCCATAAAAATGCTATGTTTTGTATGAAAGCCAAGCACAATATACAGAATCACAATAAACAGGGGAAATATAAACATTTAAACACTTCCAGTAAAGAGATCACAGTTCGATAACTGACCTATTGTAGCAGGTAAAAGCAACACAATAAAAAGTATTGCGATCTTGAAGAATTTAGCCATGGCGGTTGCTTGCGAAACAAAGAACAGAATTATCGCGAGAGTTAAACACGAGAGTGTATAGACGCAGCCGGGTTTTATTTATTGTGTGATGTCGTATACCAGTAAAATATGGAGAGATTATCTTCCATCGTCTGCTGAAGTAGAAGTTTTAGTCAGAACAAATGGTAGTACAGTCATGTCACCATGAGCCGAAATTAATGTTGCCAAAGGCCGTCAACTGCATGCTGACTTGATTCACCATTCGCAAAATGGTGGGGTATATATTCTCCACTAATCACAAAATTTATATAAAAATATGTTAAATATTTATCATAATTGACATCCACCAATATTTTATTTACAATCTAATTATATATTTTAGTATTTTACTTATTAACACTAAGGAATATTTTATTTTCAATCTAACCATGATTCTTTATGTAGTTTATATTTTAGTTTTAAAATGTATACTAAAAATGACATTGTAAGCATTAATAGAACACCAAATAGATGAGGCTCTTGCAATCCATAACATACAAATCAATGTTTTGGAATTAATAAATGTAAGTACACACTGAATATTGAATGTTTGATGTTTTATCAAACCATGTTTGGTAAATCCTTTGTAATTTTGTAATTTAGAAAGTGTATTTGGCAATGAATTTACAATTTATCGATTGATTGTGTTTGGATTTTTTTGGCAATCAACATGTAAGAAATCAAACAAAAAAATAAAAATAAGTAACAATCTGAATAAATAAAGAAAATATTCATAACATATTGATAGAGTATTTATCACGGGAAAATTCTTTCAGATAACATATCCAATTAGAACTTCACTACATTTATTAACTTAAACCATCTTACAAAAACAAGATGAAGTCATCATATCTTTGAATCAAGACATACATACACATTCCAATGTGAACTAATAAATATCCTTCTAGTACAAATTTTCATTGAGTGTTATTCTATCACCTTGTTCTTCATTAACCAATAACCTTGACAACAAAAACCTTCTCGTTTCCAAAACAAGATTGATATTAGGTATCTATCAAATTATTTCTTGTAATCTCTCTCTCTCTCTCTCTCTCTCTCTCTCTCTCTCTCTCTCTCTCTCTCTCTCTCTCTCTCTCACACACACACACACACACACACACACACACACACACACACACACACACAAACAAACACACGCGTGCGCGTGTGCACAAGCATAATCATAGAGCATGCACTTTCATAACCAAAACACATCTTAAATTTATTATTGATTTTTCCACGAGAATCAATTTGACCAATTAGAATTAGTTCCGCCATTAAAAATACTTATGTGCGGAAAACATGAGATACATATTCCAACATATTTTAGTTTCTACACATATCAACATAGATTGTATATTACATTTTCTATTTGATACCAACATATCAAATTCCTCCTATACCAACAATAGAAATTGAAATATTTGATTAGGCGGATATGTTTTCTAAAAATTCATGATACCTACGTAGATGTAGAAACAAGAGATAAAAAATATGAACGAAAAAGTAATGATGGTGGGGTCAACACTCGCAATAGTTATGTATTGCAATCATGGTGTGAAAATGTCAATTGACAACTTGTACTTTCCAAACATAGATTAGAGGTTGTTAATGAGTAGAACAAATGCTTCACTACAAACTATTGAAAAAGGAGGAATTTGGTGAACATATACATTTATTTTCCATAAATGATGTTGTGGATGAACATAATAAGAGGAAATTATATGCATTAAATCAACCTATTGCTCGCTGTGTTAATGCCACTAAAGGAAAAAGCAATATTTCTACTAGATTAGATGATGAAAAAATCGCAAGTTGAGTTATTTATTTGTATTGGCGCAAGAGTGATGCTCACTACAAATTTATGGACTAAAGCAGGTCTTGTCAATGGCACACTTGGATTTATTCGAAGCATTGTCTACAAGCCACGATTGGGACCACCTGATCCACCAACATATGTAATGGTTCAATTTGATAACTACAAAGGCATTCCATTTACTCATGAAAATCCAAATTTAATTCCAATACCACCTATAGAAAGCGGTCGTCCGTGTCAACTACCTTTGAAATTGGCATGGAGGTTGACTATCTACAAATCACAAGGCTTAACTCTTAACAAAGCCACAATTGATATAGGACATAAAGAAAGACAAGGTTTGACCTTTGTTGCAATTTCACGTGTCAAATTATTAGATGGATTGAGAATCTCACCTCCATTCACATATGACTGATTTCAGAATTTGAAAAATGCAAAAGGAGTTGATAAGAAAAAAGATGAAGAAAAAAAGCTACAATTGTTTGGAGCAGCAAATGTATAATACTTGAGAATCACAAACTTATTGTTGTTCTTCATATACATATCATATGTGTATTTATTTATTTTATTATTTATTACTATTGTGTTTCTTTCTATTTTAAATTTAATATTAGATTACATATAATTAACATGAATGTTAAAAATTAGATGGGCATGCATTTGATTTATTGAATAAAGTGTTACTTTTAGTCTACACGGTCATGGATGCTACTAACATACCTATCTTAGAAAATCTATGTAAAATACATTGAGAGGTATCATTCTCTTGGTGCCTATATTCAGATACTACTAGCATACCTATCTTAGAAACTCCATGTAAAATACGCCAAGAGGTATTATTTTCGAAACGCCTATATTTGATTCTACAAATAAGTGGAATAGGCACCAAGAGAATGATACCTATCCGCATATTTTACATAGATTTTCTAAGATAAATATGTTAATTTAATTAATAATAATTAAATTTAAAATTTTTATATTTTTTTTATTGAGGAATGAAAAACCCAAAATACTTCTTATTTTAATTTATTAAAACTTTTGAAGTGCCTATCTTTCAAACTCCACGCGGAATCTTTTCCACTAATAAAGGACAACATTGCTTATCACGTACGTTTACTCTTCCTTTTGTCAAGACATCGCATATTTGGAGCATATGAAGGATCCCATATTTGCTTACCTCCTAGGCAAATAATATTCTCTTCCATATGAAATACTGAATATTTGTTTACTTCTTCAGCAACTAATATTCCATTCCATCTAAACCGGACAAAGAATCAGCCTTTATTGTTGGGCAAACACAGTAATAAAATGGAACAAATTGCGGGTCACCAAACCTACGTATATTTTCTAATAATATTTTGCTAGAAACTTTCATAATTATTTTCAGAAGATACCAGCACAAGTTTCACGATGTCCCTTCATAAATAAATAAGAAGATGGACAAGAAGCTAGTTAGTAGCAATTGCACATAAATTGTGTAACAAAGATATTGAACCAAATTTGTTGGAGTAATTATTTCTCAAAAGAAAAATTGTAGGAGGAAGAAAAACGATTATGTAAGAGTTTGTGGAATGACGATTGGACACATATAAATTATGTGTTATTTTTGTCAATTGTTTGATGGAGAAACGAATATGGTGCATAAATAGTTGGGATAACGTACTTTGGAGATGTCTAAGATAAAAAGGGACGATCAATCATTATTGTCAATGTCACTAGTTGTTTACAATGTCATCTCTTGCACAATTTGTGGGCAGTTTTAGCACATGTAAACTTTACTTGAGTTCAATTGAGTATATCCTTGATACTTTCAAGATATGGATATATGGAGATGATGCCTCATCTCATGTCAAGTTAATATAGTAGTTGAATTTGATAACCGAAAAACATGGTTGGTTACATTGTTTTGCAGATTTATAGTCCATTATCTTATACCATTCTCCACGCTTACCCAGGGAACAATTGAAATCAGTTACAAGATTTTTCCTTGTGGATTCGTAATTGCAACTTATAAACATTCTAGGTTAGTTTCGTAAATTAAATTTGATGCTTCGTCATATATATCTATATCACGTAAAGTTTTCGAAGCGATTTTTTTTCATCTACTTCATCATTGCGAGAATTGTTTTCATCGACGTTTGAACAAACACACACAACACTCGCCTTAATATTTTCATGTTTCTTAGTCAAAAAGAACTATCTTTATTTTGACTCATCCCATTTATTTTTTAATGCGAATGTAATCCACCACCATCGAATGCCTTATTATGTGCTTGCAAGAAAAAGAGGATTTGGAACAATGATATGTTGATTCTTTGATTCTACAATACTTTTCTTTTTAAAATGAAGGGTTCCTTACATGATAAAATGGAAAGTGAAAAATACGCAATGAAAATTTATGATGTTAGATTTTCATTAATATTTCAAGAAACTAAAATAGTTTCTAGCAATTTATATTGAATTATTGGAAAGAAAACAAGGCTTTACAACACTTAAATATAATTTAATTTTATATCTATTTGAGAATGGTTTCCATGTTATACACTTAAATGAATCAAATAAGTAATGTAACATTGACTTATCACTTTAATCATATATTTACTTAATAAACCCGAGCTAGTGACAATTGTTTTATATGAGGACCAAAGAAAAAGAAGAACAAAGAGTATTCCCATTCGTTGCTTAACCAAGAAATTCATTAATTAAAGATTAGAAAACAAAAAAGGTCTCCCCGAGATTTATTTTGGAGATATTTGGAGATTGAAAATGTGAACGTAACACTGTTCGGATGGCAACGTAAAATGTTGATGCTACTTTGCATAAAAACTATAGTAATTATGGCATAGTTTTGACGGAAATTAAAATTGCTGATGTTAGTTTTCATTATAACTACAATGATTATGGTGATATTATCTTAGATGTGAGTAGAGCCAACCAAGCTACAAAAATAAATACAATAGACTACTCAAAGGTTAAGGTATCATTATCAAAAATTTAAAAATGACATAAAATTTTTGTACAAAGCTAACAAAAAATAAGCGAAATGAATGATAGAAAATGAATGATAGAAGAAATTAGTATTTGAATTTTTTTTTTTTTTTACAAAATCATAATACCCCCCAAATAGTCAAGTGTGAATGGGGTATTTGATATGATTGCCAAACATGGAGCTATCCTCAGTGTGGGACATCGCAAAATGGGATAACTGTAATGCCCACAAAAATGATATTCTAGGAACACATTAAATCTTATACACTTATCCAGAAGGTTGCGGCAATTTTTTTTTTTTTGAGTTATAAGGTTGTAAGGGTGTCAACCCCTAGTGTACGTTAAATTAATTTTCACCAATAATCTCTACTTTACAAAGGATGGACCAAGTCTAAGTTAAATGATTAAATATTCTTAATTTATCTCTAAGGTCAATTAATTAGAGTCAACTAAGAAGGTGCCATAATTTAATTTACTTGGTTAAATGTTTTTATCATCCTTAATTAACATTCAAACCCAAAATGATTAACCTTATACTTAGTTACTTTAGTTCCATTATCTTAATAGCTTAAATGTCCATATTCATTAATTTTCTAAAACATACTAGGAACTAAATAATGACTTTGCACACCAAGGTATTTAAAAGGCCCCATTCACCCATCTACATATACCTTTAAATTTATTTAAAACACCCATAATAAAATTTCATTCCTACCAAACAATTGTAGGGTTGATCCTCAACCCTTGGATCAATTCAATTGTGGCCACTAGATCCTAGGGTTCCAAACTAACCCTAAATATCCTTATGAATTCTTATTAAATCCTTTTCTTTACCCTAGTCTCCTCATTTGGTCTACTTATTCCTTTATTTAATTTGCAGGTTGGAGAAATGGAAGCCATGGGAGCTTGAAAAGAAGAACTATGGAGGAATTTACAAAATCAAACTTAGTTTACTCTAGGTTGTAGATTTATCATTGTAATTTCTTTCATTTGAATATTGAAGGGGTTTCCACTCCAAATTTGGTGTTGTGATTTAGTAATTTCCATTTTGAGTTCTCTATTTGGGCGCAAACCCTACCTCCATTAATATGTATGAGATTGAGCACTTTTAATTATCCATTTGAATATTTACTTGCTTTGAACAATGAAATTTTACCTTCATTTTCTTGCTGAAGGTTTCCTCTTTAATTTTTACAAACTTAAATTTTAGTTAGACCAAGTTAAAATTTACACAAGTGTGGATTTGTGTTTTTCTGCCGTTAGTGATAGAACCACTGCCCAAAGCAGGTCAGCTGGTCCTGGGACATCCGCCCTACCTGGGCGATGATTCACGAACCATCACCTTGCTTGAGCGGCAGTTCTAGGACCGCCGCCTTGATGAGTGGCGGTTATGAGACTGTCGCTCTACATAGGGCGTCGGTCCTGTTCCTTAGAAACAGAACCTTCAAATATGATATTTTTCAAAAAAAAAAATCACTAGAGTGTTTTAAAAGTCATCCTGAACTTAAATTTATGTGCCTAAAGTTTCCAGTTGAAAGGTTTAATCCATCTATTCATTCCATAGTAAAATTACTCATTTTAAAGAATTTCCTATTTCAATAGTAACAACAACTACAAGATCATTTTCATTTTGTTCAAAAAAAAATTCTTTCAAGTCCAAAAGTAGAAATGAAACTAAATCTACTTCTAATGTTGTTGTTTTTCCTTACTACAAAATGCATTATTTCAACATAATAATTGCTTAAACTTTATTGCATCTTTCCATTTCCACTACAACCATTTGTTCAAATAACCACTAACAACTTTGTTCCACATTCAAGGTTTCCAAGCATGTACTATTAGTATTTTACAACTTCTATGTTCTTTCTTTCCTTTTTACAATACTATAACTTCAACAATGATAATGAAATTTTTTTCCTTGAGCATAGCTCATTTCTTTTAATGCAAAGAACTTACTTTCTCACAATACAATATTATAACTAAAATTTTAAACATGATTTCCTTTTTGATTCATTTCTTTACATACTACAATTTGAGGAGAAAGGAAATTATACAATTCCTCAATGAGCTTCCTTCAAAATAATAATACAACTTGGTAAATGAAACTTACAATGCAACAAAAAAAAATACAATACTACAAGTCTTCCACCTCAAGTGGGAATAACAAGGTTTTCTCAAAAGGGATTTCTTTTGGACATCAACAAATGCTCCAAGTTTCACATCACCAATGAGAGCTCCACCATGTCTTCACTTGATCACAACAACCAAAAATGGATGAGAGGAAACACTCTCCACCCAACCAATAATCTAATGAGGAGAAGAAGTTATCCTCCTCATTGGCCCCCAAGCCCCAACCACAATGCAATAAAAGATGGATCCAACTCATGGAAACAATAAAAAGCTTCCACATCACAATACAGAGATTTCACAACCATACCAAAACACAATCAACATAAACTACAATCACAAGAAGGAAACTAACAAAATATACAAGGCTTCAAAATGCAAAGCCAATGGAGACAAGGATCTATGGGGAGATCACTTATGCTCCCAATGGGAATTAGGTACCCACCTTAAAACCCTCCAATATACATCTCAAAACCCTACACAACTCTTATGCCTCCCTCAAGATCCTCTTATGTTCTCTTATGCCTTCCTACTTTCTCTTATGTCTCCCTCATAAAAACCAAGTAAGAAATGAAAGCATTTTCTTGTCCAAGGTGGGGCACCCAACCCAAATCCCTCCAAAACATGAAATAAACTCTTATGCATCCCTACATATAAGATCCCCATAGCCCTCTCCTACACCACACTTAGGAAATCTACCCAAGAACCCAACAAGCATACCAAAACACTCAATAACATACACATATACACAAATAAAAGAAAACATTTAAACAAGAGTGTAGCTCCTACCTTTCCATGGTAGAGCTTGATCCAAGAGTCACACACCAAGCTCCTTCAAGCCCACTCCAACACCAACAAGCTCCAAATAAATCCACAAGCACTCCAAAATTCTCCAACTCCAAAATACAAGTGCACACAAAATGAAATGAAGTAACCCCCAAACAAACAAAAGAACAAGAATAAATAGAAAAGGAGAGAGGAGGGTGAGGTGGCTCCATGTAGGATGCCACTTCACTTATCCTCAACTCCACCTCACAATTCAAACCTCAACCCCAATGCACAATAAATTGGTGGTTGAGAGGAATGACAAACCTCTTCCACACACAATCCAAACCCACACCCCTAAGGACAAAATTTAAAACCCATGTAAAAAAGTGCAATAAATGTCCACTTTTTGTCTTACAAAACACATAATGGGGTCTATTTTTGACCCCCCAATCCATAGGTAGGGTTGGTATAGTAATTTAAGAGGTGTGGGACAAGTTTAACTTGTCCCACAAGCCTCCAAAATTGGCCCTTAAGGCCAAATCCGAATTTCTAAGATGAGGTAGAGTGTACAACACTCAAGATCACAAGTACTCAACTTACAACACATAACCCAAAGAGCCATCTAATCTAATAAATGAATTCTTTTGTCCCATCCATAATTAGTTTAGTAACATGATTAATTTACTAATCTAGACACAATTTAAATAATTAATAAAAGGAAAATACATCACTATAAAATCACATACTAAAATTAAATAAAGGAAAATAAAAGAATAACACACAAGCCCCTTTGGTCACAATTGGAGGTAATCCCCCCATGGGAAACCCCCTAACAATAATTCAAACACACAGAACAACATAACACAATTTGTCATGGTGACCATTGTTGAATCCATCTAGCATTCCGATGTGGTTGGTCTCTCCAATCCCCCATTGATTGTTGTGATATGTTTACCTACAACACACATAATACCTCCTTGGCCTCATGGTCGCATCAAAAAATCTAATATAAAATATAAAAATATAAATCCACAATCATCTACATGTGAATTAAATCATCATCTAGGCAAGTAACATTATTATTTTCAATTTCTAACAACATCTCAATTCTACATTTCATCAATATCAATAGGATCACAAGATTAGTTCAACTGTTAAGGTCTACTCAATATGAAGAAAATATCGAATGTAAGAAATATATACTATGTCAAAAACACATCATCATCCATATAAAATGTCTCTAACAATCCACACACATCATACTATGAATCAAAATCCAACAATAGTCCAAGTATCTCTATCATCTAATCATCATTGTGCTAATTCAAAATGATACAATAATATCCATGTATAACCAACTGTAATCAAAATCAAAAGTAATAAATTTTGAAGGGAAGTGGGCACTACATCCCCCTCCCCTTAGACTCAAATTTCTCCTGGAAGTCACTGGAATACTTGTGGAAACTAGACTCATAGCAATGTAGCATCCTACCATGTAGCATAAGTCTCATCATACCTATCCCACTGGACTTGAACGTGATTAATCTCTTTACCTTGAAGGCCTAGGGTCCTGAACTCTAACATACAGATGGGCTCCACCATCACCTTTTCATGATCCTACACCTATAATGAGGTCCAATCTAACACATGAGAAGGATCTGTAATATACCTCCTAAGTACAAAAACATGAAATACATCATGGATGCGAGACAAGATGGGTGGCAAGACTAGACGGTAGGCCAAAGGACCGATACGCTTGAAGATCTCAAACGAACCCACAAATCTAGGAGTAAAATTATAGCCTATTATGTAATAGATAGGGATCTTATGGGGCCTGACATGAAGAAACATCTTCGTGCCCACCTCAAAACAACGATTTGTCCTATGTTGATCTGCATACTTCTTCTACCTGTCCTACGCCTCCTGTAATCTTTTCCTGATCATAACAACCTACTGCTCCATATCCTAAAATAAAGTTGGCCCAAGAGAAACCTTTTCCTCCAACCTGTCCCAACTAAGAGGTGTCCTACACTCTCTCCCATACAGTTCCTGAAAGGAAAGATACCTATCGAACTATGGAAACTATTATTGTAGGAAAAATTCACCAGATATAAGTACTCCTCCCACCTCAATTGATGGTCAATGACGTACATCCTAAGCATGTCCTCTAAGATCTGATTCACCCACGTAGTCTATCCATCTATCTTAAGGTGATAGGATGTGTTGAAATTGATCTTTGTCCCGATAGCATACTGCATGGTAGTCCAGAAGTGGGAAGTGTAAAAAGGATCACGGTCGCAAATGATCTTCCATGGAATCCCGTGTAATCTAACAATCTCATCAAGATATACCCGTGCCACTGCACTAGCTATGTAGGTGGTCTTCACCAGAGAAAAATGAGCCACTTTCATCAATTTATCCACCGTGGCCATGATGGCATCATGGTGGTATCTCAACGTCGAGTAACCCAACTATAAAGTCCATGGAAATGGTGTCCCATTTCCACTCCGGTATGGCGTGATGGAAAGAGAAGGCCAGCTGGATGCTAATGCTTGGCCTTCACCTTCTGAAACTCTAAATAACTTGACATGAACTAAGCCACATCTCTTCGAAGTCCCCTCCAATGGTACAACTATCTCAAGGTGGCATGCATCTTCTTCACCCTACGATGGGCTGAATAAGGTCCACGATGAGCCTCTTATGCCAAAATGTCTTGTCTCAAGCCTCCATCTCTAGGAACATATATCTAACCTCTATGCCTGAGAAGGTCATTTGTCTCTAATGAAAATCCATCAAATATCCCCTCAAGGGGTCTCTGAGACTCAATCTTTGCTCTGGATGCAAGGTAGAAACTGTCGTGATGAAGTTGCTACAAAATCCTACTCCATAAATCTATACCCACTGAAGTAGCCATAGCCACATGCCTTTGTCTACTCATGGCTTCTGTAACCACATTCTCCTTCCTTCACATGCTCTATCTCCATATCGTACTCACAAAGAAAATCCATCCAATACCATTGATGAGCGTTGAGATTGAGCTGAGTGAAGAGGTCACGAAGACTCAAGTGACTAGTCTTGAGTGTAAATCTCAAGCCAAGAAGGAAGTGTCTCCACTGCACCAAGGCGTATGCACAACTGTTGCAAGCTCAAGATCATGAGTCAGATAATTGAGCTCATAATATTTGAGTTTACGAGACTCAAATGCAACTACTCTTCCCTCCTACATCAACACACTTCCAATTACTTCCAAAGAACCATCTTTGTAAACGAAGAAATGGCCCTGAGGATCTGGTACTACAAGAAAAGGTGTTGTTGTGAGGCATTCCTTCAGTGTCCTAAAGGTATGATCACATATATTTGACCATACAAATTTCTTCCCTTTCCACTAAAGGGAAGTGATGGGGTGCGCAACCCGAGAAAATTCTTGTACAAATCTCATGTAGTATCCTGCTAAACCCATGAAGCTGCGTAGCTCGGTGACACTAGTGGGTACCAGCCAATCCATAATAACTTGAATATTTGAAGGATCCACTACGATACCTTCCCCAAAAATGATGTGGCCCAAATATTGCACCTCTGTCTGAAAGAATGCACACTTTTGCAGGTTCCCATAAAGTTGTTGCTCACAAAGAAAATGAAGAACCATGTGAAGGTGCCCCTCATGCTCCTCATGCGTACATGAGTATTTCAGAATGCCATCAAGGAAGATGAGCACGAAGTGATCCAAAAATTTCCTAAATACCTTATTCATCAAGCTCATGAACACTGCGGGGGAATTCCTCGGACCAAAAGGCACAACTGTGAACTCATAGTGGCCATATCTCGTACAGAAGGCGGTCTTATGAGTGTCTACCTTTGTTATCCTCAGCTAATGATACCCTAACTTAAGATATATATTGGAGAATACTTTAGCCCCTTTCATCTAATCAAGTAAACCATCAATGCATGGAAGGGGATAACGATTCTTGATTGTTACTTTGTTCAGCTAGTGGTAATCAATACACAAATGCAGGGATCCTTCCTTCTTCTTTAAAAAAATCATCGTTGTACCCCAAGGGGATACACTAGGATGGATTAGGAATTTCTCTAGAAGACCCTCAAGCTGTAGCTTGAGCTCACAGATCTCAGGGGTAGTCATCCGATAGGGTGCTCATGTGATAGGCTATGCCCTTGAAACCAGATCTATGTGAAAATCTACCTCACGTGGGGAATGTAACCCTGATAGTTCCCCTAGAAAGACATCTGGAAACTCTCTCAAGATATGATGGTCGTCAAGATATGGCCCACAAGACTCGTCCTTAGATCTATCACTAATCGTAATAACATACATCTGGAAACCTCATCGTACACACCGTTTAAGCTACATAGTGGAGATGGTGTGGATGGAAACAAGCCTCCTAACTCTTTCTATCACTGACTCAACTCCTAGTTCATCTGTACATGAAATAGTATTATGGTAACTATCCACTCTAGCCCTATGTGTAGACAACCATTCCCTTCCAAAGATGACTCCATATGAACCCAACAGAAGGATACAAAGATCCAAGGTAGTGATTGTGTGCATAGTTTTGTGCTTAAGATAAGTTAATGAAAGTAAAGACTAACACCTAGCAGCCTTAATTAACAAAGCTTAAAGCAAATTCTAAAGCACCATCAAGATAAAAACTAAACAAGGTCAGACATTAACATTTAATATTAGAACTTTCAAACTAGCATGCTAATTGTCTAAAAACCTCTATTTTCTTAATTAATAACAAAATTAGATGGACCTATGTAAGCTCCATGGCAATCAAATTGGTTGCTCTTGATATTCCAAGAACCTAGGAATGGGAGCTTATCAAAATTGGGATACAAGACCATTTTGACTCTTCCCATATGACCTAAGCACTTTGGCTAGAAAAGAGGCTTTAGCTCTTCCAAAATGGTGAATTCTCAAGGAATCAAAAGAAAATTTTTAGTCTATTTTGCTATATGCTTTGCTTTTGTCTTCTCAAGAAGTTTAGGTTTAGGTATAAAGGTAGAAGGAAGGCTTCTTATATAGCCCAATGGATAAAGGAAACACTTCATCCCTTTGCATGTGGGATAAAAGGTAGAACAAGATTAGGAATGGATAAGGTTGCTTTATAAAAGGTAACCTTACTTTAGAAGGGTTTAATTTATACTTAGCAAGTCAAGGGAGTTGGGGGGTGTTTTAATTAATCAAAGGTGATTAACTAATTGGTAGATGTAAGCTTATAGAAGCTAATTAGAGGAATATTAGTATGATTTAGGCTATAGGAGGGGATTAAATCAATTAAATATTGATTTATTGGTTAAATGAAAGGGAGAGCTAATTAATTAACAAGAATTAATTAGTCTAGATAAAAGGGGTGATTAATTAATGAAAGGTCATTAATTGGGGTGTTTGTTGGATAGGGGACTTAACTAATTAGCATATTGTAATTAATTAACAACGATAAGAGAGAATATGAGCACTTTTTGATGATATGTCACCAATTTGCAAGAAGGGAGATAATTAACGTAATTTAAGTATTTAAATTCCTCAGGCATAATTATGGGTTTCTACATTTGCCCCTCTTTGGGGTGGCGTAAGTGATGCCACTTCAAAGATAGTAGATGAATGAAATTTTGAAGGGATAGAAGAAAAATTAGTATGAGGTTGAGATGCCCCCTCGAGTGACAATGGGGTGATGAAGGAAGACAATCGACAATTGAAAAAGGTGAGAAATAGATAGAAGAATGGCCCGGGGTAGAATACCCAGGTGAAACGAAAGAATAGGGGTGAGAGGAAAGTGATGCAGAAGAAATATGGAGAAGTAGAGAGAAGAACTAGCCTCTAGCCTTTGTATGGGAACAACTTTACTGTCATCATGTCACGAAAAGATATACGTCATCAGTCCTTATGAAAACTATAAGCATACTGTTAAGTTGTGGAGCGCTGTTTTCATGTGTGAAAGTGTTGAAGACTATACACTAAGAGTACTGTACACTTTTCATGTATCCTCGCCAGGGTTCGGTGTCGGGCCGGGAGCCCCTGCTAGCAAGGGTTCGGGGGTGCAGGCCCCGAAATTTATTTTTTTAGGCGTAAATTTTTTTTTGGCCTCAAAAAATGCACCCGACATATCGGGAAACATGCTATTCTCATATGGGGAGAGTTTTTTTGACCCATAGGTTTATGGGACATGGTTTTTCCCATGGTTTTGATACCCACGGTTTTGTAAAACTACTTAAGTAGTTGTCTATTTATATGGTCTTATGCATATGATAGATAGACAAGTAAATGTATTGCAGATGTGTTTTGAATTCAGGTGTGAATTCTGTAGAGTTTGTTGAGCATAGCTCCAAACGGATCTGGGTATTGTATTGAGAGAGTGAAGGCTTGTAATAAAATATGAGCAAGTGATTCTTGGTGGACGTAGCCCAAATTGGGTGAACCACGTTAAATCTTGTCTCTCTGTGTTGTGTTATTTATTCTGCACTTTTATTTGAGATCTATAATATTTTGTGCATATTAGTTTCTACTATTGCGATTCTGTAAGGGATTATTCTACATATTTTATCTCTTATTTCCTAACAATTGGTATCAGAGCAAGGTTTGGTTTGCTGAAGTTTTGAATCGCAGGGAAAGTTTTTAGCCTGAGTGGGAGCTATGGCAGATGATGGAAGATCTAGGGTTGATAAATTCAATGGGTAGAATTTTAGTCTTTGGAAGATGCAGATGGAAGATTACCTTTATCAAAAGGATCTTTATACTCCATTGTCTGAGAAGGTGAACAAACCCTCAAGTATGACAGATGCGGAATGGGATTTGCTGGATAGGAAGGCACTTGGGACAATCCGGCTGTGTCTTGCATCTTCGGTATTATTTAATGTTTCAAAGGAAAATACTACAAAAGATCTAATGGATGCATTAGGGAAGTTGTATGAAAAACCCTCTACCTCTAACAAGATATTTTTAATGAAAAATTTGTTTAATATGAAGATGTCTGAGAATAGTTTAGTAGCAGATCATTTAAATGATTTCAATATGGTTGTGAATATGCTAGCTTCGGTTATAATAGAATTTGATGAAAGAAGTTAGGGCTTTATTAATTCTATGCTCTTTACCTGAGAGTTGGAATAGCCTGGTAATGGCAGTAAGTAACTCGGTTCCAGCTAACTCGAAGTTGAAGTTTGAGGATGTTGTAGGGGTGATTCTAAGTGAGGAAATGCGAAGAAAAATCTCTAGGGAATCTTCTACTTCATGGAATGCTTTGACAGTGGAAACTAGAGGGAGACAGAAGAATAGAGGAAACCGTGGAAAATCAAAAGATCGGGCAAGGTCAAAATCCAAGAACAAGATTGTATGCTGGAATTGTGGAAAGCCTGGGCATGCAAAGAAGGACTGTTGGGAGCTTCGGGATAAGAAGAAACAATAGGAAGAAAACAAGGAGGAAAATGTGGCAACGGGTAATGTATGTCAAGATGCTTTGATTCTTTCTTTGCACAATATTACTGAATCTTGGGTTTTAGATTCAGGGGCTTCTTTCCATGCTTCTCCACATAGGCATTATTTTGTTGATTATGTTCAAGGAGATTTTGGGCATGTTTTTCTTGGTGATGATGAGCCTTGCAGCATAGTTGGAAAAGGTTCTATTCAGGTTAAGATGCAGAATGGGAATACTTGGCTATTGAAGGATGTCAGACATGTGCCTACATTAAGATGAAATTTGATATCGGCAGGGCAGTTGGGAAGTGATGGTTGTACTGTGATATTTACAGCTAACTCTTGGAAGGTTACCAAGGGTGCTCTTGTGGTGGCAAGAGGTAAGAAGGTTGGAACCTTGTATTTAACCACTGATAGTACTAATGATTGTAATCTTGTGGCTTCAGAATGTAGATACAACATTATGGCACTATAGGCTCGGTCATATGAGCCATAAGGGCATGGACATCATAAAGAATAATTTGCCTGGATATACAGAAACAGGTTTGGATTTCTGTGAGAACTGCATATATGGGAAACAAAAGTGAGTAAGGTTTCTCAAGGTTGGACCTACGAAGAAAGAGAGTAAGTTAGAGCTGGTACATTCTGATGTGTGGGGGCCGGCTCAGGTATCATCTCTTGGGGGTTCAAGTTATTATGTTACTTTTATTGATGATGCAACAAGGAAAGTTTGGGTTTATTGTATTAGAAACAAATCTGATGTATTTGACACTTTTGTTAAATGGAAAGCCTTGGTAGAGAATGAAACAGGTCTTAAGCTAAAATGTCTCAGGTCAGATAATGGAGGGGAGTATTGCAGCAATGAATTTGATGATTACTGTTCTAAGAATGGAATCCGCAGGCAAAAGATAGTTCTAGGAACTCCGCAGCAGAATGGGGTATCAGAAAGGATGAACATGAATAATAATGGAATGTGCTAGGAGCATGAGGATACATGTCAGGACTGCCTCTTTATTTTTGGGTAGAAGCGGTGAGCACAACTGTGTACTTGATAAACAAATGACCCTCAAGTGCCTTGGATGGAGGTATACCTGAGGAGGCTTGGTACGGTAAGAAAGTTCGATTACTCATTTCTTAGAGTCTTTGGATGTGAGGTGTTTTTTCATATTGAAAAGGATGATAGGACCAAGCTAGAGGCTCAATCAGAAAAATGCATTTTTCATTGGTTATGGTGGTGATGACTTTGGATTTAAATGTTGGTGTATTAAGGACAAGAAAATCATTCGGTCTAGGGATGTGGTCTTTAATGAGAAAGTCATGTATAAGAAACAGTTGCAAGGAAAACAGGGAAGAATCCAAGAAAGAATATGCAGTGGTAGAGGATCTTCTGGATGGGAAAGTGACCCATGAATCAGTTCAGGAACCTACTCAATAGGAACCCCAAACTCCTACAGTAAGGATGTCTTCTAGGGTAAGAAAAGAACCTAAACGTTTTTCTCCTTCTCTTTATTATTTATTACTCACTGATAGTGGAGAGCTAGAGAGATTTGATGAAGCAATACAAGTAGATGCCAATAAGAAGTGGGAGCAAGCCATGGATGAGGAGCATAAGTCTCTCATGGAGAACCAGACTTGGGATTTGGTGAAGTTATAAGAAGGTAAAAGAGCATTGCAGAACAAGTGGGTGTACAGAGTTAAAGACGAAGGAGGAAAGAAAAGATATAAGGCCCGGTTGGTGGTCAAGGGGTTTGCATAGAAACAAGGTATAGATTTTGATGATATTTTTTCTCCTGTAGTAAAAATGACTTCTGTCAAAACTGTTCTTAGAATAGTGGCAGTAGAAGACTTGCACTTAGAACAGTTAGATGTAAAGACTACATTTCTCCATGGTGATTTGGAGGAGGAGCTATATATGCAGCAGCCAGAAGGATATGAAGTCAAAGGTAAAGAGGAGATGGTGTGCAAACTGAAGAAGAGCTTATATGGCTTGAAACAAGCTCCACGTCAATGGTATAAGAAGTTTGATAGCTTCATGATGGAGCAAGGTTATAATAGATGTCATTCTGACCATTGCGTGTATACAAATAAATTTAAGGATGGAAGTTATATTATCCTGTGTTTGTATGTTGATGACATGTTGGTTGCAGGTAAAAACATGCAGGAAATAAAAGTACTCAAGAAACAACTAAGTGAGTCCTTTGATATGAAGGATTTGGGGGTAGCCAGAAAAATCCTTGGTATGAAGATAACTCAGGATAGGAAGGAACAGAAGATGACTTCATCTCAGGAAGAGTACATGAACAAGGTATTGGATAGGTTTAACATATATGATGCTAAACTGGTTGGGACTCCTTTGGCAGACCATTTTAAGTTATCAAAGGAGCAGTGTCCCAAGATAGAGCAGGAAAGAAACTAGATGTCCAAGGTACCTTACTCATCAGTGGTTGGCAGTTTGATGTATGATGTGGTGTGCACTAGGCCTGATATTGGCCATGCACTGGGAGTTGTGAGTAGATTTATGAGTGATCCAGGTAAAGAGCATTGGCAAGCAGTAAAGCGGATCCTTCGGTATTTGAGAGGGACCATGGGGACAATTTTGTTCTACAGTGGATTAGATACCACTTTACGTGGTTATGTAGATTCAGACATGGCTGGAGATGTTGATAGAAGGAGGAGCACAATAGGTTATATTTACACTGTAGGTGGAACAACAGTGAGCTGGATTTCACGACTACAGAAGCTGGTGGCTTTGTCAACCACGGAGGCTGATTATGTTGCTGCCACAGAGGCAAGCAAAGAGATGATTTGGTTACAACAATTACTTGAGGAGTTGGGGTATAAGTAGGAGGAATGTAAGCTAAATAGTGATAGTTAGAGTGCTATACACCTAGCTAAGAAATCTGCTTTCCACTCTAGGATGAAGCATATATAGTTGAGATATCACTTCATTAGGATAGCTTTGGAGGAAGATAGGTTGAAGTTGGAGAAGATTCATACCAGTCATAATCCTGTAGACATGATGAGCAAGATGGTCACAAGGGATAAACTAAAGCTATGTTCAGCTTTGGTTGGCCTTCGCGGATGACAATGAAAGGTTGAGAAACTTGCTTAGTGGAAATCATACTCCAAGTGGGAGATTGTTATGTTTGTGGAGTCTATTTTCATGTTAGAGTTTGGTACACCTTCCATGTGTTACACTCAGATATTTTTACGGTGGTCTCGCTCATCGGTGAGCGGGTCAAGGGGGTTCGGGGAGGTGAAGCCCCCGAAGCAAATTTTCATGGGTGGTTTATTAACCCATGGGTAATGGGTAACTGTTATGGGCTATTTTTTTAGGCCCATGGTTTTTTGGTACCCATTGTTTTGTAAAACCACCTCTTTGGCTACCTATTTATGTCTTATAAATAGATGGACATATAATAGGATTTATAGGAGTGTGTTTTGAGAAGGTGAATAGTTTGTGTGAATTCAAGTGCGAATTCGAGAGGGTTTGTTGAGCGCAGCTCCAAACAAGATCTGATTATTGTAACTGTGAAGAATGTTGGCTTGTAATAAAATCTGAGCAAGTGTTCTTGGTGGATGTAGCCCACATTGGGTGAACCACATTAAATATTGTCTTCATGTTGTGCATTTTTCATTTATGTAATTCTATTCATACTTCTTATTATTGCGATTATGAAGAATTATTCTGCATTAGATTCTATTAATTCCTAACATTTGTTGGATAGGAAACTTAATTAATTAGCTTAGTGTAATTAATTAATGATGATATGAGGAAAAATGAGGGTTTTTGATGATATGTTGTCGATTTGTGAGAAAGAGGATAATTAATGCAATTTAAGTATTTAAATTTCTTAGGTGTAATTATGGGTGTCTACATTTTCCCCTCTTTGGGGTGGCGTAAGTGACGCCACTCTAAAGATAGTAGACGGGTGGAATTTTGAAGAGGTAGAAGAAAAATTAGTAGAAGTGAGAGATGCCCCCTCCAGTGTCGATGGGGTGATGAAAGAAGATGATCGACGATCAAAAAAGGTGAGAGATAGATAGAAGAATGGGAAGAGGCAAGATGCCCTGGTAAGATGTAAGAATAGGGGTGAGAGGAAAGTGATGCAAAAGGAATATGGAGGAGGGGAGAGAAAAGCTTAGCCTCTAGCCATTGTGTATTGGAACAATTTCAGTGTCATCATTGCCATAAGAGCTATGTCATCTGTCCTTATGAAAAATATAAACATACAACAAAGGTTGAACGACATGAAAGGCCATACTACGAACGATTGTCCATTGCTGAAAACACCAACTCCATGCAACATACAAAATTCAATGCAATACGAGAAAGTGAAAGATTCCTAACTCCATGCAACATACAAAATGTAATGCAATACGAGAAAGTAAACAAGCTAAACTAACAGAGAAACATAATATAATGTTTTTATTATCGAGCTTCAGTTACGACCTATGTAAATTAATGACAAGGGTTGATGATGGTGCCCCAAGCAAGGATACATGCGAGGGGAATAACGGAGGACACTTGGGTCTGATGGAAAAACAATGTGCACTACGAAACAGTACCAGGAAACTCATTGTGCCCCAGAGTACATGACGAAGTAAGCATCAGCCTAGCTTTTGTTGATGGAGGTAGATCAAGATGATCCGCAAGTCGCACACATGAACAAGTGAGAACCAAAGAGTGACATTTTGTAGGATGATTTTCAATTTTTAGAAGTTTTCTAAAACATATTTGAATGTTTTTGATGATTTTTCTAACATATTTGAATGTTTTGGCTGATTTTGAAAGTTTTATGAAACTATGTACATGAAGTACAAGTAAGCGTGGATGCCCCTAGTGATAGATGGGATGTACAAGGGCATAAGGCCATGTGCATACCAGAAAGGTGAAGATGCAAAAATGTCCCAATGATTAGGTGGGAGTATTCAAAGGTAAACTCTTCACAGGTAGAAGTGGGACCCAAGGCCATTATGGATAGGTTCAACATGATGATGAACATAAACTAATGAAGTGCTGGGAAGAAGCAAGGATGCCCCTAGCGTAAGTTGGCCTAAAAGAACATGATAGAAAGGAAGGAGAAGATTGTTTTTGTGAAAGGTGACAAAGGTGTCCGCAAACATGGACAAACAAGTAATCTTATACACATGGATGTTCTGAATGAAGTAGAAGAATTATGTGAATGATATGAATGTAGCTTAGAAGCCTCGTGATGAAGAAGTGATTAGCCAAAGGCAAAAATCATGAGACGAGATATGGACTAGAGTAAGAGTCTAAACAAGGTCCAAAAAAAGACACTTGGTAACATACTAATCCTGTTTACTCATAGAGATCCAGTGTGTGCACATGGATTTTATTACCTCTTGAAGTGAAGATTTAATAGACAACAAGTGAAGAGACCCTAGCCAATGTGTAGGAATGATTTATTGTGAAAGGCAATTTTGTGAATGGATGGTGAAAGGATAGGCGTACATTGCTCCACTGCCAGCCAGACGTCCATAGCCCCAAAGATGTATTTGATTCTAATCGCAACATTGCTCTACTGCCAGTCAGGCATCCATAGCCCGATAGAGATTATTGGAAATACCCCAAGAGAGAGTAATATATCAATTTGCTTTTGCTTTGTAGCTTTTAGCTTTTGATTTTTGATTGATTTTGATTCTTTTGCTTTCTGAAAACTTATTTCAGCTCTCTTGTTTGACAAGGGGTTAAGAACCACTGATGGCTTGATGGAAGGAGGTGGAAGTGCTTATGATGACAACATTGGCTAGTGTCAACAAATATGTCCAAAATTTCTTTGGGATTTCAACAAGTTTATTAGATGTTGAATGTGATAGGATCTCTAAGAGGTTATTCAAGTTCTTTAATTTACCAAGGTGATAAAATACCAGGGTCAAACAAATACCATAGAGATAAATGTCACAAAATGAATGCGAATAGGCTAACCAAAATATCAACGAAGGGATGAAAATGGCAAGAAGACTTGCAAAGAATAGTAAGGAAGGGAAGAAATAAATATCCATGTGTACACAACACCTGCTTGCAATGTTTGATCTTTGTACCTTTGATTTTTGTTGTGTTTTCTCAATTTTTTTTGTATTTTTAAATTTTTATTTTTTTTTAGATTTTTGATAATTTTTTGGACCGTTGGGACTAACAATGCAGTCACTCTGTGTGATAGGATCCAACAACGATGTTTGTGATTTCCTTGATAAGGGAGACTAGGCATGTTTGTTTATCAAGAGTCATGTTTTCCCCTATCTTGATGATCAGGTGATTTCACACTCAACAAAGGACTGTGATTTGGAACTTGAAACATGGATTTTGTATGTGGGAGCTTGAGTTACCTATCCAGAGGTTTACGTACTTTGCGCCATACTTTATGGTTACGTTGGTGTGAATTCTTGAATCACGCTTGATTTAGAATTTTGAGATTGTTTGATTTGTTGGGAGCTATAGAGCTCTTTGTAGTTTTGATCTGCGTTTGATTAAGAAACTGTTTGGGTTTCTTATAAGCTAACGCGTGACTTGTCTAATCCCAAGAAGGAGAAGAAAGTGAACGTTGACGTTTAGAACTGATGTGAGAAATGACCACGGGCTTGCCACCATCTTTGGTACAAGCGATAATGTGATTGATGAAAAGGATACGGTCCAAGGATTGAAGAAGATGGCTACTGAGAGGTGAGCCATAGATAGAAGATAAAGGAGATCAGGATATAGCTAATAGAAAAAAATGGCCAAGAATAGAAGAAGACTTCAGGGCTACTAGGATTTGGATGAAACAAACTCACGAAAGGTGCCATGTGTATGACAAATTTGAAAAGACTACCCAGGAGGGAGCCTACACATGTCTAGGGTCTAAAATACCTAGAACCAAGGGGCTAGTTGGGCAAAGCCCCAAGAATAGAAGATAAGGACTACTAAAAAATGTCCCACAAATAGCAGAGGGAGAGCTACTAGAAGGTGACCCAAACCTAAATGAAGACAAGGGCTACTTAGCGTTGACCCCATAAGAGATTTTGATTGAGGAATTATGATAGACAAAGTGTTATTGGGTGATGAGAAGATAGGCCATGGATCAATGCAAGACCAAGGAGTTTTATCACATAATGAAGAATGGGAAGATGGAAGATTAAGAGGAGGATCAGATTGCCCATGATTTGAGATCTTCCTCCATTTCTTGATAAAAGGAATCAAAATTTTCCTCACAATATGTAGACACATCAAATTCTAAAGAAAATCCTTGTCTCGTAATCTGCTAAAGGAATATCTTAGATATGCCCCTATAAATGCCCTAATTTTTTCTTCATTCTGAAAGAGATCAATCAATATGAGTTTTTGATCGCCACCAGGGGTTGATTGGAAGAAAGAGATCCAATTGGTGTGGGATACTTAGAAAATCCTTGATGATGATTGATAGAAGAAGATGATGTGGGGGACAAAGAAGATGTGTAGCTAGGGGTCTCAAGAGTAGAAGAAGATGGTGTGGACCTACCTATACAATGGTATGTCTTATGTAAAATAGTAGGATTAATTCCAAAGTCTATAGATTGTGACAGCATGGGTCGATTTAGATGTTTGTCTCGAGGGACATTTGAGTCATACGAATCTTCAAAGAAGGAAGATATTGGGTGTGATTGATGAAGAAGGTCCTGTAAAGAAAGGGAGGACCATGATTCAAGAATCAAATTGGATGAATAATGACAAGGGTCCTGCAAAGAAAGGGAGAACCACAATTCAAGAATTGTATTAGATTTTTGATTGTAGTATTTGGAGTCATGCATATCTTGCAAGGAAGAAGATGTCGTTGAGGCGATTGATAAAATGGGTCCTGTGAAGAGAGGGAGGACCGCGACGTAGGAGTCCTGCATTAATGAATTCCTGAAGATGATTTTTGGTGAAGGAGGAGGACATTGTTTAGATATTGGAGTTCCTATGAAGATTGACTTAGGGGTCGAATTGGATGAATCCACAGTAGTTTGGATCCAAATCATCAGAAGAATCAAATTGAAATGTTTTTATTGGAATCCTCAGAAGAAGAAGAAATGTTTGGATTAGAATCAAAAGAAGAGTGGGGGGAACTCAATAATAATTTGGATCAGAAGTGTCCAAATGTTATGAGATTGGGGAACGAGTCTTATGGGCTCTCTAGCAGAAGAGTCAACAAGGTTTAGTTGTGGGAATCTATTTGAATTAAACCTAGGTTCCAAATTTTTGTAAGTATGGGGAACTGCGTGATAGTCAGTCATTTTTGGCATCAAAGCACAAATGTCTTGATCTAGATAGTGTTAACTCCTTCAAAGGGAAGGAAGTGACATGTCTATTTGGGTAGCATAAGGACAACTAGCTAGACATTGGTAAGTATAGAGATGCTTGCGTTAAGGAAAGTCTAAGGAAAATAGACATCGTGACGATGCAATCTCGATGAGGTCGAGAGGGATTGTCCTATAAAATAAGTTTTCTTAATGAATAATCACAAGGAACAATCATCAAGTGTGAAACACAAAGCCAATCAAACAATGAAATACACCATATGCTGTGATTTTGCAAATAGTTTTTATGCAAAGATGATCAACACAACGTCAATATTTACGTCAAGCTTGAAATGAACAAGGCATAAATATTAATAAAGGGTATTGTGAATCCCAATCAAAGGATACCACGAAAATTTTAACAACCAACAAGGCATAAATGTTAAAGGGTGAGATTTACAAATGCAAGCTACGTAACGACACCAATTGGACATGTCTATCTAAGCTTCGCGGAGAAGTGAGATATTAGTGTCAAAGTGGTATCGAAATGACACAAACAAAGTAAGTGACACCCTTCAAGATTTGGGACAATGTTTTAAATCAAACTAAGTCAAAGTATACTAAGGATGTGTTAAAACGTGGGTAGCGTAATGCCACAATACGGACAACTTAGATCATGTTTACGAGAAACAATGACATAAGTATCTTAATTATGTCGATACAATGCAAACGAGGTAACATATTTTAGGGAGATAAAATGATGAAGCATTCCTAACTATGATGACGATCCTGACGTGGGTATTGATCACAAAGGCTACCAATGATATAAATACATATCCACACACTTTAGAGTTTAACTAACCCAAAGGCAAACATGGATGGTTTAAACAGACAAAAAGGTGGTAGAAACAATTGATTGGTAACAAAAATGTAGTCACCCTTTTTTTGATCAATAAAGTGTCAAAATAATGTGAAGGAAGTAGATCAAAATGGGGATGAAAAATGCTGGCTTCACTTTAGCAGAGTTTCATCTTACCTTAGGGTAAGTGAAAAACTAATACTTAAAGTAATGCGTCACATGTTTCATGATGCAAAATTGTCTCACAACTCAACACTGTTTTGAATAGTATAATAGTGGGCTCCTGGCCAAAGCATATCTAATCCTAGGTGGTTCTCTCATCCTAGGTGTTACAAAATTATCCACTATAGCGGGACTAGATTTACCCAAATAGCACTAGTCAAGCACCCACATTAGCTCCCATTCCTACTCTAAGGAATCAGAGTTCAACTGAAGCTTCCACCTCATCTTCTAGCCCCTCAAATGAGCTCCAAGAAGTCATGAAGCAACTGAAAAACTTTGGTAATGAGTTGGTGACACTTAAGAGGATATAAGCTCAAAATTTCGGATCATATTAGCCTCAAACTCAACCCAATAGACCTCCATATCAGCCTAATAGGCCACACATCCAAAATACAAATAAGAATCAAGCCAAACCTCCTGTTAATAGACCGTTCCATCCTTACAATCCCAATGTTGCATCCACATATAGAGCTTTAGTACAAGTGTAAAATAATATGGCTTAGGAATATGATTGGTGTTTCCCATACAATTAACCTTATAACTAGTCAATTTGTTTCAATGGTGCTTTGAATCAAGCCGTTATGGTGACAAAAATAGGTGTAGAATAAGAGACAAGCCAAGAAGGAAATCAGCAGCAAGAAACAACTCAATAAGGAACATCTCTGAATGAGACCACACTTTTCTATTGGCAGGCTGAAGATTTTTGTGGTATGAATCAAGCACCTTCTCAAAGTGTAGCAGCCAATACACGGTCCAAGAAGAGGAATATTAGAGAAGGATAGTCATCAAATTCAAATGATCCACAACCCTCTATCACTCAATAGGGTGTTAGCAATCAAAGTGAAGCTCTTAATGTGCAAGAACAGCCCAAACCACCTTCCAGACCAGCCCAGGTGTTGGTTGTAATAACCCTTGTGCAAGAGAATACTGTGCAAGGCAAGGGGCAGCAGAGAGATAACTCATCTCCATTCAACATTATTGAGAAAATGAAGAAAATCGAAACATTCTAGAAATCCAATTTTTGCACTTTTTTAACAGTTTTTAGTAATTTTCATTTTTGGAGGTCTCCAAGGCATTTTGGGAGTTTTGTGATAGAATTTGGAATACGAAAAATCCTATTCAAACTCCGAAAATAGGTTAACGAGTCAAAATCTATGATCAAAACAAGGAGCACTAAAAAATTGTAACCAAAACTGGATTAAAACAGATATACCTGCACCCCCTTTTATGCATGTGCACCCCCACAGAGACACCTACACCACCAGAAAGGTGTATGTGCCACCAGAAAGGCATGTGTTCCACCAGAAAGGCGTGTATGCCACCTAAAAAGCATGTGCGCCACCGAAGATTAAAACATTATTAGAGTCTAACAGAGTGCTTGCGCCACCATAAAAGTGCTTATGTTACCATAAAAGTGTGTGTGCCACCAAAGATTAAAATAGTCTCAGATTCTGACAGAGCGCTTGCGCCACCAGAAAAGTGCCTGCACTACCATAAAAGCGTGTGCTCCACAGAAAAAGCGTGTGCGCCATCATGAATTAAAACAATATCAGATTCTGAAAGAACACTTGCTCCACCAGAAACATGCCTGCGCCCCTAGAGGAACACCTATTCCTAGGTTAAGGGTATACGCAGTGGTCTGAAAGGTTTCATGTTCCATTGAAGGTACAGTATGGAATAACATCTACACTTGATTTAGTGTGCCTACGTGCTGGTTACGGTATGTGCGCCAGAGTTAGTGTATGTGCACCGGGGTCGACAAATAAAAATTCAGACTCGACAGTGCACCTACACCACCCAAGAGGCATGTGCGCCACCATAAATGTACCTATGCTCCTGTTAGTGTGCCTATGCCACTACTGTAACCAAAACACGACAAAAAAGACAAAAAACTTACAATACTTCAAATTTTTAGCAAGTTAGTTTTAAAATGACAAGAACCCATTAAAATGATGGCTATGAACAAGAACCTACACATATAATATTATCAAATATTCCAAGAAAATGGACATTAATTACTACATGTGCATATCTAAAGTTATCCAAAACAATATAATTTAAACTAAAATGCCAAGGGACTAGGTCCCACCGGGCATGCCAAATGTGTGCATAGTTTTGAGCTTAAGCTAACTTAATGAAAATAAAGACTAACACCTAGTAGCCCTAATTAAAAAATATTAAAGCAAAGTCTAAAGCACCTTCAAGATAAGAAATAAAAAAGGTTAGAAATTAACATTTAATATTAGAACTTGGAAACTAGTATGCTAATTGTCTAAAAATCTCTATTCTCTTAATTAACCAAAAAGTTAGATGGAACTATGTAAGCTCCATGGAAATCAAATCGGTTGCTCTTGATATTCCAAGAACCTAGGAATGGGATCTTATCAAAATTGGGCTACAAGACACTTTTTACTCTTCCCATATGACCTAAGCACTTTGGTTAGAAAAGAGGCTTTAGCTCTTGCAAAATGGTGAATTCTCAAGGAAACAAAACAAATATTTTAGTCTATTTTTCTATATGCGTTGCTTTTGTCTTCTCAAGAAGTTTAGGTGTAGGTATAAAGGTAGAAGGAGGGATCCTTATATAGCCCAATGGATAAAGGACACACTTCATCCCTTTGCATGTGGGATAAAAGGTAGAATAAGATTAGGAATGGATAAGGTTTCTTTATAAATGGTAACCTTGCTTTAGAAGGGTTTAATTTATACTTAGCAAGCCATGGGAGTTAGGGGGGGTGTTTTAATTAATCAAAGGTGATTAACTAATAGGTAGATGTAAGCTTACAGAAACTAATTAGAGGAATATTAGTATGATTTAGGCTATAGAAGGGGATTAAATCAATTAAATATTGACTTATTGGTTAAATGAAAGGGAAATCTAATTAATTAATAATAATTAATTAGTCCATATAGAAGGGGTGATTATTTAATGAAAATTCATTAATTAGGGTGTTTCTTGGATAGGGGACTTAAATAATTAGTGTATTGTAATTAATTAATGACAATAAGAGAGAATATGAGCACTTTTTGATGATATGTCACCAATTTGCAAGAAGGGAGATAATTATCATAATTTAAGTATTTAAATTGCTCGGGCATAATTATGGGTGTCTACAGTGATGAATAGTCCTAAATCCACTACAAACTCCTTAACTATGGAGTCTATAGAAATTTTTGCTCCAGAAGCCATTTAATGTCCCAACTAAGACCCTACCTAACTACCACCAACCTACAACACTCTACTAAGGATGGTACAATAAAAGAATCAGACGAACTAAAATCAATCAAAATAGTGGTGGGTAGTACCACCAACGCTACCTGTAGTCTCTGTCATGGTACTCTGGTGCTCAGTCATGGTGGTTCTCAACCATTGCTACGTAGATCTATGATGGATACGTCCCATGTTGCACATATAGTAGGCTATAAAATTTGTGTCTTACCCTTGTTACTAGGTTTTTGTGGGCACTCTCTCCAATGATGTCCAACAATCGCCAAAACCATAACAGCTACCTAGTTCCTCTCTAGTGAGATGCAACTTCAAACTGGTACTATATAGGTATGTGTTTTGGATCCTGACAATGACCCGTCTATGGAATGTTAAGGTCTCTTGCTAACGACCTCCTGTTGACTGATCTCTCAGTGCACCCTATGTCCTAATGGGACCCCTAGGAGGAGGCCCCATACTCTGTCCCCTTTGTCTATCAAATATCTGAAGGAGGTCTATGAAGGTGGGTAGGTCTGCTACTACTGTTGCTAGCTGAGGTGGCTATTATGGTGGCCTGAATGAAGACTCTACTAGAACCTTTTCCACCATGAGGAGGAGGAGTTGACCCCCTTGACCTACTATCCTGTATCAATTAGATGCAGCTCCGAACTCTATCCCTAACCTGCTACATCTTCCCCCATGTATCCTCTACAATATAGGACTTCTCCACGACCTCTGCTAATGTCTTGTGGGAAGTGAATGTGCACTGCACCACCAAAATCTAAATTCAGACCCTTGATAAACCTGTGACTCCTAGACCTACTCATCTTGCATATAGTCGACATACTAGAGTAGGTCCAAAAATCAAATCTCACACTCAGCTACAGTCATAGATGCCTGATGGAGGTCATGGAACTTATCTATCCACTACTTGAATAAACCTCCTAGGATAAATGCCTGCTCCTGAACCTCTCCTCAAACAACTCCTAGGTAATTGTCTCCAAATCAACATGGAGATTCTTCTCCTCGAGTCCTCCACTAGACACCTACTCCATCCCTTAGAAGATGGATTGTAACACGTGAGCTTTCAGGTTTCTGGTACAATGGTAGAGATTGAAGTATCCATGTTCAATCTCACCAAAAAGGCCTCTTCCTAAAAACCACTTGTATCTCCATAATAGTGAGACAGGTCTTAGCTTCAGGATCTCCTTGATATGGTCTACCACCGACGACTGATGACCTCTATATATCTTTGTATGCTCCGTCCCTCTACCTAGGGCTTTGAGATCTGTCTCTATATCCTTAAATCCTATCTCCATGTCCCCTCTATGGTGACTCTACCCTAGCTGACTCCATGCATGGGAGGTCTTTGCACTTATGCTCCCTAATGTGTGGAGGAGGTGCACAAGCCTCCACTGATGGCTCCCTATCCTTTCTATCAATTCATCCTCCTGAGGATGCTCTTCCGCGTATTTTGGAAATTGACATCCTTGAATTTTCTATTAAATATGAGGTAAAATGGCTGCTACATCTTGATATGGTGGTGGAAAATTTAGATCTACGTGTAAAAATCCACTCGTCTAGTACACGTTCCTCCTATATCAGACCAAGGTGAGAGTTAGTTCATCATTCTCACTTTTGTTTCATTTTTCTAAGTGTAGTATATTAAAAAATTAACAGACAATGGTATTTTCAAGGGTCATTAAGATTATGGAACTAAAATAACTAGACTATAAGGTTAAAAGTTCATTGGGGTGTGGATGTTCCAAGTGTGCCCATGGGTCCAAGATTTGAACCCACGACTTTTATACTAAGTAAATTAAATTATAGCACTTCCCTAGTTAAATGTTAAATATTTGACCTTGGAAATAAATTAAGAATATTATAATCTTTTAACTTAGACCTGATCCATCATTTGTGACGTAAATATTATTGGTTGAAACTTAAGTTATAGAGTTCACACTAGGGGTGTGAACACTCTAGTGTAACCTTAAATTAACTTTCACCAATAATATATACTATATATAGGATGGACTAGGTATAAGTATATATGATATATATAATGCTTACATCTTATCGGGTCTAAGTGTTAAGGGTGTTAATTAGCGTTCAACTAGGAACGTGCCTTTTTTGTGGGCATTACACTTGGTATCAGATGTTGTGGGTTCAAATCTTGGACCCTTAGGTAAACTAGAAAACAAGATACCTAAATGACTTAACCTCATACTTAGAAACTTTAGTTTTCATTATCTTAATAACTATAGAAAACCACACTACCATGATAATTGTATAATATAGAACATACCTAGAAAACTGAAATTTTTATTTTGCATGACCAGTTAGGTGGGGATTTAAATGGCCCCATTCACGTCTTCATGCACATTACCTTTAAAATCTATTTAAAACTCCAATAAGAATAGATTGGACTTCTATCTGATCTATTGTAGGGTTCCTCCTTCAATGCGCCTTAGATCAAGTCAATCGATGGCATACTATGACAAATTTGGTGTGGAAACTATCCCTACAGGAGGCATTAATGGCAAGTGGTATGAGATTCGAATTAGTCTTTACCCTAGTCTCCTCATCTCCTATCTATCTCTTATTTAATTTGAATCTTGGATAAATGGAAGGGTTGGGAGCTCATTTTAAAGGAAGAACTATGGATAGTTTTGAATTTACACCCTCCCTTCTCAGTTTGGTCTATAGGTGAGTTCGTGGAGTCTTAGCCTCCCCATTCCAGTTGTAATGCTAAGTTTTTCCTCTTGGCCACTATTGAATGGGTACTGTATCAACTTTGGAGAAATAATATATGTTTGTGGATGATTCTAGTAACCCTCTCATGTGTTTTAGTTCTTTCCTATTTGGGCCCAAACCCTACCTCCATTAATATGTTTGAGTTACTTGTGCACTGTTGTAATTGTCCATTTGACAATTTATGTGGTCTTTGTTAAATTGCAAGACGAGTGTCTAACATTCCTATTGGTGCATCACCTCATTAGCTTAGGTTTATTTCCTCTTGTAATCTTCTACAACCCTAAATCTCCTTAGTAAGACCAGAGTTAGGTTTTAGAATAGATCCTCTGCAGATTTATGTTCTGTGCACCTGAACAGAGGAATAGGAACCGGCCTTAATCAAAAGAGCTCTGTCAACTTGCAAGGTCCCACACTTTGAGAGATGCTCCATGTTGTGCAATCACACTGAGAGTCTCAACCCATCTGGTTGTAGACATTCAGAGGTGTTGTGATTCTTCACTAATAGGCTGATAGTCGCGTTAAATTATATAAAATAATCTAAGCACATAGGAAAAATGTCTATCTTTAATTGTTGAGTTTTGATCATCTTGTAGCTTCTTATAGTAATCTAAGTGTACATCTGATATTTATCTCTCTTTCCATCGTGTATGTTCCCATTCTATAAAATTATAGTGTGTAGTTTATTACACAATCTATGTACTATTAAAATTTATCTTTATTATGCATTGTTATTAATTTTGAAAATGGAAAATATCTATAAATATCTTAGTTTACAACTATAACATGTCCTGATGAGCTATCCATTGACTGTTGCCAACAAGTTACAATAAATAACTACTCTTCAACTAATAAGAGTAAATTGAGTACACATTTTGCTTTTAAAAATTATTCAATAAATTATGAAATTTCCAAATTTTCTGGAATTTAATTCATTGGAGAGGTTTAAATCACTTACAAGGATCATTAGACATAATATATTATAAAAAAGTAGTACATTTCAAAGTTATATTTTTCCTGAAATAAGTGATCATTTTTAACATTATTTACGACATATGGTCAGCGACATATATTAAGAAGTGCACACCTCTCATTTGGAACCAATGATTTTTTTTTTGCATAAATGTTTAGTCTATGTTCTTCCATACAAACATTTAAACATTTTATTTCTTACAATTGGATACATTAAACATTGCATACTATAGTATAACATTGAATTCTTTTATATCCTTGTAATTTCTTTACTTTATAATTACTTGTATATACTACTAAATAAAAAATATTTACAACAAATACCATCACGTAAACATCACCACATCTAATCCCACATCTAATGTAAAACATAAAGATTTGGTACCTAGATCAACATATAAAATTAAGAAAATTTTCTAGTTGAGCATGTCCTATGTAAATATATGTCCATTTACATTAACATTAGTCAAATTTCATTCACCTGGAATACATATAAATAATATTGTGTAGCTAGTAATATAGCCAAAAGTAATGTATATACCAACACAAATATTATCTTCCACTTACAACTACACTTTTATTAGTCAATATATCTAGTTCGTTATATGTTATTGAATTATAACATGTGGAGGTAGTTAAACTATGAACTTGTATAGTGAAATAATTATTGATTAGCCTTAATGAGGGTAGAAATTTATGATTTGGTTGTTTCTAAACAATGCAATAATGTATGTAGGATCATGATAAAAGTAATTATAAGCTTTAGGACAAAGAATGTTATAGATGTTGATTAATAAAATATTGAAATAAATAAATGTTGAATCTAAATTTGTGCCAACATAATGATATAAACAATTAAGTACATATTTGACCCAAGCAAGTAAGATAGAAAATGTGAGTCCCTAGTTGCAAATGAAAGGAGAAAATACTTAGATGATTACAAATAAGCCTGAATTGTGCCGAGATGATGAATTTATGAAAAGGAGGAGGGAATTGTCGCACCGAAGCTCAGAAAATTGTGCGACCCGCAGGATCTTCCTAGAATGGGGCCCCTAGACTGGGTGAAGGGTACCTTGGGAATTGTAGACATTCTTTGGGTTCTTGTGACTTCTCTAAACATTATAAAATAATATTTATATAATCACAAGATTCTTGTTAATGTTCACCTTTTATCACCTATATTTCATTGTACTTCATTGTTATTCGCCCAAACCTTGCAAGAAGAAAGCGCACCTACAAAACCCCAAACACATCAAATCCTAAAAATAAAAAGATGTAAATGAGGAATTGTACTAACCTCAATGGTCACTTGATTGAGTGAACATATGACCCAGGTGTTGGACTACATTTCAAACTCCATGTTGTTTTGCATGTGTGTGTGTAGAATCATTCACTAGGTGGCTCTTGTTCAAGTCACATTTGATAGAGATAAATTAGCTACATGTAAATGATGTAATAGTTGTGTGCATGAAAAAATGAACTTCCCCTCCTATGAATTGCATGTAGAAAAATGCATTCCCTTTCCCTTGTGTGGACGCTAAATGGATAATTTGATGCAACCTTAGGTTGAGATAGATAATGCTTAATGCTTGCTCTTGCAACATATTTGTATGTTTCTATGATTCCCTTTCTTGAATTTTGCAATTAACCACTACAAGGATGACCACCAATAAAATAATATGCCAAACAGCTCGAAAGGACCCAAAGATGTGAGAAAAACATAAAGAGTTTGGGAGAACTTAGAGGGGATAGGGGCAATTGGGTGTTGGCATCCTGGTTGGGTGCTAGTGTCCAGAATCAGAAAAACTGAAGTTTCAAAAGTTAGACTGGGCAAGAGGGTGTGTGAGACAAAGAAGGAAAATAGAAAGAAAGAAAAGAGGCCCAAAAGTATTCAATTGGTACTTTTCTTTCTTAAGAATCTATTGATGCAGAATCACAACACCCCCGAATGTCATGAGTGTGAAATGGTGCGTTTGGTGTTATTACACAACATTAGACCATCTCTCAAGATATGGGACTTGCAAAACTTGAGATGGACCTCCAGAGAAGGTTGGTTCCTACTTCCTAAACCACTTGCCACAACCTACTCTTGTGCAGGCCAAAACTAATCTATCCTAATCTAACCATTCCAAGGAGATAGGGAGGGAGAGAGAGAGAGAGAGAGAGAGAGAGAGCCTACACTAAGTAGTGATACAACAGAAAAGGGAGTGGCTGATCACAAATCCAACTTCCTGAAGTGGAGAGAGGTGAGAAATGAATGGGGTAGACAAGATGCACCACAAACCAAAGATGAAGTTCACACGGAACACCACTTCAAAACCCATTAAGCATAGCTCCTAGAACCTGTAATAAACATAAAAGTATGCACAATATACCCTGTAATAATGAGAGACAAGAAGAGACAACAAAATAATCAAAGGATGGAAAAATGCATCAGGAAAAATATTCTAGTACTCCAAAAGTCACATGGTACATCATCAGTGGGAAAGGGGTAAGAAAATTCCATTCCATAGCCATGAAAGGAGGCTTAGACTCCGTGTTCTACCCTAAGGAAGAAAGAGAGAGGGGGAAAGGAGAGAAAAGTTGAAAAACCATTTATAAAATTCCCCCCCCTTTACAATATATAGAGGGATGAGAGAGAAAGAGTGAGGTAAAATCAAACTCTATTCCAACCACCCCTGTAATGCATTGAATTATACCTATTAAAACCACTCCAGAAAGCATTTAAATCCACCTGTAACAGTGAATATTCTCACTACAACACCCATGCCCCCATCGTTGTCCCTTACAAGACAAGAATGAGGCCCATTCTTCATCATGGTGGCAGGTGGGAGACTTGATAGCCTCAAAAATGGTGGACCAAATCATTAACGGTGGCAGTTAAGTAGTAGGCACTGAGAGCTCTCCAAAATTTCCTCTCCCACTCAATTTCAAGCTTCCAATCGAAATATATGGCCATCTGAAGGTGCTTTGGGATTGGAGTCTATTCGCACAAGATCCACGTGGCAGCCCCGTGCGTGTTAAGATTTTGCTGCCTCTTTTCACTCCAGAAGTTGCATCGAACTAACACGTGGCATTGTCCGTGGGTCTACTCTATTTCCTTTATATTCTACATAAGCCCCTCTTGTTGGCCGAGACACTGTGCCTGACCCACGACACGTGGTGGCTCAGCACACATTTGGGGCCTACCTCTAGATTTTACCTTTGGAGTTGCACTGGTGAGGCACGTGGAGGCTTCCGCAAGCTTTTGGAATTTTCAATGGATGACCTTACTTTTTCAGACTCTGAGCACATGGCAGGTTGGCGATCATTTAGGGACTGCCTTTTGTGTCACGCCTTTGAATTTGCACCAAAGAGACACATGGATGATTTCATTGTTCCTTTCATACTTAACCAATTTGGACTGGTTAAACTTTTGGGCTTTGACCATGTGGTAGCTTGGTGCTCATTTAGGGACCACCTTTGGATTCAACCCTCGAAGGTGCACCAATGAGACACGTGGCACCATCCATTAGTCTATCTCAATTTTAGAATTTTCAATGGCTGGTGAGACCATTTCAGACTCTTTCCACGTGGTAATCCTACGCTCACTCAGAGTCTACGTCTGGATTAACTCTGAAGTTGCACCGAGCTAACACATGGTCCTTCCACCGGTCCTAGAATTTTCAATGGCAGACTCTATCTTTCTCGGGCCTTCAATAGGTGGAGGGTCCATGCTAGTTCAGTGTCTTTCTTGGGGATGTTCCTTTGAAGATGTGCCAAAGAGACATGTGGCACATTCCGTGGCTCTACTCTATTTTCCTCAATTTTTTCCCAAGTCCTTTCTATTTGACAAAGACTTTATGTCTGACCCGGGACACATGGAGAGCTGGCACATGTTTAGAGACCCTGTCTGGACTTGACCCTCGAAGGTGCGTCATTGAGACATGTGGAGGCTCCCACATACGGTTGGACATTTGGCATCATTCGCAACTTGGTCTACATCGAGATCCACGTGGGGGGCCCATGCTCATTTGGGGTCTCTGTTTTGATGCACCTATTGGAATTTCACCAAGCTGACCTGTGGTGCCTCCTGCGAGTTTGTTGTTCGGCCCTAAGTCAACTCGTATGTGAACTCCAAAAGCTTTGATCCCTTTCTCCAATTTTCTCCTATTGAGCTCTAATCTCCTTTGAATCCATTGGCCTCCTTCTCTGACCCTTGCTCTACTTGCTTCTGGATGCATTTTTTGGGGTTGACTGTGAGTCTATGCAACTGGGTTGACCCTTATGTTCTTGTTGTGTAAGATCACATTCAATCAAGTTTACCCTGGGGGAAAATTGGGATAACAGTTTGGTGATTCACGAAAACATCTGCCTACTAGATGAAGTGATCAGTGTCCTTGAAGTATCCATTGGGCATGGAGTCAGGAATGATAGCCTAATACTGATCTCTCTTGAGACTTGAACCCAAATACTTGAACTTGGTGACCTTGAACCTACCCCACTGTCCGCACTCTACATTTCCATAAGAAAATATTGAAGTTGATATTTTTGAGAGTAGAAAATTGTCTTGACATGGGGTCTTCACCTTTCCCTGAAATGGACTTAAGGCACATTGAACTACACAACGAAACAATATGAGAGCAATAAAATGCCACAACACTATTATGTACAAAACTTAAAATCATACACACACCAACTGGGATATGTAGAGTGTGCAAAAGAACTTGTGTTACTAAAAGCAAACCTAAACTAACCTAAAATAACATGAGGAAAGGAGCGCTCAAGTAAAACCTATAACAGGTAAGGAGAAGTAGCTTCCCTTCTTCACAAATTGCAACCATGTAGTTGATTTGGTGCTAAACATGGTCAGAAATGAGATTTAAAAAACACCTTGCAGATGGTGTTTCACCCTCCTCAAAGTATCAACAAATAAAATATACACCTTCTGGAGTTGTTTTGTCCTAGGATCTGTGAGGCATTGCTACTGACCTTTGGCACGCTGAAGCTCAAACTCATGTTTTGAAATGAGTATGACTGGTGGCAACTCTTCGGTAACAGGTTCTTGTGGTTGAAGGATGAATGATGGGGAAATGAAATTTTTAATTTGTATGGGCACCTCCTCATCAAAACATTCCTCCAAGTCTGATAGGAAATCAAACTCTTTGATGTCTTTATGCAAGTGTAAATTCCATGAGGGGAATGAAGTCATGATTGCACAACTTCATATGATGGAAGAGAATGAAAGAGATGAAATAAAATGGAATGGGTGGAAATGGATGGAAAGAAAGTTTGTAACCTAGAGGATGGGTTTTTGACCAAATGGAGTCATCATATGTGCTTGAAAGTGCCTCCAAAGGCTGAAATCTTCACCAAGAGTACATCGAACCTAATGAAGTGAAGCGATAAGGTGCTTCCGACCTGTCCCACTGGGCGTGCCAAAAATTGTTGATGAAAAATCATAGTGCCCCCTGAATGGCCTCAAATCTGAGGCCATTTAGGAGGTGTTGTGATTTTTCATGAACACCTGCAAAACACATAATACTTCCTTCAGTCTCATGGCCACATCATGACATCCAAGAAAAAATATACAAATATAAATCCACAATCATCTTCATGTGAATTAAATCATCATTTAGGTAAGTAACATTATTATTTTAAATTTCTAACAACATCTCAATTCTACATTTCATCAATATCAATAGGATCACAAGATTAGTTCAACTGTTGAGGTCTACTCAATATGACAAAAATATTGAATGTTAGAAATATATACTATGTCAACAACACATCATCATCCATATAAAATGTCTCTAAGAATCCACACACATCATACTATGAATCAAAATCCAACAATAGTTAAAGTATCTATATCGTCTAATCATCATGCTAAGTCAAAATGATAAAACAATATCCATGCATAACCAATTGTAATCAAAATCAAACGTAATAAGTGTTGAAGGGAACTGGGCACTACAATAAATCTCTGAAGAAGGATGGTTCCTACTCCTAAATCTACCTGCCACAAACTGATCATAATGCAAATAAAACAACTAACTAAACCTAATCTAATGCTTCCAAGAAAAAAGTGAGAGAGATGTATGGAATGTAAAACCTACGCTAAGAGCAGTGATACACCAATAAAAAGAGTCCTCGACTGATTCTGTAACGCCCACAATATTCCCACGTAAATCCATAAGAAACCCGATAGCAAATACGGATAATTATGGAATAATTTTGTTTTGAATGGTTACAAGGCCTTCACCAAGACTTTAATTAAATCCTGATTATAAAATTTTAAAAAATTACATAACACTTAGAAATAAAATAACGAATCTTATTTTTGTCTCTATTTTCTGAGCGATATTACGATTTAATTCTTTCTCTTATTTAACCTTCAATATTTTATTTAAATAATGCTCATTAACTTTTCATTACTTGGCCCAATTAACTCCCTTTAAAATTATTTAATTAAGAAACACTAAACATCTCATAGTTTCAAGTCACGCACAATAATATTTAGATTATCACTCAAAAGACAAGGGGTGCACAACTTGGACTAACCCCTTAGGCCCCATTTAACATTACACACACCTAATTTTTTTTATTTCATTCCCACTTAAAAACCCCATCACTTAAGTGATGTAGGTTTCATCCTACACCATAAGATCAAAACTATCTAAGCCATTAGATTGAAGTTATCTAAAATAACCCTAGAATTCCTTATGAGATCTTATATAGTCATTTCTTTTACCTATTCTCTCACTTCCATTGTTTCTCTTGTAGGTTAAGGAAGAAGGTAAGAAGACAATGAAGCCATTGAATATTTCCCAAGATCAAGAATGGATACACACACGATAATGATTTGTGTGTATCCCTCTGTTGGGGTTTTACGGAAAACTATTTATCCTTGATTTTTTTCATTTCTTATTTTTGTTTTCTACCCTATTTAGGTTGTGGGTGTTTACCCATTTTATTTTGGTTGTAAGAAACAATTCTGAGTTGCGGGTTGGAATATAAGCACTTTGTATAATTGGTTTAAGTGTGTGAATACATACATACATACATACACACACACACATACATACATACATACATACATACATACATATATATATATATATATATATATATATATATATATATATATATATATATATATATATATATATCAACTGCATTAAAAAAAAAACAACACCGACCTCGGGATAACAAAATAACACAGGCCGCAAATAAGCCACAAGGGCTGCTGGAAATAATAAGGGGTATAATATAAAAAATTTATGAAGGGGGTTTATAGTGTTGGGGGAGGGGCACCGACCCCATCCCGACCCCCACCCCATATAAATATTATATGGGTTGGGGGTGGGGTCAACACCCCCACCTTACCTTTTATTAAAAGGAAGCCTTAAAACTTAGACCAAACACATATTCCCATTTCTTCATTTGTTCATTTTTCTTTTATAAACTTTATTAATATACTTTACCTTTTCACTTACCCGATTTCAAATGGGTCACATAATTAATTCTTATTATATATATATAGATTAAGATATGTATTTAGTTATTGGATTTTTTTATTTATTAATATATGAGGTTGCAACTTAGTGGGAGAGGATTATTTTTCCTTTATAAATTCATATGGGTATAATTTACACACACCTAGATAAATATAGAAGATTGGAAATTTATGCCTTGGACAATTTCAAATAAAATATTACTTTAAATTTTTTATAGAACAATGAAAGTGTATAGCTAGTTGTGTTTTTAATTCCTCTACTTACATAAATTTCTATTGCAAATAAATAGGTGCTTGATTATAGGATTGATTTTATTGTCTCTTTACTCAACCACTTGGATACAAGAAAGTAAAACATGAACTTATAAGTCTTTTAATTCCTTTTCCCATTTAACAAAATTGCCAATAATGCAAGAGGATCAAATTCCATTTCCACCCAATAACATTATATTTTCTTTAAAAAATTGCAATACCTTCTAAGTAATATTTTAAGTAATGCAAGTCCCAATAACTCATTTGCAAGATCTAACCATTAACATACAAGATTATGTCCAATGTCCCATTGGTAAAATTTACAAGTTGTAGAATCATAGTAGAACAAACTAAAACTCCAAATGTCTTTTCTCCAACAAGAGAAATTCTTCTATCGAACTTCCACCATCTTCATCAAAGTCATGCACATAAAAACACGAGGGAGTAAGAAACCCTCTCCACCCAAGCTAAATATCCAATAAGGGAGAGAAGCCTTCTCCTTCAATGCCCCCCAAAGCCCTAACAAGGTTGTAATGAAGGGTTATTAAGACAACCATGGGAAAATCTAAATGGCATCCACAAAACACATTTAATCAAGAGGCATTCAACGATAATTAACACATGTTTCTACAATCAACAACAACAGCCAACAAATTTGTAATCACAAAGGATTCGTACGAAATCCAAGGAGGAGAATGGAACATTAGGGAATATTCTTATGCCTTCCGATGTTTTTGGGTTTCCACCTATGAGCCTCCAAGAACTACATCACAATACACAAAAACAACTCTTATGTTCCTCCCTCCAAGAAGATAAACCAACTCTTTTTCCTCTCTGAAGAAAATAAACCCAGTCTTTTGCTTCCCTCACTCTTATTCCTCCCTCAATAAAATAACAAGATAAACACAAATCATATTTATAAAACAAGGTGGACATCCCAACCCAAATCCCTCCTAAAATACCCAATAACATTACTCTTATGCCTCCCACAATTTATGTTTTTACCCCCATTTCTATTTCTCCCACAACCTAAGGATCAAATCTATTTCCCTTAATCATAAGCAATACAACAACCATCATCGATACATATATGAGTACAACAAAATAGCAAGGTAAAAACAAGGGTGAAGATATACCTTACAAATGAAGAGGATCAAACACAAATAAGCTCCAAGCCTTCCAAAATCCTAAGCAAGAACCATCCAATCCAAGATCAAATCACCATTCATCAAGAAAGCTCTCCAAAATTACAAGCATCCACCAAAAAAATGAACAAGTAACCCCAAAATGCCCACACAAACATAAATAAATAGAAAAGGCTAGGGAGAGGGGGCTGATGTGGATTCCATGTAGAATGCTACATCATTTCTTCTCCATCCAAATCACCAAGGTCAAACCCAAACACCAAAAGCATAATAAATTGTTGGTTGGTGGTAGATGACCATCCTCTTACACACTCAACCCAAACCCACACCCGTAAAGGACACAAATAAATACCCTTATAAGAAAAGTGCAATTAATTTCTCTTTTCTCCATAAAAACATAAAATAGGACCTAAAATAAGTCCCCTCACATCATAGGCCTAGTGGGTGGGTGACTTTAAGAGGTGTGGGACAAGCTTAACTTGTCCCACAAGTCTCTAAAATTGCCTAGAAAGTCAAAATCCGAATTTCACTTGTGAGATTGAGTACACACTACTTCAAAAAAAATTAAATTCATTCCAATCCAACACACAATAAGGCTACCAACTCACATTTATTTCCCCCTCTTTTTTCACATCCTAATTAGCACGCACAAGTTAAACACTTTTAAATTAACTTAAGAGGGGTGCTAAACAAAATAATAAAAGTGACTCCACATACTAAAAAAATAAATTAAAAAATCACAATTAAATAAAATCAACAAGACAAAGTCACAAACTTACCCAAGGTCACTATTGAGGTCACCCCCCAGTGGGGACCTCCAAAAATCAACAACAATACACAACATACAAATACACGAGTTGTCCATGGTGACCTGTTGCCAATACCCCACATTCCTTCGTTGTTGGTCTCCTATCCCCCTGTATTTTGTTGTGCTATAATTTCCTTCAAAATCAAACAATACCTTTCTGACCTCGATGGCCATATTAATGACTTCAAAATAATAAAACACATGCATGTATACCTAACAATTTACATCATCAAATATCATAATTAAACCAATATTAGAATCCAAGTAATTCACCAATTGTTCAACTTTCTAACATTTCTATTCTACCAATCCATCAATTTTTACTAAGATCATAACATCAACAATCATCTAGAAATATCCATAAATCACGTCCAATATGTCAATACAGTAGTAACAGTTAGAACATTGAATACTAATATATGAATCAAGCATATAAAATTCATCACAATAGTCACATCATGTCACAAGTCTAACACATCTTGTATTATCTATCAAATAAGTAAAACAAGTGTATCAATTCCCATCTAGCAATGTCTAATATCTAATACGATATCAAGGTCTAGGGATCCAATACAGAGTGAGCAGTAGACATAACAATATAAAAATAGTAACGATATCACAATCAGTCTGTAACAAGGCAACCATTCTAGATCATCATCATATCCTTAAATTCCCATCAAGGTCCACAATACAACCATAACAGTTAAAATAATAATCAAAACACAATAGTAATCATGATGTCCCAGCACATCTTATTAGTATGCTAACTAGAATACAACATAACAAGGTTTAAGATTAAAATCAATTCAAATTGATAACATGGTTCAATCAATGTTGAAGAGGAGTGGGCATTACATCCCCCTCCCCTTAGATTTTACTTCCTCCTATGAAGTCACAGAAAAGAGGTAGGAAAAATTCATAAGAATATAAGTCACATCCTCTGTGGGATTTATTTTCTTCAAAATAATAGTGGGTCTACATAGAACCCAAGTTTTGTCTAATGCTATTTAATCAAGGAGAAGGGAGGATTATTAGGCATGAATGCTAAACTTTATTCAAGAAAGGTTGCAAACATTTAATTCTACAGAGTAACTCTACGTGATCAACCAAGCTACAACACATAACATCAAAAATGAAAATAGTCAAAGGAATCTCAAGAACAACCACCAAAGTAAAAGAATAACAGGGAGAATTTTGTGAACTTGGGATGACCACACAGTCTACCATGGATACAACATATTGCAATAAAAAAATTTAAGGCTTCCACTAAGGTTGAGTTACACTTCAAAGTTCATTATTTAGACAAGGCTAGCAAAAATATCAACCATGACCATCAATTTTGTACGAGAAACATGTCTACTCAAGGTCTCACAAATTTTGGAGATCACACAAGACAGAGGTTTAACAACAAGGAAGACACCTAAATTAGCAAAAAAATGTTTACAATCAAGCAAACTATTCATTGGAAGCACTTTTATAACTCGAAAGGATTCAATTAACTTTTCATGGTAATACTAAGCAAAATCATGACCACAAGGTTTTCTATAACTTGAATTTACACTCAAAATCGAACACACAACACTAACCTGATTTAGAAACATCAAAACTTAGATAATATTTCCACTTAGGAGAAATCCTTTACACAAACTAACATATCAATACAAGAGACACCACTCACTCTATATAACACAATGGAATTTAATTATCTTAAATCCTACCCAAGCTCGAAAATAATCATAAAGAGAACACATGCATAAATCGTAACACCAAAGAGCACTCAAGGGAGCTAGAAGAGAAGAACAAGCAACAAGAGGGGGTCCAACTACAATCTACTAGTGCATCACACCAATACTCGAGTAACAACTTATGAAAACAACTTGCACTTTCTCTTACCAAGGACAAGGGGGAAACAACCAATATCAAGGTTTCCCAAGAAAAGAGAACTTCCCAAAATTCTTTCATATCCTTAACATATGTTGCCTAGATTTACCAATAACCTAGGTCACCAAGGACTAAATCAGCACACAAGGAGGTTGCTTTTCTTAAAAAAAGAGATAAGACCCGCTCCTAAAAGGCCACAACTCACACTCATCGAGCTACGAGGAAACAAGGGTACGGATGACCCAAAACTCCTACAAGGGAAAAGCACATACATCTATGAACAAGGGAGTACTATGCAACTAGAACACATCACTATCAACAAGGTGTTTCACAAATCTAGGTAGGCAACAGAACTAAAGGTTCAATTATACATTGCACTCAATACACATAAATTTTACTCATTTTATAAACCAACTATTAAGTCAAAAGTTGTAGTTTCACTTGCTAAGAAACTTTTCTTACAAGTTTTCTTAATTAAAATCTTCCTTCTATTATGACATCACATATTTGTGTCATTAAGGAGCACCACTAATGTTGGCATGATATCTCACCATTCTGTATAGGTGGAAAATTATTTATTTTACTTCTAGGGAAGGTAAATGGACAAAGTTTTCTTTCTATTTTCACATAGTTTTATTTCTTCTATTAATCTACCAAGATTATAACAAGGAACCATTTTCCTTTTCCTAATGTTCCATTTTATTTGTTAAGTTTCAAATTCCAAGCCCCTCAATTAGAGTTTTATTATGTCAAGGTTAATCATCTTACCAAATAGATTTTAATGAGAAGGAAGAGTCAAACATATCACATTATTACTTTTATGGAAAAAGAGATAAATCAACATATCACATTTTTAATTCTAAAGGAACAAGAGACCATTCAACATAACAAACACATCATTAATTTTGTAAGAGAATAAGAGATCAATCAACCAATATGTAACACACCAAGATTTCAAGGTTTACCAAAGAATTACAAGCATCACTAATGCACTCCAAGTGGGTCTCCACAAGTATCAAATAAGTTACGATGAAAAATCCCATTAAAGAAGAAAATTTACTTTTACGAATTTAAGAGGTTTACATTCGGTTTGGGAAGGAAAACAATGTTTGTTGTTTAGTCTCAAAATTTTTGTTCTCATAATAAGACAAGGAAGTTTCCAATCAACACTCATATTTCCAAAAGATACCACCAACCAAGCAACAAGATGACAAGGAAAATTTTACTCCAAGGACACCACATTTCCCATTAGAAGACATCAAATGCAAGAGGATAATCAAATAATCTACCCAAACATGGAACTCTACGACCAAGAGTTGTAGTTTTAAAAGAAGGGGCACAACATAAGCACAACTGAGATTAAAATATTAAGATCTTACAAAACTAACATCTCTAAGAGAAAAGGTCCAAAAGACCCAAAAGCATCCATAAGTGTCTCAACATCTCCCAATACTAATAGATTATAGATTGGTATACATAACAATTTAAAATGTTAAGGCAATGGTAGATCTATTTATGGGTCATACGAGAGAAAAAAAAAGTACACTTAATTAAGCACATTTCCGAATGGGATTAAATCTAACCATAATTACCAAGATACATACAATCCACCAGTCAATACTTTCTATAATGAAATAAGGAAACCATGATAAAACTTAGCATGCCATCATGGAACATCATATCCAAACAAAAACTTATCCACTAAAATCTACAATCATCCAAGAGTTAATCCAATCCTAACACAATCCATAAGCCCATAATCAAACACATCTACTCTGACGAGGATCAAAGCTCTTACCAGATTGCAAGAGAATCACCACCACTGCTATCAAACTACCAACTAGACCACATGACACAACAAACTCTCTCTAGAAAGGTTGAGTAATGAAAAAGTCACTCTAAGGTCCTAGACACACTCAAGGTTCCATCCTTCCAAAACCAAGGCATAACTTAAAGCACCTAAGAAGACATTCAAGGCACCTAGGGTGTACCCCCATATGAATGAAATATCACAATACAAACAACATAGAACCAGCTCATCAACATGCAAGAAAGAATCACGTAACATTTAGCTAAGTAGCAAACAAGATAAATGAGCTCTGAGTCACCAATCAAAATAAAATCCAAGAAATATCGGCAATCAAGGAAAATGGCTAAGTAGCTACATTGCAATCCCTGAAAATCTCACAAAAATATAAATAAAAAAATATCCTCAGAGCTTCTCAATCAAATCATAAAATAAGATGTTGGTCCTTGATAAAATAACACAAGTTTACGAATATAAAATACAGAAAATTCACACCACATTCACTTCACAGCCCTTCATGGCCGCCAGTAGGGGTACTATACCTCGAGCTCAGTTCTAAGAATGCATACACAAAACTGGATCAAATGTGACACCAAGACCTAATATCCACTCACTCACGGGGATTAAATCGCCAAAGCGAAAACATAAAACTAAATCGTCTAACCATGGAAGGAAAAAGGGGAGCTATAGACAACTAAACAACTTCTAATTTACTCTGTCTGACCCCTGAATGCAAACACTAATGCACTAATCCACAAGAATCACACCATACAATTTAGCATTCCAAACAAGGAAGAGTCTCTAATGGGTTTATCACATCACATGACTAAAGCAAGAGTTAAGGGAATCATCAAACAACATCTTTGCAAAGGAGAATCAAGTTCCTGATACACCAGAAGTTCACAAAAAATATCAATCTTATTCAACATTTTCAGTTAACCTAGGTTCGACAAAACGTCCACTAGGTGAGTACAACAATTCAAACAACTTTATTATTTTATTTTTATTTTAATCATGGAGGTTCAAATTTTTCTAACTGGTTTTCAGGTTTCAATGTTGGCCCAGGGTCCAAGTGTTGAACCCACAGCTCTGATACCAAGTGTAATGCCCACAATTTTCCCACAAGATAAATCACGATAAACCCGATAGCAAACCATGGGAAAATTATGGAATATTTTTTTTTTTGAAAGGTTACAAGGCCTTAGTCAAGGACTTTAATTAAATCTGGTTATTATACAAATTTTAAACAATTACATTAGTTAGCAGTCAGAAATAAAATAATGACTAATATTCTTAACCAGGTTCTAATTTTTAAAATGTGATGTTACGATTTAATTCTTTCTCTTCTAGAGCTCTCCAATATTTTATTTAAATAATCCTCATTTAGCTTTTCATTACTTAACTCCATTAATCCCTTTTAAATTAATTTATTTAAATTAATCAAATTTAAATTAAATAGAACAAGGATAATAATCCTACTAATGTTAAAGAACATGCACATTATTATTAAGATCATTATCTCAAAAGGACAAGGTGCACAACTTAATCTAACCCCTTAGGCCCCATTTAACATTACACACACATCCTTTTATTTATTTCATTCCCACTTAAATACCTCATCACTTAAGTGATGTAGGGTTCATCCTACACCATTGGATCTAATATTCTAAGCCATTAGATCTAGGTTATGGCTAAAAGTAACCCTAGAAATCCTTATGAGTTCTCACATATTCAATTCTTAAACATATTCTCTCATTTTCTTTGTTTCACTTGCAGGTTAAGGAAGAAGGCAATTTGTAGAAGATGAAGCCATGGAAGGAATGCCCAAGATCAATGATGCTACACACAGGATAAAGATAGTGTGTGTATCCCTCTCCTAGGGTTTAATTGAAATCTATTTATAATCATTTTTTTTTCATTTCTTATTTCATTTTCTACCCTAATTTGGGGCTATCAGTATTTCCCTTTATATTATTATATATATAAGTATATTCTGAATGTAGTATTGAAATATAAACACATTGCATATATATCATATATTTAATGTTATAATATATATATAAGCACACATTCACTATATATAAGATTCCGGTAAAAAGATAATATATATACGTATTTTCTACGATTAACAAAATTGCTTTTTTACTAAAATGTAAAAACCTCACATAAAATTGCCATTCAGGCTTACATATATAAATATATCCGCTATATAATATAAATAGAACATGTGTTGTGATAGAATATCGACTATGAAGAGTGATACCATAGCATAATAATATTTGATTTGTGGTGTAGAATTTACTTTATTGCATAAGTTTTTACTAAAAAAATAGCCATGGTTGTACTTGCCATTACTTGGAACTGTATAAAATTTGATTTAAATTTATATAATCATTATATATGGGGTGAGGTAAATCATTCCCCATATATATATATATATGTATACCTGATATATTCACATTACTAAAAAACAATTTTTAGAACTTTAATATGTAGTCTAAAGCTGGATTTCAACTGGCCACATTATAAAATACACTACCTGGACTGCTGGAAATAATAATGAGCCGCTATAATATTAAAATTTCAACCACTTTTTAAAGTGTTGGTGTGGAAGGGTGCTGAACCCCCACCCCATATAAATAATATATGAGGATTGGGGGTATGTATGTATAACAGCTCCCCCAAACATAAAGTATTAACTTTAAGCACTTCACAAGAAGTTAGCCACTAGGCTGAAAACACATGTCATGTCCAATTTGTATTTTAAGTTTTTCTTTTATATTAATTTTATTAATGCTAATATTACCTATTATATTAGTACAAACAATGCGCAAATTTATAATTAATAACAATTTGATTCTTGTTATGTTAATATATATTAGTATAAAATATATATATATTCAATATATATGTATATTATATATATTTATAATAAATATTTATACTTGTATATCTCTATAATATATTATGAAATGTAATTTATTTATTGGATACATTTTGATTAATTTATCTACATATATGAGGTTGACAATTAATGAGAGGATAATCGTTTTCTTTAATTAAATTTATTTATGGTATATAATTCTACATACATAGTAGGTAATATACAACAATGCAAAATTAGCCATTTTACAATTTACAAAAGAAATACACACATAAACTCAACCAAATTAAATTTTTTTCATTTAAACAATGTATGCTAGAGTATATAATTTATCAAGTTGTAAGTTTATTACATTATTCTACTTAAGAAAATTTCTATTGATATAAATACAAGACTTGGGTTGTAATTGATTTTGATTGAGATACCTTCTTAACACAATCCATTTGGATACAATAGAAATAAAACATAACTTATGAAATGCCTTTTAAATTCCTTTTCATAGTATATTTACAAAACTTGAATAATGCAAGATGGAATTACACATTCACTTTCCACCCAAAACACTATATTTTTAAAATAGATTTGATAATATCAACCTCACTACAGATTTAAGAGAACTTTTCCATTACAAGGTATTGCAAGATCTCCAATTTCATCAAGTAATGCTAGTTACAAGCCATCTATCCACCATTTTCTAGGACTCGCAAATAAATTAGATTCCATCCAATGTACCATTGATACATTTACAGTTGATAGAGTGTCAATAGAAGCCCCAACAAGCTTGTAACTTTCACATGTCTTTCTCCAACAAGATTATGAACAACTTCATTCCATTGAACTTCACCATCTTCATCAAGGTCAATGCACACAAAAAAATTGGGAGTAGGAAACACTCTCCACCCAACCAAATATCCAATGAGGGAGAGAATCATTTCTTCCTCATTGGCCCCCAAGAGGCCCAACAAGGAAGCAATGAGGGTTATTTAGACAACCATTGACAACTCAAAATGGTTTCCACATACACATTCAATCAAGACATTCACGATGCAATAACACAATACCAAATTTTACAACAAAACCAATAAATATCCAAACACAAAGGCTTCATACTAAAGCCAAGGAGGAGAAAGGAACATGGGGGTTTTTCTTATGCCTCCCAAGGGCTTGGGTGTCCACCTATGAGCCTCCAAAAACTCCATCACAATACACACAAAACTCTTATGCCTCCCTCCAAGAAGATACACCACTCTTATGCCTCCCTCAAGAAAATCAACAAGTTTTTCTCTTATGCCTCCCTCAAGAAATTAACAAGCTAAACATATTTATCAACAAGTGGAACATCCCAACCCAACTCCCTCCTAAAATACCCAATAACATTTCTCTTATGCCTCCCACAAGTTTTACCCCCATTTCCATTTCTCCCACAACCTAAGGATAAAATCTATTTCCCACAATCATAAGCAATACAACAACCATCATCCACACATATGAGTACAAAAAATAGCAAGGTAAAAACAAGGGTGAAGATCTACCTTACAAATGAAGAGGATCAAACACAAACAAGTTCCAAGCCTTCCCAAAATCTCTAGAAAGCACCATCCATTCCAAGCTCAAATCACCATTCTCAAGCAAGCTCTCCCAAAAATTCCAAGCATCCACCCCAAAAATTGAACAAGTAACCCCAAATCCTCACAAAATGAAATAAATAGAAAAGAGGGAGAGACGGGTGATGTGGCTCCATGTAGGATGCCACATCATCTCTCCTCCATCCCACATCACCAAGGTCAAAACCAAACCCCAAAGCATAATAAATTGGTGGTTGGCGAAATAATGACCACCCTCTTACACACTCAACCCAAACCCACACCCTTAAAGGACACAAATTAAATACCCATGTAAGAAAAGTGTAATTAATTTTTCTTTTCCTTACATTAAAATTAACAAAATAGGACCTAAAATAAGTCCCTCACATCATAGGCCTAGTGGGTGGGTCACTTTAAGAGGTGTGGGACAAGCTTAACTTGTCCCACAAGTCACCAAAATGGCCTAGAAGGTCAAAATCTGAATTTCACTTGACACATGATAGAGTACACACTACTCCAAAACAAATTAAATTCATTCTCATCCAACACACATTAAGGCTACCAACTCACATTTATTTCCCCCCTTTTAGGTCACATCCTAATAAGCACAAGTTAAACAATATTAAATTAATTTAAGAGGGGTGCTAAACAAAATAATAAAAGTGACTCCACATACTTAAAAAACTAATCAACTCACAATTAAATAAAATCAACAAGACAAAGTCACCAACTTACCCAAGGTCACTATTGAGGTCACCCCCCAATGGGGAGTATCCAAAAAATCAACAACAATAAGGTTTACACAACATACGAATACACGATTTGCCATGGTGATTTGTTGTTGAATACCGCCACATTCCTTCTGTTGTTGGTCTCATATCCCTCATAGTTTGTTGTGCTATAATTTCCTCCAAAAAATCAAACAATACCTTTCTAGCCTTCTTGGCCATATTAATGATGTCGAAATCATAAAACACATGCATGTATACATAACAATTTACATCATCGAATATCATTATTAAACCAGTGTTAGAATCAATTAATTCACCAATATTCAATTTTTTCTAACATTTTTGATTCTACCAATCCATCAATTTGTACTAAGATCATAACATCAACAATCATCCACCCAAATATCCATAAATCACATCCAATATGTCGCTGATACAGTAGTAATAGTTAGAACATTAGAATAATGATATATTAATCAAGCATATAAAATGGTCATCGCAATAGTCACATCATGTCACAAGTCTAACACGTTTGTACTTGCACTCTATCAAATAAGTAAAACAAGTGTATCAATGTCCATCTAGCAATGTATAATATCTAATACAATATCAAGGTCTAGGGATCCAATACAGAGTGACCAAGAGACATAAAAATATAAAAAGTAGTAATGATAACAATCAGTCTGTAACAAGGCCTTTGTTATTCTAGATCATCATCATATCCTTGAATGTCCCATCAAGGTCCACAATGTCAACCATCATGAGTCAAAATAATATTTAAAACACAATAGTACTCATGATGTCCCACTTCATCTTATTAGTATGCTAACTAGAATACAGATAACAAGGTTTAAGATTAATAATCAATTCAAAATTGATAACATGGTTCTGATACAGACTTTGAAGAGGAGTGGGCATTACTAATACTTGTCTAAACGCTTGTACTAATACTTGTTTGAAGCTTGCTTCTTTTTTATGTGTGCCTTTCTTATACTACGAAAAACAAGTGTTTTCCCAAATTACTCCCTTTCCAAGAAAATAGAGTTAACACCAAGTGCATGCAGGTTGGTATTTTAACTTTGGGTAGAACATGCTCCTGATCAGCGATGTCAAAGGAACCTCAGAAAGAGGGGGGGGGGGGGATCATTTGAAAGGTTTTAAGATACTATACAACACTTCTACACCGGTTCACTTTAGTTTTTTCCCTATGGCATTGTAGGTTATACATTGCGAGTGGGTTTAGACTACTCAACGAATTCTCATTACAAATTGGATTAGTTATAGGCCTTATCCCCATGAAATGTCACTTAGCAATTTAGCTGGAGCAGTTAAAAATAGAGTTGCAGATGAGGATATAATGGATTTCCTCTTGTTTTTTGCAACTCCATTAAATTTAATAGAGAAAATCTTGAGGAGAAAGACTAGGTAAGTAATATGAGATCTCTTCCATATAACTTCTAAGGAATACTTCATTATAGGTGGTAGAATAATGCATGGGCTTGTCTGCAAAGCCCATACACTTCTTATGCCTACAGCATCAAATCTCCAAAAGGAAACAGGATCATGGTATCCTCTTTCTACTCTTTTTTCTCTACGATATACAATCAGGTGCACTATGTTCCATTTTTCATTTACGTACTTAAAATTTACATAGATTCCTACATAAATATACATGTGTTTTTACATATACATGTGTATGTTATACTTGATCATTTTCTCCAATGCAGGTTCGTCCGTATGGGAAATAAGCATTCAACAATAACTACAACAATGAGGGAACAACAACATTCATTATGTGGCAGCACACACGTGATATTAACCATGTTAGGGTTTCATCACATCAAATGAAATAACTACACACATAGTTTCCACCCTCATGTATCACTTCTCATCCACTTTTTTGCACTTTTAAATCTCTAAGTTTGTCAACACTCTGAGTCACCTTTTAGTCACTCCAGAGTCCATCACTTGTGTCTAGTCCTTCGGGGTCATTTGCTACATCTCAAGGATCTACATGAATTAAGTCAGGTAGCGCTATCTCTATCAAGTAGCTTATCACCAATATAATCCCTCACCAACATATAGTGGGGGAAAATTTAGATCAAAAAATTCACACACTTTAGACATTCATTTAAATCCCCGAGTTCTCATATTACTATTCATATGGCGAGTTTTTGAGTCATGATCACTTAGTACATTTGATTCTCATCTTTTAGCCATTTTAATCATTGGGTGAGACCTTTATATTGAATCAGGAGAGCTGATCTACGTCACACATCCTCTCACACATTCATGCCTGGATCACCCCATTCTACTTGAAACCATGCACATTTTTTGCATTTGAATGGAGTACCCAGGCTAGTCACTGGGTGCCGAAAAGTGCAGCTGGGTCCCAGGATAACTCAAGGATGCCCTTCTATCCTTTTTCAACATTCGTTGCAACGTTTTGGGCACTTTCTATCTGTATTGACACATTTAATATTTCTTTTGGTCGACATTTTTTGGGGTTAATTATGAAACTAGAACAATAGAACCTTATAAATACAAATTTATTAGACCATAATGATGGACCAAGTTTCACATAAACACTACTATGCATCATATCCAGGTTGCACGCCAACTCGACAAGGCTGCACTTACATCAATTGGCTAGCTAACGTCACAAAGGCACAAGTTTGGTTCCATTCTGCATCACACTTCATATGAGTAAAGTAGCATTCTATCTCATCCACCATTAGCTATTACGGATTTTCTAAATTCATATTTGTTGAATTGTTACTTTCTACAAAGTGCGAATCACACTAAGAGCATTGGCCTAGGTAAATGATTGCACACACTTGCACATAAAACTACATTGAGTAGGATATGTAGTGCAACACTCTTTTAGTAATTCCATAATTGTGAGAGTTGAGGACAATTTAGACTCACTTCATTTGCATTTTTTATAGGGTTTGATGCTTCATCTTGGGGTTTTGCAAGTCTTATCTTCATTTAAGATGTCTAAAAACATATTGTCAAGTGCAATGAAATCTAGTTTCGAGAGGAAGCGATTAGGTACTTGATATTCCTCCATGCACTAGTTGATACTTCGAAGGAAGGTTACAAATATTTTTCCTACAGATTTCAAAGTTTGATCATCCATATCTGAGTCTAGGATGCCCATCGAACGAAGTTGCCCCAATAGCTATTTACACACCCTGGTCCACTGCGAATTTCTTGGATTTGTAATTTTTGGGGTTTCGACATCCAGTTTTTATCATCCGGATCTGATTGTGGGCTCTAATTGAGCTCTTACGTGAGTCGACCATGTCCAAAAAGTTCTCTGAGCTCAGCTTGATTCTCACTTCCAATCACGTAACTCCTCGCATTTTTAGTATTTTTATTTTTATTGGCCTAGTTGTTTGGGTCCACTTTCTACATTTATTTACTGCTATTATTTACTATTATTTGAGCTTGACCGTTCCTAGTTATCATTAAAAACCATTCATTACTATATTTTAGTTAATGAAGATGGTTAACATCTTCTAACCTCATTTGGGAGCTCGTTTCCCTTATTGAAAATTTGTATTCATGACCCTGCTGACTATTAGAATAGCCTACGCTCATTTTTTCGAGACCACAATACTTATTGTATTCTTAAATCAATGCTTGATATCTTTCCATTGCTGCTACTGTGGGTTAAATTATAGTCGATGTGGAACTTCAAGTTTGTTGCACCGATCTCTCAATGCAACTATATTGTAGACTAGTGTATTCATGTTAACGGTGGCATATTTTTCAGTAAACTTCCTCTTCTATATGTGGATTGTCAGGGAACTAAAATTTGGTAAAGTTCCTATCTTTCGTAAACATGTTCACCGGAAAATTGGATTGGTCATGTGATAGTATCAATTGTATCGGTTCACTTGAAATATTTCCGGGAACCTAGCTTCATTGTTTCCTCGAATCCAAGAAATTAGTTGTTTCAAACATAACGTAGTTAGTGAACTTATCATCTTGCATGGGCATTCCCATATTAATATCTAGTAGCATAGGAAGGTTGATATTTAATTACATAAATATTAAAATGTGAATTCAATATGTATTGTTATCCGAATTGATTCTCCTGCGAGGGCTGAGCAACATCACGAAACTAGAAAGGATGCTTAGAGACATACAAATCATGATATAAGTCATTTTGTAGCTAGGGAGGGGATTTAGCCGACTCTTTGTCACTCAGGTGTTAGAGAAATGGATATCACCTTACTAAGGGTTTGATCTACCCTCACTACTTTAGGTTATGCCTTAAAACAGGGTGAAAGGACCTGTTTTGTAACCTCGTGTTGGTGAAGGATATCAAGAGATCCTTCTTTGCACAATTTTAATGAAAAACTTGAGAAAATATGATCAATACAACACACTCTAACTCTCACCAGTTTTCACACTAGAGAGTGGAGATGTTTCCTGGACAGGGTTTGGGTTACTAAAGACAATAATTGAAACTTCTAATTGTCTTCTACATATTTTGGCAATGGAAATTTGTTAAATCTTTGTGGATACATAGTCCAAATAGAGGTAGTTCATGTAGGATTTATCATTTTGAGAAGTTTTTGGTGGGAAGTTAAGAAAGATAAAGTTGATTATACCAAATATTTGAGAAACCTTTACAAATATTGGAAAACTCACAGACAAAATGCTTCAAAATAGCAAAAATATTCCTTCAACCAGAAGGTGTGTATCAATGGAGGCCCAGAGATGCACGGTTTCATACAATCTTCAAGAATTCAACACAAAGGCTCATGTTAAAGACTCAATTAAACGTTGAAATCCCTGATTCGTCACACCTAAGATACACTCATAGAGCTTACAAACAATCGTTTGTCAACATAGTGAAAGTAAAGTGATTTTAAATTGTTTATTTACATTACAAGATGAAAGCTCTTCTCACAATGAAATTGCAAATGCGAGAATACTAACACACGAGACAAGATATTGTGTGACTCAGAGATATTTTAATATAAGATTGCACCAAGAATAAGAAAAACTATTTGAAAACATTCTGAAATAAAAGCAAACACAATTATGCTCATGATTAACAAAAATTCATTTCAAGGTTCATTATATTCATCAGCAAGGGAGAGGTTCCTCAAAAATCTTAGAGCTTGTCAATGGTTCTACACTTTCAACCATCTTGATGTGATTAAATATAAAACTTATGAAAATAAACAGGTTCCTCTGATGGTCTCTTGGGAAAATGGTTTTTCTCAAACTTTCTCAAAAAAATTAACCCCCTTTATGTAAGAGTATTCTCATTACATTTATACAATTTCACTCACCCACTCATACCAAATTTTCCCCCCAAAATTCTAAATATTTGAGAGAATATTCCTCTTTAAAACATACTTGTTAATCATGATTTGTTCCCTTGAAAGTGATCTTACTTTTTGTTGCCAAGTGGATAAATCATGAACTGACCACATTTATTAGTTGCTCAACTATGACTTGGATGCCATGTCATAAATTTTTGATAATATTTTTTAATCATTATTTTATTTTTTCATGAAAGAAATCCCTTTTTCAATAATTCTCATGTGGCTCCATATGGCTTGATCTGACAAGAAATCCTTTTCACCTTTGAGAATACACCTTGAGGAATATATACCTGAATTCGTGTCTCTCAAAAATGAGTTCCCTCGCATGGATTATATCACATATCTACACTTCGTGTTTGAGTCAGAAAAGTGTAAAGAGGAGCCAAAAAAATCCTCCACGTGTCTCCTTGGCACAACTGCAAAGATGAAGTCCAGCAGCAGGTCCCCAAATGAGCACATTGCCTTCCACGTGTTCAGAATCCGAGAGATTTTACACCAGTCGCTAAAAATGATGAGTATGGGAAGGTCCAATGGAATTTTTCACGTTTCTATTCAGCGCAACTTCAAAGATGAAGTTCAAAGGCAAGACCTCAAATTATCATAGGCTCTTCATGTGCCCTAGGCCCAAGAAAGTTGGCTCGACCATTGAAAAAAGTCTCAGTATAAAAAGGAACTAGCAGAAGCCTCCACGTACTTCTTTGGTGCAATTTTAATATGGTGCCCAAAAACGGAGACCCCAAACAAGTTTGGGCTCTCCAGTGTCTCTTGAGCACAGTAAACGGTGTACTGGTTGTTGAAAATTTTTAAGAACCAGTGAAAGGTTCCACATGCCTAGGGTCCGAGAAAGTTACATCGGACGCTTGAAAAGTTTAAGTATGGGAAGATCCAGCGGAAAACACCACGTGTCTCTTTGGTGCCCTTTCAAAGGTAAAATTTAGGGCAAGTCCACAAACAAGCACAAGCCCTCCACGTGTACCAAAATTAAGAAAGTTACCTTGGCCGTTGAAAAAGTATCATTGTAAATAGGATCCAATGGAAGCCTCTACATGTCTCTTCGGTGCCCTTTTGATATGGTGCCCAAAAGCGGAGACCCCAAACAAGCGCGGGCCCTCCACGTGGAAAATATTTGAGTTGAAGGGGGCCTGGGGGAGCTTTTAACATTTTGTATCACTTAAATAAATTTTGTCTTTTTTGAAAAATTTAGCCAGCCCATCCGCTTTTGATATAGGTTTTACATGTGGCTTTCCTGGGCATCGACGGGGCTACGACTTACTTTATGACTTTAATTATTTTTCAAAACAAATATGAGTATCTCAAAATCCCTCCGATGAGCCACCTCCCCACTTTTAACTTTCAATGTGGGCATTAACTGGGGCCATACTTCAGTTTTATACTTTATTCCTTTTTCATAATAAAGCTAAAAGTTCCGAACACCTCTGGCAACCTGCCTTCCTACAAATTCGATTAATTTATGACACATGTACACTTTTCAGGGCCAAAGTAAGAAATTTATCAGCTACTTCAAATCGTTGAGTAGCCTATTAGAATTCAATCAGAGCCACGGGATCAATTTGGCATTTTTTACAAATGTGACAAAAAGTGACAAGTTTACCAAATAAATCTGACATGTCGTTTCCAATAAAAAAAGACCACGTATCCGTGGGCATTAGGATAAAATTTGATAGGGAAAACATGACCATAGAAAAATAACAAAAAAGGGAAACCCCAACATTCACTCCTAAATAAAAAAACTGGTCCACATAGAAAGAGAAACTATAAACAACACAGAGCTTAACATGTTTCATGACCATAGAAAGTGATTTAATGACAACAACTTGATAAAGCTAAAACTTCAATCATCCACATAGGGAGACATATAATATTTCAGACCATGCAGACTAAATGCTTTTTGAACAAACAAGGTGAGATTCAAATGAGCACCAGCACCGGATGTAACTTGAGGATGGGCACTCCCAGCGAGTGCCTCAAGAACAACATAGTAGACCATGTGCCAAAAATCCATTGGGAAAAAAATTCAATAACTGACCTCTAAAACAAAGAAACAATAACCAACCTCCCAAGAACGAACCGAGAAACCAACAAAAACCATGGTCACCAAGGACCAAGACAAACTGAAAAAGAAAAAAAATACAAAAACAGAACAAAAACAAAAGACTATACACTATACAATGATGCTTACCTTGATTCAGAGAAATCAATCAAGGAAATGTTTCAAGTGTTTTACCATTAACAAGAAACTCAAGCAATTCCCCATATATTTCCTTTCGGAAAAAAGTATTCTCTCCAATCCAAATGTCAATAGAATAAGGGCCCATCCATAATGCATCAAACTTTCCATGTCTTTCCCTTATCCTCATGTCTGCTATCCCACAATAGCACAAGATATCCCACACTAAAAACTCTTGGAGTTACCTTTTTATAAAATAATTTCTTCAATTTCTCCTTGAAATTCACATGTATTTGGTGGGATTCTCTTCTCTCTTCATCTAATTCAACAATTTGATTAATACGAGCATCATAGGGACTGACCTCCTGGTCCTCCAATTGTTAGATAAATTGGTAAGAAGATAATTGCATATGCAAGGGAAGTAGATCTTGAGTTCCATTCACCAACTCAAATGGACCTTTTTTAGTAGCTCTTTTGGTAGTAATTCTATCATCCCAAATATAAAATTTCAATTGCTCACCCAGTTCCATTTGTTTACTTCCAAGTTCCATCTGATTATCTTCAATAAATTCTTGTTGCTTGATTCTTCTTGTCCATTACCTTGGGGTTTATAATTTGAAGCATATGATAAATTGATCCCATACTCATGACACATGGCTACCAAAGGTTTGGCATGAAAATTCATAGCATTGTCAACAACAATCTTAGTAGGCACTCCAAACCTGCAAATTATATGATTCAGAATGAATTCCATAACAATTTGGTGGGTATCTTTCTTGGTAGGGATTTGCTCCACCCACTTTGTGAAGTAATCAGTGGCCACTAATATCCACTTTTAGCCTATACTTGAAGAATCTGAAAGCTCACCAATGAAGTCCATTCCCCACTGCTTAAATGGGGCTTCAATTGATACAAGCTGCAAAGGGAGGGAGCCTGAAGATTTTAATCTTCCTGAAAAACATTGACAACTATCACAATTTCTTACCAACAGAGTTGTATCTTTCAAAGAGTTGGCCACTAGTAACCAACCCTTAAGATTTTATGATCTATGACTCTTCCAGAAAAATTCCCTCCACAAACTCCTCCATGGAAATCATCAATTATTTTTAGGGGCTTTGATCCTTAGTGATACATCTCAAAAGAACTCCCTCAGGGTTCTTCCAAGATAACCCATAATTAGTGATGATGTATTTTTGGGAGGCTATCTTAAGTGCTCTCTTTTGATTCTTGCTTAAATACTCAGGGCAATGTAGATGTTTGAGATAAAAATAATAAATATCCTTGTGCCATTTTGAATTTGTCAATTTCTCAAGAATATTCAATCTTTCTTCTTCAACCTCATTTATCTCAACTGTTTGTAGGTTGCTTTCTACCATTAGCCTTTCTAGGCCCAATCTCTGACCAATTTTATTGTTTGGATTTCCATATCATATTCTTGCAATTTATTTTCCCATCAGCATCTTTTACTTGAAATTTCCATCTCTGATAAGATATCCTTATCCATGGTATGGGGAACATAAGCTATGAATTTAGAGCTCAAAATATATGGACTAAAGATTTTTGTGGCCCCTGACCAAAGAACAAGCTTGTTACTCCATGATAATATACTTCAATTATGCTCCTTGTAGTGCTTTACTAAAGAAAGCAATTGGTATTTCATCTCCTTCATCATCCTTTTGTAACAACACAGATGCAATAGTATTCTCTAAAGAAAAGGAAAACATTTGGAAAGCCTTTTTATAATTAGGAGATGCTAAAATAGGGTCATTCTTCAATGCTTCCTTAATCCCGATAAAATCTTGAATAGTTGTTTCTTCCCATCTGATAATCTGATCTTTTTTCAACATAATTGGTGATTGGGATAGTCAATTCAGAAAAGTTGGAAATAAACCTCCTAATAAAATTTATCTATGAAAAAAGGATTGAATTCCCTTTTTGGTTCTTAGAATAAGAACTTTACTGATGGCTTCCACTCTCTCAGGATCAATCATGACCCCTCTTTTGACACTATATGTTCAAGAAGCTTTGCCTTTTGAACCCCAAAATGACATTTCTTAGGGTTTAGTGAGATACCATATTCCCTACACCTTATCAACATCTTTTCTAAATGTTGTAGGTTATCACTTCTCTTCCTTGAAAAAACTGTTACATCGTCCTGATACACAACAATGAAGTCATTTATATATCCTGAGAATGCTACATCCATTGCTCTTTGAAAAGTGGCTCTAACATTCATCAGGCCAAATGACATTCTTACATACACATAAGTACCCCATGGAGTGCTGAAAGTGGTTTTGATTCTCTCTGAATTGCTTAACAACCACTTGGTTATACCCAGAGAAACCATCCAAAGTGGATAACAATTCAGAACTAGTAACAAATTACAACATGTTATCCATATTTTGCAAGGGATGGTTGTCTTTAATTGATGCCTTATTTACATTTCTAAAGTCAACACACAATCTTATGTCTCCATTCTTGTTTTAGGATAGGTACAAGGTTCGCAACCCATGAAGAATACCTTGTAGGCTATATGATTCCTCCATCCCTTAACTTTGTCAACTATTCTCGTATTTTTGAGAGAAAGGGAGTGGATTAATTGGTCTTTGTTTCTACCTAAATGGTTTGAAATTAGGCTTTCTAGGGGTATTTCATGTTGAAAAAGGTCTTCCATGTATGCTTTCAGTTCTGAATATTACCAAGCCAAGCAGTCCTGGTACTTTTTTTAGCAATTAGACATATGATTGCTTTTCATCTTTACTCGAAGTTGTTACCTAACTATATTTTCTCGAGGTTTATCTTTTTTGCCTACATTATGTTCCTCAACATCCCTCAAGGTTGACATGTGTCTATTAATAATGTAGTTAACATTATCAAAATTTTATTCCAGTGCAACCAAACCTCTGGGAATAATATTAGTTTTCAATTGGATAATGTCCTTACCAAATAAGGTCTCCTTTCCTTTAGCTACACAAACCATTGGTTCTTTGTCCATAATTTGATTAGAAAATCCTCCTTTATTCTTGTAGAAACCCTTAGACCTGAGCATCATCTTCAAACACCTGTTAGTGCTTGATATTGTTAGGTACGATACGTCCTGGTCAATATTTCAATATCATATTCACAATAGGGAGACATTGTACAATTTTCAAACCTATATACCAATACTGCCAATTTGTCTGCTACAGTATTATACTTTCTATCATGATGTATTATATTAAAACAATCAAACATTTCAATGAAGTCCCAAACTGCATGCTTATACTGCTTTCATTATTTGATTCTTGGTTGCATATAGTTTTGTAACTTGTCTTGACTATCAGCTCTGAATCCCCTTTAACAATAATATCCTTTACACCATATTTCTAGGAAATCCTTACACCCAACAATAGTACTTCATACTCTACTATATTTTTTGTTCACTCAAAATCGAGTTTAAAATAAAAGTTAAACTCCTCTTGGCTTGGAGATATCAAAACAACACTGGTGACATTACCAAATCTATAACATGATCCATCAAACATTAGGGTCCAAGGTCAGGACCAACATTCTTAAGATACTTGCACACATCAATTTTATGCTCCTTATAATCAGCATAGCCCACAAAATTTATTGACATTGACATATTTGTACAATACTTCATAAGAAGCATTGTTCGGGTCCTCAATGATATGCAACATTTTATTGTCACTGTACAACTTCAGAAGCTTCCCCTCAAATATTATGGTAATGTATGACATTTCCATTTGCATGCTTCCACCCACATTAGCTGCTCATTTTCTAGATAACAACATCCCCTCATTTGGCAGGACAGTCCACAATAACTACATTCATGGTCAAAGTATTTTCCTGGATAAGCTACCAGTTGCACTACTAATCCTTCGACATATCCAATTACTGGAACTTCTCTTGAATCCATAGTAGTAAATTTCCTGAAAGTTTTTGTTACCTTGATATTTAACTCATTCATTACCTCAAAAGATATTACATTACATGAGGGCTCCTGAATAAAACATGCAGTTATGTACTAGCCTATCTTTAATAATCTAAGTGGTAAAAAATTGTTCGATATTTAACTGAGATTCAACCAGAGAAGTTCCCAAATACACCTTAGATGATTCACCCATTTCCTCTAATTCTTTGTGGTATTTCTGATTCTACAATAATGGGAGGGAACTCTATATTATTAACACTTCTTCCCTAGAGTAATATTTTCTTCCTTAAATCCCAAATATTCGAATTCCATTTTCCTTTTCTTAGGGATCTTGAATAATTCAAAAATGGGAACAATGACCTTGATCTGACTCAATATTTTAGCTATGTCACAAGGAAAATATTTTGGTAAGGCAGTATTAGGAGGGATATTCACTACTTCCTCTGAAAGTATAGGAGGTTTTAGAGTATAGGCATGGGCAGGAGCACAGGTTTTATTTGGGGTAGTTAGGAATTTGCCAGATGTATCTTTCTTAGGGGTTTCCCTCGAGATATTGGTAAGAAATGGAACTTTTGACTTGGTTTATGTGCCCTCCCCCTTTGAAAACCTTACTTGTGGTGTTATATTTTTTATCCTGAGTAGCTACTGCATTCATCAACAGTTTCCTGTCCTCTTTGGAAGGGATCCCTCCATCATAATTTTTAATCATCAAGGCCCTTAAGTATTTAAAATTGTGATTAGGAAGATAAAATCCTTGAACCATCTCAATTTCAAAACTATTAATAGGAGTAAAAGGTAATACCCGGTGAACACAATCCCAAAAGTTTTCAACAGTTTTGGCACTTATAAATTCACTTGTGGTTACCCCCTACTGTGAATTTCCAGGGCATCTCCATCATGCACAAATCATCATACATCTCACCATGATCTTCTTCCTCAAATTCTTGATCTACATCACATGGGGAGTGTAGTAAAAAACACCTATCACACAACTCGATAACATTGGCCTCCTCCACCGTAGAAACCCTGGTAGTCAAAGGATCAGGAACCAATCTATTTTCCCAGGGTTGAGTCTATCTATTTCCTGACCCCATGCACCCTTTCCCTCTGTCATCTGGTCTGTGATCACCTATGGGATGATTTCCAAATCTCTCCTAACTGTGTGGCTTATGTTGAACTTGGGAATTTTTTCCTATCCCCTTTTTCTGCTCTTGCCAGTTTATAGGATATCTCTTTCATTGCTCCATCCAAAGTTTTTACAACCTCTTCTAGATCCACAACCTTTCCTGACTGAGAATTTTCAGGATTGATCAACTTAACACCTTCCCTCTTAGGAGGTTTTCCAACTACTTTGATGTTATTTTCTATTTGTAAGGCCATGGTGAAATCCTGCCTCAATGTTCTTGGGTTCTTATATCTCAAGTAATAAGCAACCTTTTTATCAAAAGCATCAGAATATTTTATAAAACAGGACTCATCACTTGGCCTTAACATTTTAGGTAGCCTACTCAAGGTATTATTGGACCGAGTATTGAAATCATGGAAATATTCATTTGGATTTTTCTTTGTATCTTTAAATTTAGATAAAAGGAACATGGGATCTATCTTATCTCCATATTGCAATCTAAAGGAATTTTTCATCTCAGTTCATGAGTCTATTTAATTATCTGGTAAATCCTTGTACCAGTCACGTGCATCCTCCTTAATAATATGAATAAATAGTTTTTATATACACGTTTTCAAACTCAATTTGAAAATCTTCCATCATATTGACAAAGAGTCATACATGTTGGTCACTAGTGATAGTATTATTCCCGTGAAATTTTGGCAATCTATTTCTAACATCATGTGACACCATATTAGGATATCCATCCATACCTCTGAAATATATAGGTCCAAAATTATTGACGATAAAAGGAGGTCTAGGTGGAGGTTGGGCCATATTTCCTTGAGGTGGTGAATTTACAAGAGAAACAAAATGATAGGGAACGACGGATTTTTGGAGCACAGGGTTATAACTCTCAAAGTAAATATCCTCTAATGAATCAATTTCTTAGAAAACCTTATCAACTATGGAAGAAACAGGGGAAAACTAAGAGGTGCACTTTTCACACACAAATGATGGCCCCTCTCCAGTTGGAGAACACAAATCTATATAAATATTACTTGGTTCAGAATCACTTGAAGATGTATGGTAATCTTCAACCACAGATTGATCACCATTTAGAATTGATATCTCCTTTTTTAATTCTTGATTTCCAACAACTTTCGAGACTAGTTTTTCTTCTAAATTTTCTTTTCCAAGTTCTGGAAATAATTTTTTAGTAGGATCCCTAGTGAAGAAAGACCTTCTTCCCTCCATCTTTGCAAATATAGATGAAAAATTTCACTTGACACAGGTTAAGACAATGGCAATCATCAAAATTTCAATTCAACATGGAGTCACCACTAAGGATTTTCACCTTAGTTGTGCAGATGCACTATAAGTAACTTTCCAAGTGTCTATCAATGCTGAATTTTTACAAATCTTAATAGATCTGGCCTTCCTTTACCCACATTTATCGCTATTGATGTATATTTAGTGCAATAACCACTAGAAACTGGAAATACTGCACAATGAACTCATAACCTTGCACAAATATTACAAATATCAACAAAGGATGACATTTAAACAAATTATTTGTACTTAAACCATGTAAGAAACATTACCATGGTCAGTATGTGTATTCATTTGTAAAAATAGTCCCTGAAAACGGTGCCACTTCGGTTTTGTTGGCACATAAATAGGTGTCGATGTTCAAATAATTCCCAGTAATGGTGCCACTTTTTTGTTGCTTTTGCACAAATAAGTCCCCAATGTTTCAAATAATCCCTAGAAATGATGCCACTTCGGTTTTGGTATCCAAATTGATTCTCCTGCGAGGGCCGAGAAGCATCACAAAATTGGCAAGATGCTTAGAGACAGAAAAATCATTATATAAGTCATTTTGTAGCTGGGGAAGGGATTTAGCTATCTCTTTGTCAATAAAGCATTGGAGAAATGGATAACACCTTATTGAGGTTTAGATCTACAGTTACTACTTTAGGTCATGCCTTCAACCAGGGTGAGAGGACTCGTTCTGTAGCCCGTGTTGGTGAATGATATCAAGAGATCCTTCTTTGCACAATCTTAATGAGAACCTTGAGAAAATATGATCAATATAACACGATATTAACTCGCACGAGTTTTCACACTAGATAGTGGAGATGTTTCTTGGAAAAGGTTCGGGTTACTAAAGACAATAATTGAATCCTGATTGTTTCTGCATATTTTGGCAGTGGAAATTGTTAAACCTTTCTGGATACAAAGTACAAACATGGGTAGTTCATGTACGATTTATCATTTGAGAATTTTTGGTGGGAAGTTAAGAAATATAAAAGTTGATTATACCAAATCTTTGAGAACCTTTACAAATACTAGAAAAATCACAGACAAAATGCTTTAAAATAGCCAAAATATTCCTTCAACTAGAAGGTGTGTATCAGTGGAGGCCCAGAGTTGCATGGTTTCATACAATCGTCAAGAATTAAACATAAAGGCTCATGTTAAAGACTCAATTAAATTTTGAAATTCCCTTATTCGTTATGCCTATGATACACTCGTAGACTTACAAACAACCTTTGTCAACCTAGTGAAAGTAGAGTGATTTTAAATTGTTTATTTCATTACAAGATGAAAGCTCTTCTCAAAATGAAATTGCAAATGCTAGAATAATCTCACAGGGATAAGATATTGTGTGATTGAGAGGGGTTTTAACATAATATTGCAATAGGAACAAGAAAAAATATTTGAAAACATTCTGAAATAAGAGAAAACACAATTGTGCTCATGATCAACACAAATTCATTTCAAGGTTCATTAGATTCATTAGCAGTGGAGATTTTCTTTAATAATCTCAGATCTTGTCAATGGTTGTAAACTTGTAACCATCTTGATGTGATTAAATCTAAAACACCAGAAAATAAACAAGTTTCTCAGACGGTCTCTTGGGAAAATGGTTTCTCTCAAAATTTCTCAAAAAAATTAACCCCCCAATGCAAGAGTATTCTAATTCCATTTATACAATCTCACTCGCTCACTCATCCCGAATTTTCCCCTGACAAGTTTAAATCTTCAAGAGAATATTACTCTTTACAACATACCATTTCATCATATTTATTCCCTTGAAAATATCTTACTTTCTATTGCTAGATGGATAAATCATGAACTGATCACATTTTTCAGTTCCTCAACTATGACTAGGAATGCCATGTCATAACTTTTTGACAGTCTTTTTAATAATTCTTTTATTTTTTCATGTAAGGAAATCCATTTTTTAATAATTCTCATGTGGCTCCATATGGCTTGATCTGACAAGCAATCTTTTTTCAACTTTGATAATACACCTTGAGGAATAGATACCTGCATTCATGCCTCTTAGAAATGAGTGGTCTCATATGGATTATATCAAATATCTACGCTAGGAATCCAAGTCGGTCAAGTGTTAAAAAGGAGCCAATAGAAGCATCCACATGTCTCCTTGGTGCAACTGCAAAGGTGAAGTCTAGAGGCAGGTCCCCAAATGAGCACGGACCCTCCAAGTGTTCAGAACCCGATAGAGTTGCATCGATCACTGAAAAGGATGAGCATGGGAAGGTCCAATGGAATCTTCCATGTGTATTTTCGGGCATACAACAGTAAAGATGAAGTTTAGAGGTGAGGACCATCAAATGAGCACATGCTCTCCATATGCCCTAGCCTAAAGAAAGTTACCTCGGCCATTGAAAAAAAGTCTCAGTATAAAGAGGAACCAGCGAAATCCTCCACATGTCTCTTCAACGCACTTATCATATGGTGCCTAAAATCGGAGACCTCGAACTTAGCGCGTAGCTCTCCACGTGTCTTGAGGCCCAGAAAATTTTGGTACTCGTCATTGAAAGATTTTAAGAACCGACGGAAGGTGCCATGTTCCTAGGTTTCAAGAAATTGTCATTAGATGCTTGAAAATTCTAAGAATGGGAAGATCTAGCGGAAACCTACACATGTCTCTTCAGTGCTATTTCAAAATTAAAATTTAGGGGAAGGTCCCCAAATAGGCGTGGATCCTACACGTGTCCTAGGCTTAATAAATTTTCCTCAACCGTTGAAAAAGTATCAGTGTAAAGAGGAGCTAGTGCAAGCCTCCACGTGTCTCTTCGGTGCACTTTTTATATGGTGCCCAGAAGCAGATATCTTAAACAAGTGTAGGCCCTCCACGTGGAAAATATTTGAGTTAAAGTGGGCCTGTGGGTGCTTTTCAAAATTTTTATCACTTAAACATATTGTGCTTTTTTGGAAAATTTGGCCCCACCCATTTTATTTTGATATAGGCTTTACATGTGGATTTCCTAGGCATCGACGGGGCTGCGGCTTACTTTATGACTTTAATTAATTTTCAAAACAAAGATAAGAATCTCAAAATTCCTTGGCGACCCCACCTCCCCACTTTTAGCTTTCGATGTGGGCATTAGTAGGGCCGTGCTTAATTTTTATAATTTATTCCTTTTTCATAATAAAGCCTAAAAGTTCCAAACACCTCCGGTGACCCACCTTCCTGCAACTGCTTGATTTACAACATGTGTACACTTTTTCAGGGCCAAAGTAATAAATTTCTCCACCGCTTCATATCGTTGAGTAGCCAATTAGAGTTCATCAGAGTCATGGGACCAATTTGACATTTTCTACAAATGTGACACAAAGTGATAAGTGTTAAAAATAGACCCGCCATGCCATGTCCAATAAAAGGAAGACCACGTATCCATGGGCATTGGGATTAAATTTGACAGGGAAAACATGAGCATGGAAAAATAAAAGGAAAGGGAAAACCCCAACATTCACTCCCAAATAACAAACTGGTCCACATGGAAAGAGAAATTATAAACAACACAGATATTTAACACATTTCATGACCATAGAATGTGATTTGATGACAACAACCTGCATAAAGCTACAACTTCAATCATCCACACAGGGAGACAAAAAATATTTCAAACCATGCAGACTTAATTTTTTTAACAAACAGGGAGAGATTGAAACGAACACCAATAGATCCGATGGAGCTTGTTGTGTGTTATGTGGGTTTTCTCCAACTCAGTGAGATAGGAGAGCTTAATCAAGATCCTAACATTCATTTTCCCAAGTTGATTTGTTTTACTATGTGCTCTGAGCCACCCACATTGGGCTCTAACTCTCGCGCACTTTGTGTTGCGTCTATGAGCTTGGCTCACCATCCTTGCTTCTATGGCTGAGTCGGCCCATCTAAATTTCCCACCAATGCATAGAATTTATTAAGATTAGAGAGCTTGGCCCTTATTTTTTCCTGTGACCTCCATCAATGTCAATTTCTCTGCCAAACCTTACACTGATTTGGCCTCGGCCCACCATTCATAAATACCCGAGCCAGTTCTTTAACACAGAGCTGATTCGGCTCATCTTTCCTCCTATGTATTTTGGCACACCAAGTAGCTTGTCAAGATTCTCATAAATCCCACTAATTATGTACTCCTATAATGTACATTTCTAGCTCTACTGAGCTACTCAATAACCTATCATTTAGCTTAGTGTCTCATCAAGGTCCATCTTAGAATTTTTTGTTTTTTTCTCAATTTATTTACAAATTTTCCTGGATGTGGAGGATGAGGGGGAATCAATAGGGTGTCCCAGGGCCATTTCTTTTACGTATTCACTATTTTTCCCATTTTGGTCAAATGGGGGCCTACATGTCCTACATTTTCATCATTTTTTTAAGTTGATCTTAAGGGTCATAAACCTAGAAGAGGAAACAATTCCTCAATATGATTTTCACTCCTAAATGAACTGAATATGCTCCCTGAAACCCCGTAAATTCCTATAGCTAAATTTCATCCTTAGGTTCCTTTTTTGGTGTTTGGGTCACACCTATCCCTATTGTCCACTTTGGTTGGGGAGAAAAAAGTGGATAACAATTTGGTGAATTGCGGGGACGTCTTCTTCCTAGATGTTCATTTCCCATTACCTTGATGCCTTCATTAGGCATGGGGTCACAACCTGATGGTCCAAAAATTGATTTGGACCTGAAACTTACTCCTGAAATTTCTTGAAATCTACTAACCCTAGACCTATTCTGCTACTAGCACACCCAATTCTTATAAGAAAATATTGAATTAAAAATTGTGAAAGAGAAAAATTGTTTTTAGATTTGAAAATTTATTTCTTTGAAAACTAGCTAATGGAATAAAGGATGATACTTTTGAACCCTTCTCAAAACCTTATTTGTGTTAAGCATGTAGGACATTCAATCCAAATGATTTCTCAACACGCATGGAAAATTGTAGAGTTTTTGATTAAAACTTTTACGGAGTTGGGACATCATGGATCTCTATTAAGTTATGAATTTCTTCTTTCTTCTGAAATTTCCATTTCTGACCTGCTAGTAGGAGCACTGTTGAAGGTTGAGACTCCACACAAGTCCTTAGATTCACAACAAAAAAAAATCATCAAGTATTTTTGGTTGATCCTATATTTCCAATCACGAGGAAATTTTTAATGATTAGGTGCTGCTCCTGAAATATAGAATTGTTGTTGTTATGAAGCCTATCATTTTCTTTGCAGTAATTGTCCTTGGGGATAACTTTACGATCCTACAAAAATGCTAGAAGCTTTGTTTGATCTTGGAGGAACAATAGAATGAAACTTATAAAACCTGTCCTTTATCAAATATTGTTTGCTCTGCATATAAATTTACTTGAAGATTGCAATTGTCCCCTGTAAATATGAGCTTATGTAACATGGCTTATGAGAGGCATACTGTGACATAGTGTATTGTTATGGAGAAAACATGAACCAAAAACTATGTACAAAATGAAAAATCATAGATGCTTAAGAAAGACATGTAGAGTGTGCAAATGCACTTGTAATGCAAAAAATAGACCTACTCCTACCCTACATAAACCAGATAGGGAGAAGGATTTAAACAAACCATACAACTCGCAGGAAATGTGAAGTAGCTTCCCCTTCTTACAATGGGTAGACATGTGAATGATTTTACACTGATCATGTATGTGGATAACACCAAGAGGTTATCCCAAATTTATCCTTCAATCCTAGAACCCGAGGTGTCAACAACAAAAAATAATATTAACTCCTCTAAAAAATCTTCATGGGGCTCATGGAGGTGTCGTGGATGATCCTCAGTACTATGAGACCCACCCTCATGTTCGGAAATGAACATGACCAGTTGTGGAAACTCTTACTCTAGCTCAGCCGAAGTTATATATTTGATACGACATGGCCTGACATGATATATTTTCCCATTGCTCTGGGTTTTAATCTGAATAATAAAGTCTTCATGTAGACTTTCCTAGAAAACATCATTATATGTAACTTTAATTTTTTCCTTTTACACATTTACAGGTGACTGATGTTGTACCTTAGTGGCTGGTATGGAAATGATGACATTCTCATGCTCATTTCCACTTCCCCCAGATCATGGCTGATTCATTGACAAGTTTTGGCTCCTCAACTGACAAAAAGAAGCCTTCAATAATTACATCTTTGTTAAGATCACCTAAATCTATTTTGATGTCCTCCAACTCAAGAGAGCTATTATGGACAGTAGGTCCCCCTTGAATGTTAACTTCCACAGAAATAGGCTCTTCATTTTGAGGGATAAGTCATGTGATAGCAAAGGTTTTTATTTCTGTAGGTTCTTCCTTACCAAAACATTTCTCCAATTCAGATAGGATTTCATATTCTACCAGCGGTTCTTCCTCCTTCATGGTGTCCTCTAGATCTGTAACTTTCTCAACATGTGTTACCTCATCCTCAAATGTAAAATTTGTAAGTTCAAACATATCCTCAAAATATTTTTTTTAAAAGACTAAGGAGAGGAAGGGATTACATTTTTTCCATAACTTTCTTGTTATTCAATCCTTTTGAAACTAAAAGGTCTTCCTCCATAACACGAGGCCTCTTTTGGTTGGTTACAATTGATGGTGAATTGTGTACATCCATGTAACCTCCCAATATAATATAAATATCAAGGCATGTAGGGAAATTAGGATTACTGCATTTCTATTGCAATGCCTGGTGTACTTGGGAGCTCTTCCTTATTTGCTTACATGTTCTCCTCTTATTACGGATTTGGAGTTATATCTACCTTTTTTCTTGAATTTATAGGCTATAATAGATTAGTAATCCATGAAAATATAGTGTCAATGTGGACACTACATAAGGAAGAAACAAACTATCAATCATCATTTTCTCATTCTTGCTCCATTTATGTTACAAAGTCTTTCTGCACTATTTATGGTTAGACCTAAACCTCCTTTGTAGGCTTAACCATCAAATGGATTTTATTAATCCTAAATATTAGAGCCAAACTCACTAATATTTTAATCATGTTTTATTTTTTCAGCTCTTATTCTTGTTGCTCTCCTTGAATGGTTATTTGAGTTTCTTCCTGACATGGGTTCAAGATTATGAGAGGAGTGGTGGGTGGGGTCTCCACTAATTCTTTTTTTTTTGGTGGTGGGAGAGGAAGATCATTTCCTTGTTCCTTTAGAGGGGACCTAGGTTTGGAAGGGAAAAGGGTAGAAAATTCCATATGGAATGCGAGACTAGGGGATGAAGAAGTGGGTTCCACCATGGGGGAAACAAATGTGATACTTGGGAATTGATGCTCTGGAAAGGACCATAAGATGGCAATGTTGAATTTTCCCATTGACCTGCATAGTATTCAATTTCATTAGTCCATTCCTCTAGTTGGTGAAGCATTTCAACTATAAATCCAAGTTTCTCCTACGGGTTGTAGAGAAATTGTATAAGGGCCTAACCCATGGGACAAGGTGTCCCTAAATTCAATCTTGAATGCCTTCAATTTGAGTATGTATCCCTGGTTTATACCATAGTTTCCTTCAATCCTTAGGATCTTCTTATGCAACTAATTCATCATCTCTGGGTGCATTATTAGCCTTCGAAAGTTCAACATACCCTTATTCTTCAACAACTATGCATAGTTTTGTGCTTAGTAACCCAACTGATCTGTACATTTCTCATTCAAGATTACGCATACTGTTGATTTTTATTCATAGTAATAATAGGGATGGAGTTGTATAATAATTGTGGGGGTGGGTACCTTGAAAGTTTGATAGGTGGGTAAACACTAGTCATGGACTACTTCCTCATATGATGAATCCCATGACTACAAATTAAATCAATGATTGCACGACTTCATGGAAGAAGATGGAATAGAAAGATATGAAATAAAATGGAAGGAAAATGGATGGAAATGGGTGGAGAAGGGATGATCTGCAACTCTAAGAAGATGGGGTATTTACCAAATGGAGTTGTCCTTTGTGCTCAGCATGTTCCGCCAAAGGAAATGGTTCCACCAAGATCACACAAACTTAATGGAATGAAACAAATACTTGAACGCACACCTTGAAGGGCTTGTTAGTGCAAAATCACAAAACCCCTGAATGGCCTTATATATGAGATGGGGCATTGGGTGTGATTACACAACATTAGACCATCTCTCAAGCTATGGGACTTGCAAAACTTGAGATGGACCTTCAGAGAAGGCTAGTTCCTGCTTCCTAATCTACCTGCCACAAGCTACACAAGTGCAAGAAGAATCTAACTAATCCTATTCTAACCTTTCTAATGAGACAAGGAGAGGGATAAAGGGTTAAAGAGCCTACACTAAGAGGTGATAAACCAGAAAAGGAAGTGGTGAGATAATATGTTGAGGGAGAGTGAAACATGGAAAAGGGGACTTAGGGAGGTTAGAAAGAAATGAAACAAACCCAGATCCAAATCCTCCATTGCAAATCCACGAAGCATGACATCTTACACCTATAAACATGAAATACATACACAGGGAGAAAACACGAGATAGATAGGCACAAAGAAACAACAAAACAATGCCAAGGGTTGAAAGATGCCACAAAACAAGATTTATTTCTCTCTAAGGAACAAATACTATTACATGGGTGCTCAGAGGCACAAATACACTTGCCAAATGTAGGAGAAGGCTTACAACTCAAATAGAGTCAGGAAAAAACTTTGACAGAGTTTCCCCATATCCTAGAGTATCTTTCTTCTAAAATGAGAACTGTTATAATATATAGACGTTGAAAATAAAAGGGAAAGAAAAGAAACTCAAATATGCTCTTAAAGCTCAAGAACAACCATTAATGTCCATTGCGGATCCACCCAAAATTTGTCAAGTCTGCCCACTATTTATGTCTGACGTGTTGAAGAAGAAAGAATGGTGGATCAAATCAAATCTGATCTGGTAGCTTAAGTAACCAGATTCTACATTAATGGCCTGAAATATGTTTTCCCATTTTTCACCCACCTAACCTCATCAAAATTAAAGTTTCAGGTTTCTATGGCATAGATGAGGTCGAGACCTTTCCAATTGTGACAAATTTGTAGGATTTTGGGCACTGGATCGAAAGATATGTCCATTTGAATGTTTGATTTAGGTTTGTATAAAAATGGTGAAAACCAGTTAGCAGAACGGGTTCGCGGGCCAAAAATTCACTTTGTACCTTTTAACACTAAAAAAATATACAAAAAATGCCGCATAGCCCCACAAATTCTTTTTTTCAAAAAACCATCTTTAGGCCCGACAGTCGACATTTTCCATTTGGGTGAAAATTCCTCCCCAGGCCCGCCAAGCTGCATGTAATTTAGACCTAACACGTGGCTCCCTGGGCATCAGTGGAGGTGTGGCTCACTTTTATACTTTACACCTTTTTGAGCCAAAAATTTCAAATTTCCCCTGACGACCCGCCTTCCCTCCTTAACTTAAAGCATGACCACATGTAGAGATGACGAATGTTTGGGGACCGCTTTTGTATTTTGTCTTTGCAGTTGCACTGAAGAGACATGTGGCACCCTTCGTGGCTTTGCTCCTTTTCTTTATGTTTTGGCTAAGTCTTTTGGTTTGGTGGGGCCATATATCATACTTGGGACACATGGAGAATTGGTGCTTTTCTGATTCTAACCCTTGGGTTTCCCCTTTTGAAGTTACACGGAGGTGACATGTGGCACCTTGTGCTAATTATGCCCCATCTTGACTTTTCAACTGTCGACTTTGCCCCTTCTCAGACCTGGGTCCCGTGGAAGCTTTGCACTTGTCTAGGAGACCTACTTTTAGATTTACCTTTAAAGATGCATCGAACTTACATGTGACACCTTCCGTCGGTTCTTTATTGTTAACCGATTTGGTCCCACTTCCATTTGACTTCTATTTGACCTTGACCATGTGGAGGGTTGGCACTAATTTGGGTCTCCGCCTTGGGCTCCTACTTTTGAAATTCCGTCGAGTTGACACATGGAAGCTTCCTCCATCTCCTCCATACTTAGAAAATTTAATCCTACTCTAAATCATTTGTGAAGCCCGAAGCCTTGAGCCTCTCCCCATTTTCCTCCTTTAAGCCTCTAGTTTCTTTGACACTATTTTCCTCCTTAACCGACCCTGCTCCTCCATTTTTGAGTCCTCCTGTAACCTAATTATTAGATTTGAAACATGGTCTTGTGTGATGGAAGCGACCCTTATATTTCTTCCTACGTAGGGTCATGTTTGCTCAATTTTCTTGGGGACAAAATTGAGATAATAATTTGGCGACTCATGGGAACATCTTCCTACTACATGTAGACATCAGCTTCCTTGAAGCATCCATTGGGCATGGAGTCATAATTGATAGCCTAATACTGATCTTTTTTTCTTTGAAACTTCTCCCCGATTTCTCGCATCCCGCTGACCCTGAACTCACCCCACAGGGGCTTTATCTATTCCCAATAATGGGCTATCTCGAATCTGATTTTAGTTGCTTTGTATTTTTTTTTTATTTGAAACTAGCAAATGTTACAGGAAATTATGGGTCTTTCTGTCATGAATATTAAATGGTCTGGTCTCTGCGCCTCTGGAGAAATATGAACAAAACTTATGTACAAAGACAAAAATCATACATGCCTCTACACTTCTTCTGTTGAAAACAAATCTAAAGCTACTCCTACACTAATTAGAGATAAAAGGGACTCAAAAAAATCCTGCAACTGGTAGGGAGAAGTAGCTTCCCTTTCTCAAAAAGGGCAGCCATGCAAATGATTTGAAACTGAATATGGTTGCTTCTATGAGTGAAAAAATGACTACAATTCGGTCCTCCACCCAAAACATCAAGGTATCACCATCAACCAAAAATACCTCCTCAAGCTGATTGGTATTGGACTCCTAAAGGTATTGATGGTGACCCTTGGTACTTTGATACTCACCCTCATGCCTTGAAGTAAGCATGGCTGGTTTTGGCTTCTCCCTTAGCTCCAATGAAGCCAAGTACCTAATAGGGCATGCTCTGGCCCTTTAAATTTTCCCGCTGCTATGATATTTAACTCCAAAAATGGAGTCTTCTTACATACTTTCCCAGATGGGTGATGTGAGAGAGATGATAGCCTCATACTCTTTCCCTTCCTCTATAGTTGGTGTGATTTTTGGAATATCAAAATCTTCCAATTTTTATTTAGTAGGCATGTTACAGACTGCGGGTTGTGCTTTCATGTTCTCTTCCATGGTAGTAGATTCTTGTGGTTGAATAATGAATGATGGGGGAGAAAAGATTGCAATTTCAACTGACTCCTTCTTATCAAAACATTCTTTTGAGTATGATAGGAAATCAAACTCTTTACTGTCCTGTTGTAGCAAAGTCTTACCCTCTTGTATGGTGATCTTAAAATCTTCATTATTTTCACCATATGAAGCTTCATATCCTAACATGAAGCTAGTGAATTATGGCTCTTCCAAAAAATCAGAATTTTAGAGAGGTTGAATGGGAGAGGGGTCTGTAATTTCTTGTGCAGCCAAATCATGATTTAGTACCTTTGAATCTGTCTTGGTCACCTCCATATGCTCCTCTTTAACTGGACTTGGAGCTGATTGTTCTTCTTCCTTCTTGAATAATTGTGTAGCTTGGATAAGATCAGCATCCTCTTTAGAAAAAGTGCCATTATAGACACTACATTCCGATCAAACACATTGCTGATCTTCTCCTTCTTGTTCTTGTTCTTATTCTGCTACAAACTTATCCTTAGCTGCCACTGGCTTAAAACCTTGAGCTCCTGTTTTGGCTTAACCATCAAGGGAATCTTTGTAAACCCAAATCTGGTAGCCCAAATATTCAGATCTTCTTTCATTTCTTCTCTGTTGGGTTGCTCCTCTTGCTGTTCTCTTTGAATGGTTTTTGGAATATCTTCCCCACATGGAATTGAGAAGGAAAGAGGAGGGGTGGATGGGGTTTCAACCAGATTTACAATTGTTTGTGGTGGTGAGGGAACTGGAACTTCTTGTTTATTTAGAGGGAATGACTACTTGGAAGGGAAAAGGGTAGAAGAAATGTGATAGGATAGAAGATCAGGAGATGAAGAAGAGAAATAAACACTTAGGGAAACAACTAAGGAGCTTGACTCTTAACACTGCTGAAATGATAAAGATTGAGAAAGAGAAAATGGAGGACAGGGAGCTAGATATTGACTTACCCATGGAAAAGGTTGTATTGAACTTTTCTCATATGCATCAATATCCTCAATCCATTGTGTAAGTTGATGCAACACTTCAACCATGAAGAAAATATTCTCCTGAGGGTTGTAATTTCTTTGAAAAGGGCCTCCCCATGGACAAGGTGCCTTGAAACCAATCTTGAATGCCTTAATTTGTGTTGTAGCCCTGGACTACACCACACTAGCCTCCATCACTTGAATCTTCCCCAGCATATCACCACTTTCCTTGTAGCTATTATCATCATATGCATCCCCTAATTCTTGATAAGCTCCATAGTCAAACTGGTTTTGACCCTACTCATATGGGTAGGCATAATGGTCTTGAGGACCTGGTCATAATGTTTTTCTAGAGGAGTTGTGATATACATTAGAGGAGGTATTCACTTCTGTACGTGTGAATTCCATGAGGGGAATGAAGTCATGATTGCACAAATTCATGAAATGGAAGAAAATGAAAGATGTGTAAAGAAATATGAATGAAGATGGGTGGTGTTAGTGCAAAATCACCGCATCCCCAAATGGCCTGATTGTGAAATGGTTAAAATGGGACATTTGGTGTGATTTCATAATATTAGATCATCTCTCAAGTTATGGGACTTGTAAACCTGAGATGTTCCTCCAGAGAAAGGTTTTTCTTGTACCTAAACTACCTACCACAAGCTACTCTAATGAAGACAAAGCTAAACTATCCTAACCTAGCCATTCCAAGGAACCAGAGAGAAAGAGAGAGTGAAAGAAAGCCTACACTAAAGCAATGATACACCAGAGAAGGAAAATGGTGAGATAATATGTTGAGGGAGGATGAAACAGAGGAAAACGGAAGATGGGAAGGTCAGACATAAGTGACACAAACCCAGATCCAAATCCATGATCAAAACTCCGTGAAACACAACACCCTACACCTGTAAATGTGAAATACATGCATAAAAAATAGGTTTGAAAGCGAAAGGCATGGGGAAACAACAAAACAATGCAAAAGGTGGAAGAAACACCAGAAAAACATGTTTTACTACTCTATATGGGTGCATAGACCATTACATTATTTCTCAGAGGCACAAATCCACTTGTCAGGCATAGGAGAAGGTTTATAACTCAAAATGGAGTCAAGAAACAAGTTTGACAGAGTTTCCCAATGCCTAGAATGTCTCTCCTTCACAAATGAGAAGTTTTATAATATATAGGTGATGAAAAATGGGAGGGAAAGAAGAGAAACTCGATCCCTACTCTTTAAAAGTCAACCACTGACTATTAATGCCCCCTACGAATCCTCCCACAATCTATTGATTCTCATTCCCTATGTCTATTCGGCGTGTTGAATAAGGACGAATGACAGATCGAATAAAATCAGATCTAGTAGTTGAAGTAAATCAGATTCTACATTAATGGCCTGAAAGATGTTTTCTCATTATTCACCCACCTAGCCTCATCAAAATTAAGGTTTCAAGCTCCCATGGCGAAGACGAGGTTGAGACATTTCCAAAAGTGTCAAATTTTTTGAGTTTCAGGCACTAGGTCAAAAGATATGTCTATTTTTATGTCAGGTCCATATAAAAATGGTGAGAACCAATTAGCAGAATGGGTCCACGGGCCCAAAACTCACTTACTACCTTTTGGCACCAAAAATACAAAATGCAAAAATTACCCCACAGGCTTGCAATTCATTTTTGGAAAAAAAATCATCTTTAGGCCCATCGGCCTATAGTTTCCATTTGGATGAAAAGTCTCTCCCGAGGCCCGCCAGCTTGCATGTAATTGAGGCTTGACACGTGGTTCGTTAGGCATCGAAGGAGGTGCGACTCATTTTTTCACATTATGCCTTCTTGAGGCAAAAATTTCAAATTTCCTCTGACGACTCTTCTTCCTGATTTGAATTTTCAACATGTCCATGAGTCCCTTTGCAAGCCTGAGGAATTTTTCTTCATTTGGCTTTAAGATCCCCCGCGGGCTTGTAGGCCCGAAATTCATTATGCACCCTATTTGCAAAAAGCACAAAAGATCCAAAACTTCTTGTAGACCTGTCAGCCCAAAATTCACTTGGGCTAATTTCCCTCCATGGCCCCACAACTCAATTTTTCCACTTGGTGAAAAGTCTAAATATCTCTCAATGCCCCATCTCTCTGCAGTGGCAAAAATCTTTAAAACCTCCCGTCGGTCCGCTTTTGGGCAAAAATACCTTCCAAGGCCCCCTGGCCCGTAACTTGCAAAATATGAGTTAGAAGGACTTCTTTATATTTTTGGAAAGGGGAAGAAATTTCCCACGTGATGAAGATGTTTTCAAGAAACCTTAAGTGCTTTGAATATCTGAAAAATTGGATTGAAGCACTAAAAGAGGAAAAATGGGTGTAGTTAACTAGAAATAAGAATGAGCTTATTTTGGATAACAATTTGGTGACTCGCAGGGATGTGCTGCCTACTAGATGAGATGATAAGTGACCTTGAATCATCCATTGGGAATGGATTCATAAATGATATCTTGTTTCTGATCTGAACTTTGAAAATCTAATCCCTGAGCCACTTAAAAAACCACTGAAACTAGGATTGAATCTTGTCTCACTGAATGTCATCCGAATGTACTGTGTAAGAGAAAAAAAAAACCACAACACACTATGTACAAAATTGGAAATCATGCACATCCCAAGTGGGATATGTAAAGTGTGTAAAACCACTTCTTCTATTTAAAGTAAAACTACCTACTCTATTTGAACCCAAGAGAAAGAGGGCTCAAACAAATATTGCAACTGGGAAGGAGAAGTAGCTTCCTTTTCTCAAGAAGGGCAGCCATGCAAATGATATGACACTAAATAAGGCTGCTTTCTTGAGTGAAAAAATGACTATAAGTTGGTCCTCCACCCCAAATCATCAAGGTGTTAACTGGAAAAAAGACAAATACCTCTTTTAGTTGCTCTGTTTTTGGACTAAAGAGGCATTGGATCTGATCCTTGGTACTTTGAAACTCATCCTCATGCTTAAAAGTAATCATCATTGGTTTTGGCTTCTCCCTTAGCTCCAGTGAAGCCAAGTACATGATTGGGCAAGGTTTGATCCTTTGAATTTTCCCATTGGTATGATATTTAACTCTAAGAATGGAGTCTTCTGGAAGATCTTCCTAGATGGATGGTGTGGAAGAGATGATGGCATCCTCTTGACTATTTCCTTTCCTCCTCTTGTGAAGAACATGGAAGATTCCTATCTTCCAACCTTAGTTCCAGAGGGTTGTTGTGAAATGCAGGTTGTTTTCCTCAAATGCTCTCCTTTATGGCAACATGATTATATGTTTGGAAGGTGGATGATGGAGGAGAAAATGATGTAATCTCCATGGGCTCCTCTCCATCAATGTAATCCTCCAAGTCAAGATAGCTAATCTACCTCCTTGTTCTCCTATTGCATGTGCTCAACCTCCTCCATACTGTCCTCTTGATCTGAAACTTGCTGATCATGGTACCCTCATCTTCAAACATGAAGTTTGAAAGCTCAAACTCTTCTTCAACATTATAGTTTTAAGGGGATGAAGTGGGAGGAAGAACTAAATGTTCTTCTGTGTCCTACTCTATAATTGAATCCTCTTGAACTATATGGTTCTCCTCCATTATGGATTCATCAATCAAATCAGGCCCTTCAAATGAAAGTAAAAAATATTCAATAATGCTTTCTTCATCAAGTGGCTTCAACTCTAATTTGATCTATTTCAGTTGCTCCTCTTCAAAAGGACTTGGAGCTGATTGTTCGTCTTCCTTCTTGGATGATTGTGCAGATTTGATTGGATCAACATTTTCTTCAAATAAAGTGCCATCATGGGCACTACATTCAGGGAAAAATTATTGTTGATCATCTCCTTCTTGTTTTTGTTCTTGTTCTGCTGTAAACTCAGCCTTAGCCACAAACGGCTCTTCAAGATTGACCTCCTCTATTGGCTTAACCATAAAGGGGATCTTTGTAATCCTAAATTTGAGAGCCCAACTCTTCATATTTTCTATCATTTCTTCTCTTTTGGGTTCCTCTTCTTGATTCCCTTGTCTGGTTGTTTGATTTTCATCTACCGAACATGGATTTGGGGATGCAAGAGGAGGGGTAGGTTGAGATTCAACAAGGTTTTTTGTTGTTTGTGGTAGAGAGGGAAGTGGAAATTCTTGTTTCTTTAGAGGGAATGACTTCTTGGAAGGGAAAAGGGCAGAAACATTAAGATGAGATGGAATACTAGGAGATGGAGAAGGGAAATCAACACTTGGGGTAGAAGATGGGAAGCTTGGAAATTGTATCTTGGGTTGAGATGGTGTTTCTTGAGAAAGAGAAAAAGAAAATCTATGAGATGGCGGACTTAACCATTAACAAGGTTGTCTTCTATACAAATTTTAAGGCTCAATCTCCTTAGCCCATTGTGCAAGTTGGGGCAGAATTTTAATCATGAGGTCAAGCTTCTCTTCAGGGCTGAAATGTCTTGGTATAGGGTCTTCCCATGGAAAAGGTGCCCAACAACCAATCTTGAATTCCTTCATTAGTATTGTAGCCCTTGATTGAACCATGCCAGCCTCCATTTTTTGAATATTCTCTAGGATATTAACTTCTTCAGGTGTGAAACTAGCTCCAAAATATGTATATCCATGTTCTATAATAGCTATATAGTTTGGAAAATGACCAAACTGATTTGAATATGGGTCACCTGGATATCCATAGTGGTGATTTTTGTTGTGAAACCTTTTTGGAGGTGTGTTAAAGTAACTTGGAGATGGATTTGAATAACATTGTTGCTACAAGGGTGAATTCCAAGATGGAAATGAAGTCATGATTGCATAACCTCATGGAGTGGAATAAAATGAAAGATGTGGAAGAAAATGAATGAAAATTGATAGAAAAAAGGTCTACAACTTTAGAAATTGGGTTGTTGACCAGATGGAGTCGTCAGATATGCTTTGCATGTGCCTCCAAAGGCTGAATATCACAAATAACACATCAATTTGATGAAATTAAGTGGTAAGGTGCTTTAAACCTGTCCCACCAAGCATGCCAAAATTGTTAGTAAAAAATCACAACACCCCCGAATGGCCTGATTGTGAAATGGTAAAAATTGGGCGTTCGGTGTGATTGCATAACATTGGATCATCTCTCAACCTGTGGGACTTGCAAACTTGAGATAATCCTTAAGAGAAAGTTGGTTCTTGTTCCTAAACTACCCTCCACAAGCTACTCTAATGTAGGAAAAGCTAAACTATCCTAACCTAACCATTCTAAGGAACCATAGAGAAATAGAGAGTGAAAGAAAGCCTACACTAAAGTGGTGATAGACCAGAGAACGAAAGGAGTGAGATACTCTGTTGAGGGAGGATGAAAAAGAGGAAAAAGGAAGATGGGAAGATCTGACAGAAGTGACACAAACCCAGATCTAAATCCATGATCAAAAATCCAAGAAACACAACACCCTGCACTTGAAAATGTGAAATACATGCACAAAAAATAGGTTTGAAAGGGAGAGGCATGGGAAGAAACAAAACAATGCAAAGGGTTGAAGAAACACCACAAAAACACATTTTATTGCTCTATATGGGTGCATAGAACATTACATTTTTGCTCAAAGGCACAAATCCACTTGCCAGGTGTAAGAGAAGGTTTACAACACAAAATGGAGGCAGGAAACAAGTTTGACAGAGTTTACCTACTCTTAGAATGTCTCTCCTTCTCAAATGAGTAGTGTTACAATATATAGGCAATGAAAATCGGGAGGGAAAGAAGAGAAGCTGAATCCCTGCTCTTTAAAGTTCAACCAATGACTATTAATGCCCCTTGCGAATCGACCCATAATCTGTCGAGTCTCTTTCCCTATGTTATTTTAGCGTGTTAAAGAAGGAATAACGATGGATCGAATCAAATTAGGTCTAGTAGTTGAAGTAAATAAGATTCTGCATTAATGTCCTGAAAGAATTTTTCCCATTTTCAACCACCTAGCCTTGCCAAAATTAAGGTTTCATGCTCCCATGGCATAGACAAGGTTGAGACCTTTCCAACGGTGTCAAATTTGTTGAGTTTCGAGCACGGGGTAAAAAGATAACTCTATTTGAATTTTTCGAGTTGGGTCTGTACAAAAATGGTGAGAACCAGTTAGCAGAATGGGTCCCAGGCCAAAAACTCACTTTGTGCCTTTTGGCACCAAAAATACAAAATGCAAAAATTGCCCCGCAATTCACTTTTAGCAAAAAATCATCTTCAAGCCCGCCGGCCCGCAATTTCCATTTGGGTGAAAAGTCTCTCCCAAGCCTACTAGGCCATATGCAATTGAGACTTCACACGTGGTTCCTTGGGCATCGGCGGAGGCGTGGCTCATTTTTTCACTTTGTGCCTTCTCAGATGAAAATAGTTTAAATTTCCTCCAATGACCTGCCTTCCTGCTTTGACTTTTGAACATGGCCACATGTCCCTTTGCAGGCCTTAGGAATTTTTCTTCATTTGTCTTTAAGATCCCCTGCAGGCTTGTGGGTCTAAAATTCACTTTGTGCCGTATATGCAAAAATCACAAAAGTTCCAAAACTCCCTACAGACCCGCTGACCCAAAATTCACTTGGGAAAATTTCCCTCCACTACCCTACAACTCACATTTTTGACTTGGCAAAAATTCTAAATATCTCCCGCCACCCTGCCTCTCCGCATCGGCAAAAATCCTTGAAAAATATAGCCGGTCCACTTTTGGGCAAAAATACCTTCCAAGGCCCGTCGTCCTATAACTTGCAAAATATAAGTTAGAAGGAATTATTTATATTTTTGGAAAAGGGAAGAAATTTCCCACCTAATGAAGATTTTTTTAGGAAACCTTAAGTTATTGCAATATTTGAATTTTTTTTATTGAAGCACTAAAAGAGGAAAAATGGGTGCAGTTAACTAGAAATAAGCATGAGCTTATTTTGGATAACAGGTGGAAATGGATGGAAAAGATCTGGAACTTCAGAGATAGGGTTGTTGTCTAGATGGATTTTCTATATGTACTTTTCATGTACCTCATAAGGCTGGATCTTACCAGGAACACACTAACATGCTAAGATGAAATGGTAAGTGCTTTAGACCTGTCCCATTGGGCGTTCCAAAACTATTAGTGTAGAATCACAACACCCCCGAATGGTTTTGTATCTAATATGGGGCATTCAGTGTTATTGCACAACATTAGACAATCTCTCAATCTGTGGGACTTGCAAAACTTGAGATGGACCTCTAGAGATGGTTGGTTCTTACTTCCTAATCTACCTACCACAAGCTACTCAAGAATAGGAAGAATCTAACTAATCCTAATCTAACCTTTTCAATGAGATGTGGAGATGGAGAGAGGGTGAAAGAGCCTACACTAAGTGGTGATACACCAGAAAAGGAAGTGGTGAGATAATCTGCTTAGGGAGAGTGAAAAAGGGAAAAGGGGACTAAGGGAGGTCAGACAGAAATGACATAGACCCAGATCCAAATCCACCATCGAAACTCCATGAAGCACGACATCTTACACCTGCAAGTATGAACTACATACATAGGGAGAAAACATGAGATAGAGAGGTGCAAATAAATCATAAAGCAATGCCAAGGGTTGAAAGATGCCACAAAAAATGATTTTATTGATCTATAAGGTTCACAGACTATTACATGTGTTCTCAGAGGTACAAATACACTCGCCAGGCATAGGAGAATGCTTACAGCTCAAATGGAGTCGAGAAACAACTTTGACATAGTTTCCCCACATCCCAGAATCTCTCTTTCTTCTCAAATGAGAAGTGTTACAATATATAGATGATGAAAATCAAAGGGAAAGAAAAGAAACTCGACTATGCTCTTAAAGCTCAACCACCAACCATCAATTTCCGGTGTGAATCCACCCACAATTTGTCAAGTCTGATTTCTATATCTATCTGACGTGTTGAAGAAGGAATAATAGTGGATCAAATCAAATCTAATCTGGTAGCTGAAGCAATCAAATTTTACATTAATGGCTTGAAATATGTTTTCCCATTTTTCACCCACCTAACCTCATCAAAATTGAAGTTTCAGGTTTCCATGGCATATATGAGGTTGATACCTTTCCAATGGTGCCAAATTTGTTGGATTTTGGGTACTAGATCAAAATATGTGTCCATTTGAATGTTTGAGTTGGGTCCATACAAAAATGGTGAAAAACAGTTAGCAGAATGGGTCCGCGGGCCTGAAATTCACTTTGCACCTTTTGATACAAAAAAAAACAAAATTCAAAATATTCCCCGCAAATTTATTTTTGTCAAAAAACCATCTTCGGGCCCACCAGGTCCACATTTTCCATTCGGGTGAAAAGTCCTCCCAAGGCCCGTTGGCTAGCACGTATTTTAGGCCTTGTCGATGATCAATATGATCTCTCCTCATTTACTCTAAAAATGTATTCAATCTGCAGGCTCTGTTGTATTTTCTGTTTCCCCAAATGGATGCATGAAATGTTTTTTCATTTTTATGTTGTTCAAGATCCTTCTCCATGGTCGTGTATTACATTTTTTCCTTGTATAATTTTACAAATTCTTTTTCCTTAAAGAAAAATTCAATTCTGGGTGCAAATGGTGAAGTTCCCCTGCATCTTATAGTTCGACGGGTGTGTTTCCATGTCAAATTATATCTCAACATCTTCAGTTATGCGGTCTCTTTTGATTGGATGGGGAATGTTCGGGTCTATGTTATAACTTGTAACATTTTGCTATGTTTGCAAAAAATATCAATTTGGTCCCATGTCCCCGATAGCATCTTATTTGCTATTCAACAAATATGAAGTAGAAGGGAAAAGTCTTAATTTTACCCCGAATAAGGAAACATGGCATATTTCAAAATTTAGAAGTGGAGAGGTGGGTCACCAGGGCATTTTGAAACTTTAAGGCCTACTTCAACTCAAATATATTCCACATGGAGGGCTTGCACTCATTTGAGGATCTACCTCTGGGTCCTACCTTAGCAGTTATGCCAAGGAGACACGTGGAGGCTTCCACTAGCTCTTATCTATACTTAAACTTTTTAAGAAACTTTCTCAGACCCTAGGCATGTGGCACCTTCCATTGGTCCTTAAAATTTTTCAACAACTCTGTATCAGACAGAAACACATGGTGAGCCCGCACTTGTTTAAGGTCTCCACTTTTGGACACCATATCAAAGGTGTGCTAAAGAGGCACATGGCACCTTTCACTCGGTCTTTCAAAATTTTCAACAACTCTACCAGACTGAGACATGTGGTGAGCCCACACTTTTTTAGGATCTTTGCTTTTGGTCACCATATGAAAGGTGCACCAAAGAGACACGTGGAGGCTTCTGCTGGCTCCTTTTTATACTAAAATTTTTTCAAAGGCCAAAAGGCAATTTTCTTAGGCCCAGGGAATGTGAAAGGCCAATGCTTGTTTGGAAACTTTCTTTTGTACTTCACCTTTGTAGTTGTGCCAAAGAAACACGTGGAGGATTCATTGAAAAGTCAAAGACGGGGAAGCGGATTGCGGAGGAAAATTGGAAATTTTGCCTTTTTTTAAAAAAGGGTTTAATTGCATAAATAATGCATGAATCCAATAAAGGATGAGATTAAGCCACGTGTTAAGCATGATTTTCAAAGGCTGAGGGGTGGGGAAAAATGTGAAAATTGTACATTTTCTCCAAAAGTAATAAAATACAAAAGGAAACCATAGGCCCGCGTCGAATCAAATTTTTCCATGTGGACGGCTCTAATCTAAAGTTGAGAAAGGGGATAATCAATAGTTGTTGTGCATTGCATTTGATTTTGCTGCAATTTTTTCTCCAAGACTCCTGGAGATGTGAATACGCATTAGTTTTCATCATTTTTTAATGAAATTCCTTATTGTTTTTGTCTGCAAACAACAATTGAATGGATTTAGAGCTAAATTTGTGAGTCCAATGATTGTAAATGTTGATATTTTGAAGTTGGAATTGCTCAGGCACTTGCAAAAATGTGAATTACTAGAGAAGATGGACGAAGATCAGAGTTACATAGGAAAGAATGGGAAAAGGATGAAATGATGGAGGTTGTAGGTGCAAAGGATGAAAAACGTGTTGCCAGAGGAGATGACTAGGTGCCCCAGTTAAAAACAATGATGGAAATATTTGCAATGATTCACCTTTTTGAACAACTGACAACTTTTTGTTGTAAGTCTGTTAAACTTCATTTTTGTGAAATCATGATCAAACATGTAACAAACAAAGGTTCTTTGAATATTATTTTCTTGGGAAAAAATATTGGATGTAAATTGAGTGTTATAAAAAGCATGCTTTAGTCATGTAAAAAGTAGGGGGTTGAATTCTTACAAGAAAATTTGAGAAAGCCCATCTTCCTGAGAGACCATCTGAGAAACCTGTTAATCTCTTATGTTTTAAATTTGATCATCTCAAGTTGTTTGCAAGTGTACAACCATTGAAAAGCTCTAAGATTGTTCATGAAACCTTCCCCTACTAATCAACTTTGAATTAATGTGTGTTAATCCTAGGAAAATTTGTGTCTTCTTTATTTCAGCATGTATGCAAATAGTATTTTTTTATCTTATTGCAATCTTGTGTTAAAATCCCTCTAAATCACACAGGATATCGTCCATGTAATAGTTTAGTGGCATTTGAAATTTCATTACGAGAAGAACCTTAATCTTGTAATGAGATAAACAATTTAAAACCACTTTACTGTCATTTTGTTGATAAAGATTGTCTGTAAGCCTTTTAGTGTATCTTAGGCGTGAGGAACCAGGGGTCTTAAATGTTTAATTGAGTCTTTAGCTCGATCCTTCATGTTAAATTCTTGGAGATTTTGTGAAATCGTACAAATACGGGCCTCCATTTATGCACACCTTCTGGTTGAAGGAATATTTTAGCTATTCTAAAGCATTCTATCATTTAGTTTTCCAATTGTTGTGAAGGTTCTCAAAGATATGGAAAAATCAAATTTATCCTGCTTAATCTCCCACCAAAAATTATTCAAAAACAATGAATCCTACTTGAACTACCTCAGTGTTCCCTGTATGTCCATAAATGAATAAATTCTACTGCCAAAATATGTAGAAGTAATCAGGATTCCATAATATTTTTAGTAAACTTAACCCTGTTTAGAAAATATCAGCATTCTTTAGAAGTGACAACTCGCGAGAGTTAAATTGTGGTGCATTGATCATATTTTCTCAAGGTTTCCTTTAAAAATTTTGCAAAGAAGGATATCTTCATTCTCCTTCACCAACAGAGGTTAAAAAATGAGTCCTCTCACCCTGGTTGAAAGGCACGACCTAAAGTAGTGAGGATAGATCAAATCCTTTTATATGGTGTTGTCCATTTCTCCAACATCTCAGTGACAAAGAACCAGCTGAATCACCTCCCTGGCTATAAACTTATATACATGATGATTTATCTGTCTCTAGTATTCTTGTTAAATCTTTGATGTTGCTCAACTTGCAAGCGAGAATCAATTTGGATACCAACTCTTTTTGCACCATTATCAGGGACTTATTAGTGTTGCCGAGGAATATTTGAACTCTGAGACTTATTTTTCTGTAAACAACACTTTTGGCATCATTATCGGGGACTATTTGAACAAAGGTGTTCACATACTGACCTTGGTAATGTTTCTTACATGATCTGAGTGCAAATACATTGTTTAAACATCATCCTTTGTTGAGATCTGTAAGATTTGTGAAGTTACAAGTTTTGCGTGTAATATTTCTAGTTTCTATTTGTTTTTTGCACTAATTTTACATCATCAATGTTAAATATGGGTAAAGGAAGGTCATATTTGTGAAGCTTTGCATGAATTTAGTGTTGAAAGACATTTGACAAATCAATTTTAGTGCATTTACACAACTAACGTGAAAATCCTTAGTGGCAACTCCGTGTTGAATTAATGTTTGATAAATGTCAGTGTCTTAACCTCTTTTAATTGAAATCTATCACTAATATTTGAAAATATGGAAGGAAGAAGACCTTTCTTCACTAAAGACCCTACTAGAAAGTTGTTTCCATAACTGGGAAAGACAATTTTTAAAGGAAGAAGAATCTAGAAAGTTGTTGGACATCAGATTTCAAGAAAGGAGTTATCAATTGTGGAAACTAATCAACCTATCATTGAAGATTTCCATACTTCCTAAAGTGCTTCTGAATAAGGTATTATTTTTGTAGATCTGAATTCTCCAAATGGAGAGGGTCCTTCATTTGTATTTTAAAATTTTATGTCTCATTTTGTCCCTGTGTTTTCCAAAGCTAATAGGATCTTCCAAGAAATATAGTTTGTAGAGAACATTCATTATGAGAAATGTATTCATATGCCCCACAAACCCATCAATCCTTGTCATTTTATTTCACTTGTAAGATCAACTTCCCGAAACAATATGGCCCAACCCCCATCCAAACCTTCATTTGTTGTGAACAATCTTGGCCCTATATATTTCAGAGGTATGGCTGGATATCCAAATGTTGTGCCCCAAGATGTTAGAAATAGATCACCTAAGTTTCAAGGAAATAATGCTATTACTAGTGATCAACACTTAAATCTTTTTGTTAATATGATGGAAGAATTTGAGATTGAATTTCGAGATTTGTATATAAAATTGTTTATTCATACTCTTGAGGAGGATGCACGTGACTGGTATAAATATTTTCCTAACAACTCCATTGATTCATGGAAAAAAAATGAAGAATGCTTTTAGATTGCAGTATGGAGATAAAACAGACCCTAGGTTTCTTTTATCAGAATTTGAAAATATTAAAAAGAATCCTAATGAATTTGTTCATGACTTCAATACAAGGTTCAATAAGACCTTGAATAGGCTACTTATGATCCTGAGGCCAAGTGATGTTTCCTGTTTGATAAAATACTCTGATGCTTTTGATAAGAAGGTTGCCTATTATTTGAGGGATAAGAACCCAACAACATTGAGATAATCCTTCAACATGGCTTTGCAGATTAAAAACAATATCAAAGCAGTTGGTAATCCTCCTAAAAGGGAAGGTATCAAGCTAATCAATCTAGAGAAGCCTAAGTCAAGTAAGTTTGTGGATCTGGAGGAGGTTTTGAAAAATTTGGTTAGAGTTGTTAAGGAAATATCCTATATATTGGCCAAGGAAGAGAAGGGGATTGGAAAAAATTCACAAATTCAACATAAAGCACAAGGTCAAGAAAGATTTGCAAATCATCCTAGGGGTGATCAGAGATCTGATGACAGAGGAAAAGTACCCATGGGGTTGGTAAATAAACAACCCCAATGCATTGAGAATAGAATCATGCCTGATCCTTTGACTGATAAAGTTGTTGTGGAAGAAGCCAATGAAATTGAGTGGTGTGATAGATGTTTCTTGCCACACGCCCCATGTGATGAAGAAAAATAATTTGACGAAGCTGATGATGACACTGATGATGATGTGTGCATGATGGGGTGCTCTATAAGCTAATGGCAAGGAGCAACTTTGACTAAATTAATCAGTACAAGAACTCCTACAGATTTCTGGGATTTCATCCATTGGGTATTAGCCATTCCTCCCTATCATACTTTTGAAATAGATATGGTACAAGCTTTTGAATTGCCAAATAATGATTTTGAATACTTAAGAGCATTAATGATTAAAAATTATGATGGAGGAATCCCTTCTGAGGAGGATAGGTAGTTAATGAATGTTGTGGTTTCCCAAGAAAAAGAATATAATACTAGGAGTAAAGTTGTCAAAGGGGAAGGGCCTCATGCCAAACCAAAAAATCTAGTTCTCACCAATATCTCAAAAGAAACTCCTAAGAAAGATACATTTGATGAGGGCCTTGTTTCCCCAAATAGAACTCGTATCCCTGCCCATGCTCAGACTGTGAAAAATCCTTTGTTGTCAGATGAGTTTGTTAGTCTTCTTCCAAATGCTACCTTTTCCAAATGTGTTCCTTATGACATTGCCAAAGTATTGAGTCAGATCAAGATTTATGTTCCGATTGTTGAGCTACTTAGGATTCCTGAGCACAAGAAAAGGGCCTTTGAGTATTTGGGATTAAAATAAGAAAAGATTACCCAAGGCAAAAATGTAAACAAAGTTAAGACTCCTCCTACCATTACAGAGTTGGAAAAACCCAAAGTGCTAGAAGAGCTAGGTGAGCCACCAGAAGTATATTTGGGAACATCCTTGGTTGAGTCCCAACTGACTATAGATCTGTTTGTCACTACTCTAATTATTAGGGACATGTTGTTACACAACTGTATGTTTGATTTTGGAGCATCATGTAATGTTATGCCTCTTAAGGTCATGAATGAATTAGATATCAAAGTGACAACAACTTATGGGAAGTGCACTGCCATGGATTCCGGAGAGATGCCAGTGATTGGATGTGTCAAGGGTTTGATAGTGCAACTAGCAGCCTACCTAGGTAAGAACTTAAAACTAGATGTTGTTATTGTTGATTTCCCTACCAAATGGGGAATGTTGTTATCAAGAAAATGGGCTACTAGTGTAGGTGGGAGTGTGAAAATGGATATGTATTTTTCTACTATACCTATTGAGGGCAGCCTTGTAAATTTGTATGGTGAAAAGAAGATTCTACATCTCATTGAGGAAACCAATAATGCTTCCTTTGAAGTGTTATACACTGACATTGATGCTGATAAATTTTTTGGATTTTCTGACGGTAAAGAGCACAAAATTGATCAATGCAAGTCTCTTAATAAAGTAGGTTCTCCTTGGAATTTGTTGTTTGATAGGGCTTATTCTAAATTTGGAAATGGTGCAAGTATTGTTAAGATATCTCCAGGTTAGGAAGAGTTTTTTTTCTTTTAAACTGAACTTTGAGTGCACTAACAATACTCCAAAATATAAAGCAGTGTTATTGGGTTTACGAATTTCTTGGAAATATGGTATTAGAGACATCATTGTTAAAGGAGATTCAGAACTAACTGTCAAACAGGTTAGAAAATTGTATGCAACAAAAAATCAGAGAATGAAGCAGTATAAGCATGCAGTCTGGGATTTATTGAAATTTTTGAATCCTTCAAAATAATACATCACGATAGGAAGTACAATAGTCTAGCAGAAAAATTGGCCATATTGGGGTCCATAATTGAAAATTATACTGTATCCCCCTATTGTGAGTATAATATTGAGATATTAACTAGGCCATTTGTTCCTAACAATTATAAACACTGGAAAGTGTTTGAAGACAATGCCTAGGTGTAAAGTTTTTTGCAGAACCAAGGAGAATTTTCCAATCAACGTATAGATTGGGAGCCAATGGTTTTTGTGGATGATGGAAAGGAGACTTTATTTGGTAAAGACGTCATTCAGTTGAAGAATAATAATATTCCCAAAGGTTTGGTAGCAACTGAATCAAACTTTGATAATATTGATTTCATTGTCAACAGACACATGTCAGCCTCGAGGGATGTTGAAGAGCACAAACTAGGCATGAAGGATAAACCACGTCAGATCTAGCTAGGTAGAAATCTGAGAAAGGAAGAAAAGCATTCGTATGTCTAATTATTCAAGAAATACCAGGACTGCTTAGCATGGTCTTATCCTGAACTGAAAGCATACAAAGTGGATCTTTTCCAACACAAAATTCTCTTGGAAGCTTCTGCCAATCCGTTTAGGAAGAAACAAAGGCCGATCAATCCAATCCTTTCCTTGAAGATGAAGTAATAATTGAAAAAATTAAGGGATGGAGGAATCATATAGCCCACAAGGTACTCATCATGGGTTGCAAACTTGGTACCTGTCAAAAATAAGAACAAAGATATAAGGTTGTGTGTGGACTTTAGAAACTTGAATAGAGCATCAATGAAGGATAACTACCCTCTGCCAAATATGGACAATATGTTACAATCGGTTACTAGTTTAGAATTGTTATCCACCTTTGATGGTTTTTTTGGATATAACCAGGTAGTTGTGAAGGAATCACAGTGAATCAAGACTGCCTTTACCACTCCTTTGGGAACATATGTATATGTCAGAATTCTTTTTGGTCTAACAAATGTTGGAGCAACTTTCTAAAGAGCAATGGATGTAGCTTTCTCTGGATATATTAATGATTTAATTGTTGTATATCAAGATGATGTGATTGTTTTCTCTAGAAAAAGGAGTGACCACCTATAACACTTAGAAAAAATCTTGTTAAGGTGCAGGGAGTATGGTATTTCACTAAATCCCAAGAAGTTCCATATTGGATTTTAGAAATCAAAGTTTCTTGGACACATTGTGTCAAAGGAAGGGGTCATGATTGATCCTGAAAGGGTAGAAGCCATCAGTAAAGTCCCTATTCCAAGAACCAAGAAGGGAATTCAATCCTTTTGTGGTTAGATTAATTTTATTAGGAGATTTATCTCCAACTTTTCTGAACTAACTATCCCAATCACTAGCATGTTGAAGAAAGACAAAAGTATCAAATGGGAAGAAGAAACTATTTAAGATTTTGCTAGGATCAAAGAAGAATTAAAGAATACAACAATTTTAGCAGCTTCATATTATAATAATGCTTTCCAAATGTTTTCTTTTACTTCAAAAAGTGGTATTGCATCTGTGTTGTTGTAGAAGGATGATGAGGGAGCTGAGAGACCAATTGCCTTTTTCAATAAGGCATTACAAGGAGATGAGCTAAAGTATACAATCATGAAGAAGTAGAAATTTTCTTTGGTAAAATAAAAAAATGTCTTCAGGCCATATATTATGAGTTCCAAAGTCATTTCTTATGTTCCCCACACCATGGTGAAATATATCCTATCAGAAATAGAGGTTACGAGAAAAATATGTCGATGGGTAAACAAATTGCAAGAGTGTGATATGGATATCCAAACAACAAAATTGGTCAGAGGTTTAGGCCTGGAAAAACTTATGGTAGAAAGAAATCTACAAATAATTGAGGTAAATGAAGATGAAAGAAGAAATTCTGAATGTCCTTGAAAACTCATAAATTCTAAATGGTACAAGGACATCATTTTTTATCTCAAACATCTATAGTGCCCTAAACATTTGAGCAAGAATCAGAAAAGAGCACTTAAGTTAGCTTCCAAAAAATATGTCAGTACTGATTTTGGGTTAGCTTGGAAGAACACTGAGGGAGTTCTCTTAAGATGTATTACTAAAGATGAATCCCCTAAAATAATTGTTGATATCCATGGAGGAGTTTGTGGGGGCATTTTTCTGGAAGAGTCACAACTCATAAAATCTTAAGGGTTGGTTATTGGTGGCCAAATATTTTCAGATATACAAATCTGTTGGTAAGAAAATGTGAAATTTACCAACACTTTTCTGGAAGACTGAAAGCTTCAGGCTCCCTTCCTTTGCATCCTATGCATCAATTGAAGCCCCATTTAGGCAATGGGGAATGGAATTAATTTGTGAGATTTCGGATCCTTCAAGTGCTGGCCATAAGTGGATTTTAGTAGCCACAGATTACTTCACCAAGTGGGTGGAGGCAATCCCCACATAGAAATCAACTCATTAAATTGTCATGGATTTCATTCTAAATCATATCATTTGCAGATTTGGAGTGCCTGCTAAGATAGTTGCTGATAATGCCATGAGCTTCTGGGCTAAACCTTTGGTGGCCATGTGCCATGAATATGGGATCAATTTGACATATGATTCTAATTATAATCCCTAGGGAAATGGACAAGCAGATTCCAACAATAATAATATGTTGAAAATAATTAGAAGAACTCTGGATTTGAACAAAAGGAAGTGGGGTGAGCAATTGAAGTTTGTTGTTTGGGTTGATAGAATCACTATTAAATGAGCTACTGGAAAAATCCCATTTGATTTGGTATATGGAACTCAAGCTCTTCAACAACTAAAAAATAAAGAGGTTAGCCCCTATGATGCTCGCATCAATCAGATTGTTGAGTTAGATGAAGAAAGAAGGGAATCTCATCAGCTGAATGTAAAACTCAAAGAGAAATTGAAGAATTTGTTTAATAAGAAGGTGACTCCAAGAGCTTTTAGTATGGGAGATCTTGTGCTATTATGGGATAGCAGGCACGAGGATAAGGGAAAACATGGAAAGTTTAATGCATTGTGGATGGTCCCTTATTCAATTGACATTCGAATTGGTGAACATACCTTCTTCTTAAAAGACCTAGATGGGGAGTTACTTGATTTGCATGTTAATGGAAGACATTTAAAAAATATCCTTTATTGATTTCTCATAATTGAGGTATGCACCATTATATACTGTATAGTCTTTTGGTTTCTTTCTGCTTTCATGTTTTTCTGTTTTGGTTCGTCCTGGTCGATGACGGTCATTTTTGTTGCTTTCTCAGTTTGTTCCTGGAGGGTTGGCTCATGACTCCATTGCCCAATGGTTTATTTTTGGCACTTGGTCTGCTATTTTTTCTTGTGGCACTCACTTGGAGTTCCCACTCCTCGAGTTGGAGACAATGTTGGTGCTCAATTTGATCTCACCCCCATTTCCTCTTAAAAAATCTTCAATTTGCGGGCTCTGTTGTATTTTCTATTTCCTCGAATGGATGCATGAAAGGTTTTCTTCATTTGTATGCTATTGAAGATACTTTTCCATGGTCATGGATCACATTTTTTTCTTATATCATTACCAAATTATTTGTCCTGAAAGAGAAATTCAATTTTGGGCACAAACAGTGAAGTTCCCCTAATATCTTACTATTCGACAGGTGTGTTTCCATGTCAAATTATATCTTCAGCATCTTGAGCTATGCGGTCTATTTTGATTGGATGGGGCACGTCGGGTCTATTTTATAACTTGTAAATTTTTGTCTATGTTTGCAAAAAATATCAATTTGGCCCTATAGTCCTGATAGCATCCGATTCGCTATTCAACAAATATGAAGTGATAGGGAAAAAGTCTTACTTTGACTCCGAAAAAAGACACGTGGAATATTTAAAAAGTTAGAAGTAGAGAGGTGGGTTACCAGGGAATTTTGAAACTTTAAGGCTCACTTCAACTCAAAGCTTGTCCATGTGGAGGGCCAACGCTCATTTGAGGATCCACCTCTGGATCCTACCTTAGCAGTTGTGCCAAGGAGACACATGGAGGCTGTTGCTGGCCCCTCTCTATACATACAAGTTTTAAGAAACTTTCTTGGACCCTAGGTACGTGGCACCTTCTGTTGGTCCTTCAAAATTTTCAAAAACTATGTCGGACTGAGACACATGGTGAGCCTGCGCTTGTTTAGGGTCTCCACTTTTGGGCACCATATCAAAGGTGCGCCAAAGAGGCATATGGCACCTTCTGCTGGTCTTTATAAAATTTCAACAACTCTACCAGACTGAGACACGTGGTGATCCCACACTTGTCTAGGGTCTCCGATTTTGGGAACCATATCAAAGGTGCACCAAAGAGACATGTGGAGGCTTCTGTTAGCTCCTTTTTATACTGAAACTTTTTCAAAGGCCAAAAGGATTGTTTTTTGGGCCCAAGGCAAGTGGAAAGCCCTCACTTGTTTGTAAACTTGCCTTTGTACTTCACCTTTGCAGTTGCACCAAGGAAACACATAGATGCTTCCTTGAAAATTCAAAGGTGGGGAAGCGGGTTGGCGGAGGAAAATTGGAAATTTTTTCATTTTTGTTAAAAAGGATAAAATTGCATAAATAAGCCGTGACTCCATTAAAGTCCCAGATTAAGCCACGTGTCAAGCCCGATTTTCAAAGGTGCAGGGGCAGGGCAAAATGTGAAAATTGTAGATTTTCTCCAAAAGTCATAAAATACAAAAGGCAACCCCATGCCCACTTCGAATCAAATTTTTCCATGTGGACATCTCTAATCTAAATTTGAGAAAGGGGAGAATCTACGATTATTGTGCATTACATCTGATTTTACCGCCATTTTTTTTCCAAGACTCCTGGAGATGCAAATACGCATTGTTTTTCATCATTTTTTGATGAAATTCATTATTTTTTTGGTCTGCAAAGTGTAATTAAATGGATTTAGAGCTCAATTTATGAGTCCAAGGATTGTAAAGGCTGATATTTTGAACTTGGAATTGCTCGGGCACTTGTAAAAATGTGAATTACCATTGAAGCTGGATGCAGAATAGAGTTGTAGAGGAAAGAATGGGAAAAGAATGAAATGATGGAGGTTGGAGGCGTAAAGTATAAAAACGTGTTGCCAAAGGAGATGACTGAGTGCCCCAGTTAAAAACAATGATGGAAATATTTTGTAATGCCCCGTTGGGCATCGACTTCCGTTTCTACCACCTGCGCTTCCACTGCCGCCTTGACCATCTAATCCCACGCATCACGCCTCGTTACAATGCTTAATTCTGAGGTGAACTTATTGTTGCTTCCATTACTTTCCTGCCACATTGGATTATAGATGTGACAGGCTAGACATGTGGAGATGTAGACTGCATTGTTGTCCTTGGATTCTTTAATTCCTTGTTTTGGGTTAGAGGTGGGTGGATTTGATGGCCTCCTGCCATTTCCTTAATCTTCTTTAATGCTACCATGTTAGAGTTTATCTTGTGGGTGGCCACACCACCTCCCATTTATTATTATTTTTGGATTTGCTATCTTCTTTGACCTTTGTGATCTGCCTCCACCATCCTGCTTTGCTCATGTGATATTCTCTAGTGAAAGATACGCATTCGGGGTTGTTGGAAAAGGATTTGAGCTTTCTGACAAAAGATTTGATGGGTAAACACGTCTGTTCTTTGCTGGCCACTGTATCTTTTTTTCTTTTTTCTCTTTGTTTTGTTCTATTTTGTCTAGCTTAGCCCTCGATTTGGGGGAAATGGTTGTGCAACGTTACAATTTGGACTCATGTTGGTCATTTTTTTTATGTCTAGTGGCACCGGTGGTCATTTTTTTTGCACCCATGTTTGGACAGGCTGCGCATTCTGGCAATGGATATCTCTGCAGGCCATTTTGTTATTGGCCCTGCTCGGCATACCTTACAGTCGATGTTTCCTTGAGAACACTTCTCATTGAGCATTTTGTTTTCAACAAATTTTTCCTGCCATAAGGATTCTTCCAAACCTTGCATACATGGGTGTTGAAGCACAAGCTTCTATCTCTGAAAAATATGTGACCCATTTGTGCTTTGATGGATGTTATCACCCTGCACTAAACTATTTTTACAAACTCCCTTGTGTTCTGTCCTGTGTCTATTGCTATTCCATGAGACCCCACCTGGCATGTCACGGCTCCTCCTACATGGGATGGACGATACAGTTACAGACCAATTGGAGTTGGAGGAACAGTGTATGGGTTGTGGGTCTCATTTCTTTGACTTCCAGCAAATTCCATTCACGGGTTTGATCCCCCTTCCTTGCTGCTGCTCCTTCCCTGTTACAAATGTGAAGGAAAATGGAGGATAGGAACTCTGAAAAATGGAGTTTGGGCGCAGAAATGGGTTTTATATGGCGGTTATAGATGAAGCTTTAGGCTAGTGAAGAAGGCGTGTTACCTCCACTTGCTTTGGGTGCTGCAAGGTGTGTTCAGGTCATGAATCCTCAGCAATAGCCTGCAAGAGTGAATAGCCAGGTGGCAGACATGTTGCAGTATTGTAGAAGCCTTTGTGAGCACTCCCAGCAAGGAGGTTGTCCAACTATGTTGTTTTTTGTTCTGTATTGAGATGCATCCTCAGGTTTGAGTTTCTCCTTCAAGATATGTTTTATCAGAATCGACTATGTGATAGTGAGAGTGTTACCAGGGGACACTGATGAAGTTTATTGCAAAGATTCTCTATTGAAACCTTTCTGCTTGTTTTGCGATGTAACCCATGGAAGAGGATCTCATAGAGGCGGATCTGTTTCATATTAGAGTATTCATGATAGCACAATTTGCTTTGCAATTATATGAGCTTATTCAGGAGGTCGATGAAGGATAGAGGAATTAAAAAGAAACTTGGATGTAGTTGGATTAAAGGCAATAAAATGGTGCATGCTTTTTTTCTATGTTGGTGACAGATCACACCCACAGGCACAGGAGATCTATGCAATGTTGGAGAAAATGTCTTGGGAGATGAGGGTAGCAGGATATATCATTCAGATGCCCAAACAAAGAAGATCCGACCCTTCAATAAATCATGGGGTGGCTTCCATATGTAAGCTGATATTAACATCTGCATGAAGACATTTGCTGCCGGAAGCACTAGTCCGCAAAGCAGCTTTGTTGTGAGAGCACTTGCAAAGGATAGTTGCATCCTACAAATCTTGTGACTGGTCAGCCTTTTAAAGAGGATGTTACTTGTAGAGATTATTATGGTAATGCCAGTGAAGCCATCTGGAGACAAGTCTGGCAGACTGTAAGTCTGCAGTGATAAATAAGAGACCATATTTGATTTCCAGCTTCTTAAATGGGCTCCAAAAGTGGATTTTCCATTGTGTTGGATGGATGTCCATGTTCCAGAAACTATAGCTTTCCATTTTGACACACGTTGGGAGGATGTTGGAAATTATTTTAGACCACCCACCCTGGCCGTGAAGTCCTACCTGTGCCAACGTGAAGATGGTGGATGTTTGGGTGCCCAACGAGCTTGAAGAAAATGGAATTAGGCTTGGGTTGTTGTTGCTGGTCTGGGCGGTGTCCATGAAACCTGTACTGAATCTAGAGAAAAAGGCAAGATATTTCTACACCTTTCTACTGTTATTTTATTTAAAATTATTGTGAAATCGAACCACTTTTTCCTTGCATTGATTTGTCAGTTGGATGTCATGATGGGAGATTTCCCCTTTCTGCTTGTTTCTTCTTGTTTTAGCTTTTATCGTTGTCAGTATGTTGGTCGAAAGGATGTGTGTGCCCTCTCCTCTGGGTGTTATGTTTCTCTTGCTCGAGTGATAGACCTTCGTCTGTTATTTTATGTATTTATTCTTCTCTGCGATTGAGTTGCAAGTTATTATGTTGATCAAACTAGTATTTTCGATATCATGGAAGTAAGTTTATGATAACTATGAAGCCCCTCCCTAGCACCCAAGTTTGTCTTTTGACACTTCTTGTTAGCTCCTTCGCAAGTCCCTTTGATAACCTTTTGGCATCGAGAAAGAAAGGTTGTAGGATTAGTGTGATCAATGCTTGGGCTAGCCAGCTTAGAGTTTTGGAATTAAAACTTTTAGAATGAAAAGGTTTGTGTGCAATGTGTTTTCCGTCTCACGTGTTTAGACTATTATATTATCTTTCATCTTGTTTCTAGGCTTTTAAGGCCATCCTCAAGAAGTACCTTGACCATCCCTATCAACTTGAACCATAACTAGCTTTTCAGATCAACTAAGCTCGAGGTTTCATTGTGCGAATCCAGTACCTCGTTGACACTAGAATAGTTTTGGTCTAATCCCCCTCTCAGAATTGTTGTTGATGGTGCTCTTCTATTTTTCCTAACTTGCATTATTTCTCCTTTGTAGTGTTAACGCTATTAATTAATATTGGTCAGTTTTTATGCACATAATTACCTTAATATTTTGTGATGGAAATTTCCTTAAATGTGATTAATCTTCGAAAAAAAAAAAAAATCATCTTTCATTTGATAGTCTTATGGATTCATAGCGGAAGGTTTTGTTTTGATAATGTCACTTAGAAATTATGTTTGTATCTATTGTGTGATGGTTGACTGTGTTACCAAGGGTTGCCTTAAAATATGGTTGTTTTGGGAAATGGGTAATTTATTTTAAATTAACCAAACATTAGTATTGTTGTGGAGGTTTGCAAATCTTTAGTGTTATAAAATTTGTTGATGACATTATTGTATACTCTTGTGTTGATGGAACTCACTTCTTCTCTCGCGTGTTTGCTACTAGCCTGTAAAACTTTGACCCTTCTTGGATGATTGGAAATATCTTGGTAGTTAATGGTCAAAACTAGTATACTTTGCTTTCGCTTCGAAACTTATGTTGTGTGTATACTCTATTTGATTTCCGGTTTGAAACTCAATTATACATGGCTTTTTGTGTTAATTTCTTGAAACCTGTGGTTCCCCTTTCTTGGGCCGATCAACTCTTGTTCTTTTAGAAATATATTATTTTAGTCTATGCATTTGGTACCTTTGATAAAATTCTAGATGGTTGGTACTATATATCAAATCTCAATCTTGTAATTATTGTTTAATTACTTACTTGATGGGAATTCTGTTTTTTGCTAGATTGTTTGTTTTCTCCTTATAGGGCCAAGGGCCATTCTCATACGATTGCTATACTTTCATTGCTTTTACTCCTAACTGAAGTACAAAGTCTTCTCCTTCTTTGATTGGCATGATGGAGATTTTATTATAACTTGATGTGTTGATAGTGTTTAGAGGTTTAACCCAATTCTTGTAATAAAGTGCTTCCTTTTGTGGTATTGTTAGATAATAGTTATGGTGGGTTTGTGTAGCCTTATCTTGCTCAGTTCTCGTGAACTGACTCTTGTAGAAAAAGTTGTTGCAGATGGATTTTGCGTGTAGATGAGGGATAGACTTGCAGACTTTTATCATCAACCTTAGTTGAGAAGTTCCTTTGTATCGAAACCTTTTTTTTTATGTTGTTCAACTATTGTTAACGTCCAGTGGAAAGTTTAGAAGAGGATTAATGTCTTAGTATAATGTATTGTGGACTTATGTCATCTGAACTTTGGAAACCTTGTATTGTTTGACCATCTTTGAAATTATAAGAAAATTTGGTTATTGTTGTTGAGTGACTTTGTTGGAGTATCAGTATTTTTAAGAATGGATGTAATCTTTGTTTTGTTCTTGTAAATGAGTGTTGCTACAACCTTATCCTTGACGAATAAATTTTGAGTTAAACCTTGCTATGACTTAGTAATAAAGTGTTCATAAGTAAACTAACATAGGATTGTTTTAATACTTCTGGAAGTTAAATTAAAATTTGTATTGCAAATAAAGTAACGTAGGGGTCACCAACTTGAGAGCAAGAAATTCTTTAAGTAATCAAGGATGCAATACTATCATTTGTCAGGTAACACTTATATGACATGATAACCCTAGCTCCTCTAGTGAACATTATTCCTTTTATGGTGAAATTCTGTAAAATGACCCTAAGGTGAAATGAACTGGTTAATTCTGTTTGAAGATGATAAGATTTAATAAGCTAGGAGAAAACAAATTGGAGACCTCACGCAATCTTTCTCATTAGCCATTTGGAAAGTAAATTGTTTTACTCCTTGTATAATACTCATTTAGCGTAAGCCCTACGTAAAGTCTGTTGATAATTCTGGTTAAGAGCCCTAGCTTCAATTAAATACTTGGCAATAACTAATGAGGTCCTTGAAGATGATTTCATCTCGACCCTCTCCCTCTAACCCTTTTCCAAGGCACCTTGTATCTCTTCTCTTAAGTGTGTTGAACATAAAACCATGTTGTCATGTGGGCAGGAATGAATCTTAGTAGCGTTAGTGGTGAGCAGATGGCCTTGTGGAATTTAAATACTCCTTTTTCTTTATAAACGAATTAAGCAAATAAATGTCATAATAGAGAATATTTAAAGATAATTACTCAGTTTCAAAGGAATAAACTTCGCTTGGCAAGTTGAATTATACTGAATCATATCTTCAGCCTCCTTGAAAACGTAAGCTAAGAATTGCAAGATGTCCTTTTAAAATAAATAGCCCTCAAGAATATCTCATTGTGGTTGGCCCTAATTGTAAGTGTGTTCTGTGATTGGACTTCTATGTTGTCTTGTCAAAAAGAAAAAAAAAGTATTATCCTTTTGGGTGTGTGAACGTTTCCGTGCTGACCTTTTGGTCATCTCCCGTAACAAGTGGTTCCCAAAGTTGGTTGTAACTTTGTGATGACATGTTTGTGTGTCGTGTTATGTGTGGAAGAAAGTCAAAAAAAAAATTATCCTGTCTTTTACTGTGTTGTTCGTGTGTGTGATTTTTGGGTCGCTACATATTTGCAACCGAGCTATGTAAAGTTATTGAGCATAATGAGCAAATTTTTGTAGTAAGCACTACGTTGAGCATCATTTTCTGGACATCATCATAGAAACATGTAAGTTAAAAAAGAGTTCCTCGAATATTCTTTTCTTGGGGAAAGAATCATTGGATGTAAATTGAGTGTTACTAAAACAACCCATACTTTAGTTATGCAAAGGGTCAGATGTTGAATTCTGTGAATGGATGAAGAATTGCACCAAGATGCAATCAGAGCTTGACCCACTCGGTGAGTTGTAGACAACATACAAAGCAATAAATAAACTAAGAAGGGATAATGTCATAGTTTAATGTTGCAAGTTTACGATCCCTTCAGATCAGCATCCCAGGATGGTTTGTGAAACCCAAATATAAAACCCAGATCTAATGAATCAAAAATCAGCTTTGAGCTCCACATCAATTGTGTGTAATCTTGGGGAAAGTTGTGTCAGCTTTACCTCCACATGGACCCTCTTTACCAAGATGGAAATCTTGAAACCAAAGGGGTTTCACGCTTGTGTTAGAAAGACCTCCGAATCAGCTAAAATATCTTGTTCTTGAGACACATCAGATAAAAGGAATTTTCAATATCATTTCAAAGAAGAGCCTTCATCTTATATCTGATATAAACAACCTAAAATCACTTTACTGTTATTTTGTTGATAAATATTTTGTGCAAGCCTTTAAGTGTATGCTTAGGAGTGTTGTAGAGGCCAAGGGTATTTAGCATGTTGAAAGTTTATGCCTGTGTAGGTCGTGACTCATCTAGCATAAAATTCTTGAATGCATCATGTATGAAACCGTGACATTATCGTCCACAGCCTTTATAACATAACCAATACAGCTTGAAGCCATATGCTTAGCTATTCCAAAGCATTCTAAATCATTTAGTTCTCCATTTTTTGTAAGGTACTGAAAGATATTACAAAATGAAGATGGGAAAATTCTTATGTTTCCCTTCATAAATAATTGAACCAACTTCAGATACAGATACATATCCAGATCAACCCTTAATTTTCCCTTTATGATCCACAAATGAGGGGATAAATTCTAAAGATCCATATTTATTTCCAAGCACATAGATAACATCAAAACTCCATGATGCACATCAACGTAATTTTTTATTTAAAATGACAACTCGTGCACAACAAAATTGTGATTCAACTGATCACTATAAACCTATAGATAGGGTCTTTCCTTTCGACACGATACTTTTGCAAAGAAGGTTATCTTCAATCTCCTTCACCAATCAGAGTTTACAAAATGGGTAACTCTCACCCTAGTTCTAGAGGCATGGCCTCATAAGTATGTGAATCATACATTCCTTTTTCCTTTTGCTATGATTTGGACAATATCCATTGTCTCTAACATCTGAGTGTCAAAGAGCCAACTGAATCACCTCCTTGACTACAAAATGACATATATGATGATTTATTTGTCTCTAAGATTCTTGTTAATTATTTGATGCTACTTATTTTGGCAAGGGAGAATCAATTTGGATACCAATAGGCCTGACACGTGGCTCCTTGGGCATCAATGGAGGTGCGGCTCACTTTTATACTTTATGCCTTTTTAAGCCAAAAAGTTTGTATTGCCCCCGATGACCAGCCTTGACTTTGAACATGGCCACGTGTAGAGATGGCACACATTTGGGGACCACTTTTGGATTTTTTCTTTGGAGTTGCACCAAAGAGACATGTGGCACCCTCTGCAACTTTGCTAAATATTTTTTTTTGGTGGGGCCATATGTCTGACCTGGGATACATGGAGACTTTGTGCTTCTCTGAGTCTTACCCTTGGGATACCCATTTTTATGTTGCGCGGAGGTGACACATGGCACCCTCTGCTACTCTGCCCCTTCTCAGACCTGGGATGTGTGGAAGCTTCACGCTTTTCTGGGATACGTGATTTTATATTTACCTTTGAAGATGTGCCAATCTGACACGTGACACCTTCCTCTGGTTCTTTATACTGAACCAATTTGTGCCCGCTGCTATTTGACTTCTATAGGACCCTGACCACGTGGAAGGCTGGTGCTAATTTGGGTCTCCACTTTGGGCTCCTACTTTTGAAATTATGTCAAGCTGAGATGTGAAAGATTCTACTGTCTCCTCCATGCTTAGCCAATTTAAGCCCACTCTGAATTGTTTGTGAATTCCGAAGCCTTGAGCCACTCCCCATTTTCCTCCTTTGAGCCTTTTCTTTCTTTGACATTGTTTGCCTCCTTATCCGACCCTGCTCCTCCATTTTTGAGTCTTCATGTAACTTGATTGTTAGATTTGAAATGTGGAATTATGCAACAAAAGTGACCCTTAGATTTCTTCCTCCACAGCATCGTGTTTGGTCAATTTTCCCGGGGCCAAAATTGAGATAAAATGGCTATAAAATGGTTTTCAGTGTTAGACTGATTCAACTACTATTGATCTCTGAAATTCCAAGTTTTTGGAACTTTGTTCTTCTTGAAGACCTTTGACATCTCAAACTTCCAAACACCACAAAATTTTAAGCAAGAAAAATTTGAAACCCCAAATTGTAGCAGTCTCAAATATTTTGAAATGAGATATCTCCATAATTCCAAAGTGGCAAAAGTCAAAAACCTAAAAACCCCCCAAAACTCTAAAATTGTAAAACCATAAACTTTGAAAAGAAATTTTTTTTGAATCTAGAATAGTCCCAAATCTTACAAGTTCCGAAATCCTAAAACCTAAAATTTCAAAAGTGAAAAAAAATTGTAATTCTAAAATTGATAATTTTGGATTTCTAAGGATACCTTTTTTATATTAAGCTCCTAACTTATCATTTGTGAGACTTTGATCCCATTTTCTGCGTGGAAAACCTCCAAAAACTTATTTCAGAACTTTGATATTGATATGAAACTCTAAAATATAAAATCTTCTTTGTCCAAAGTCTGAATCCCTTGCAAATGCCTCCAAATTTGTGAGAATAACTTGTTGTCCCACCGAGCCTGCCAAAATTGTTTATGTAAAATCATAACACCCCTTGAATGGCCAATTTTGGATAGAGAATTCAATGTGATTTCAAATCATAGAGTTATCCTATGTGTGGGATATTGTGAGATGGGATAGTTCTCCAAAGAAGGTTGGTTCCTACTCCTAAACCTACCGACCACAAACTACTCCTAATGAAAGTAAACATATTGACTAAACATAACCTAATACTTCCAAGAAGATAGGGATAGAGATGCATGGAAAGTAAAACCTATGCTAAGAGTGGCAATATACCAATTGTAACACCCACAAAAATTTCCACACGAAACCCAAGAACAAACCTAGGTCAACTAGAAAAAATATGGAATAATTTATTTTTTGTTAAACACTCTCGTGAAATAAGGTTAACATTTACGGTCACACTTTCTCATTTAAAAAAATCATTACCTTAACATTATAGATTCCCCCTTAGGTCCCTTTTTAATTAAAAAAGTAAAATAAAACCTCTCAATAATTTATAGTAAAATTAGCTAGCCCCAATCAAGAATTAGGTTTCCCTATAGTTTCCTTAATATAATTTAATTTCGCCTTAATCAAATTTAGTTAGTTACTCTCAAGTGAAAGGTGGTCTATTTAACTGAATAATTAAAGCTCTATAATACCCACAACAGGGTCAAAGTTGTATTAAATTAAAATTTCTCTAAAGGACATTTGGGTTACAAAAGTAATAACGCGTAACCCTTACACATACTTGAGTGACCCCAAAATAATGTCTACCCATGCAAATTAAATTTAATTTTTTTTCACCCAATCCCCGCCTACTTTTGTAGGGATGAATCTCATCCATTGGATTGATTAATTTGGGGCCATTAGATTTGGAAAACCATCTAACCATAAGTTTTCTTATGAAAACCCCTTTTCCCTTTTGTTTGACTTATTATTTCTTCTTTTTGTTTTGCAAATTGGTGGAGGAGGAGGAAGCCATGGGAGGAAACCTCAAGCTCAAGAAGGATACACATCCTCTCTTTTTATTTTTGGATCCATTTACACGCTTTCCTAGGGTTTAAAATTATTTCATTTATTTTGTTTGTCTCTTTTTGTTAATATTTTCCCAAATAGACATATGGGGTTTTCCTCATTTTATAGGAAATAGGTTCAAAATGGTATATATTTATATATTTACTTGGGTAAATGAACACACACACACACACACACACACACACACACACACACACACACACACACACACATAGACATTTGTAAACATGTGTGTGTGTGTGTGTAGGTACGTATTTTTAATATTTTATTAAAATTTTAATTATATAGAACCCAAAACAAGAAAATACATGTGCGTATATATATATAACTAATTTTAACGAGTATAATGGTCGGGGATTAGGGTCTTACGTAGTCTGTAAAAATCCACAAAGGCTGACTGTGGGATGAGATTTGTTTTATTTTTGTGGGGGAGGGAGGTCAGCAACCCCACCCCTCCATACCATAGTATATGAGGTGGGTGTGGGGTCAGTGACCTCCCCTCCACTATTTCCCTTAGTAAATGGTGCATAGGCCGCGGCTTAATCGAAAGCCCTAACACGTTGCCTCTTTATATATATATATATATATATATATATAGACACACACACACACACACACACACACACACACACACACACACACATACATATGCATATGTCTATATATATACACACACACATATACATACATACTTACTTACATATAGATATAGATATATATATATATATATATATATATATATATATTCACAAACATATATAACAGATGAAAATATACCAATAATATATTGATATACTCATAGCCACTATTATATAATATTATTATTTATTAATAACTATAATAATAATATAAAAAAAAACATTAATAGTGTCAAACCAAACCATAACTCTTACATTTAAATTCTCTTTACAACTTGATAATAATATTATAAAATGTTAAAGGTTACTTTATAGATGTATGTATGTATGTATGTATGTATAAATTTGTATATTCAGAACATATATAACACATGAATATATACCAATAATATATTGATATACTCATAGCCACTATTATATAATATTATTACTTATTAATTACTATAATAATAATATTAAAAAAACACTAATAGTGTCAAACCAAACCATAACTCTTACATTTAAATTCTCTTTACAACTTGATAATAATATTATAAAATGTTAAAGGTTACTTTATATCCCACTTATTGTTATATTAACTAATATTGAGTTTATATGTAGAAATTTAAAATTTAATAACTTAATAATAAAATTTATATAATCCAATAGAGCCATGGTCTCAATTATAATCATGCAATTTCTTTGTTCTACTATATACAAAGGAAACAATCCATTTGTTGAAAAAATAACAACTCAATAAAATGTTTAAAAAAAATCCATATACACATATGAATTTTAAACTTTCTTCAATCAATACAAAGGAATGAACAAATGTAGTCTACTTGCTATCATATGTGTTTTCAAGTAATACAATAGAAGTTTATATTTATTTCCTTTGCAACATACAAGTTTCAAAAATTCCCATAGGATACTTTCAACAAGATTTTCTAATAATTTTAAAGAAAGACCAACACACTTATGCGAGAAAATAAATCAACTAAAATGTGAACAAGTTGTTTCCTTTTCCAGTACATTTCCATTTTATCAAACTTGTTTCACTAAAATTGTCTTTCTTTCACACATGCATTACAATCTTAATAACAAATATTCAGTGCAACTTTTCTTTCAAAAACAATACAATAATATTCCAATTGAAGTTAGAATTTTTACAAGAAGGTAGTTTTAATGAAAGATTTCTTAGTCTTCTATAAGTGCTCCAAGTTTATGAATCTCCAAAAAGGCTCCATCTTTTTTCCACTTGATCACAACAACAAATGGGGGAGAGGCAACACACTCCACGAAACCAAAACTCCAATGAGGAGGAAAAGCAATCCTCCTCCTTGGCCCTCGAGCCCCAACCATAAGGCAATAAGGGATGGATCAAACACATGGCAACTATACAATGCTTCCACACTTACTTTCAAGTAACAATCACACAAGAAAAATAACCACAAAACACTCATTTTTTTAAGCACAACAAATTCCCAAACAATGGCTCCAAAACAAACCAAGTAGAGAAAGGAATATTGGGATACCTTTTTGCCTCCCAAGGGTTTATATGCCCACCTCAAAATTCTTCCAAAAAAAATCAACCCCAAAATCTCTTATGCCTCCCTACAACTATAAATATATGTCTCTTATGCCTCCCTCACTCTTATGCCTCCCTCTCTCGTATGGCTCCCACAATGAACAAAATAACAAAAGAGAACAAGGTGGGGCATCCAAAACCCACTCCCTCCTAAATACAAAAAGAATCTCTTATGCCTCCCAATATATTTCATCCCCATTTAACTATCTCAACACAACCTAAGGCCAATTCACTACCCCATAACTTCTAGAAAGAAACATAGTCATTCAACACATAACATACAAGAAAACAAAGATGAAAACAATGGTGTAAGACCCTACCTTGCCATGCTAAAACTCAACTTTCCAAGAAAGTCCCAAATTCCTCCACACTCAAGAAATTCCAAGCACCCTTCAACTAAACCAAGAAGACATTCCAAAATGAGAGAGCCCAAAACCAATAAAGTAACCCCCAATACTTCCCAAATATTCTAATAAATAGAAAAGAGGGAGGGGAGGATGATGTCACTCCATGTAGGATGCCACATCATTTCTTCTTCATCCCACATCATGAAATTATAACCCATACCCTAAGGCATAATAAATGGTTGGTTGAGATAAATGATAAGCCTCTTACACACACAAGTCTAACCCACACCCCTTAAGGACGAAATTTAAACACATGTGAGAAAGTGCAATTAAATCTCACCTTTTGCCTTCCAAAACACATAATGGGGTCTATTTTTTAACCCCAACCCATTAGTAGGGTTGGTATAAGAAATTAAGAGGTTTGGGACAAGTTTAATTTGTCCCATAAGCCTCCAAAAATGGCCCTTAAGCCCAAATCCTTTGTTTCCCAAGTAGGGTGGAATGTACAACACTCAAAATCACATACACTCAACTAATAAAAAAAGAACCAAAGACCCAACCACTCTAATAAATGACTCCTTTTGTCACATCCAAAATTAGCTTACTAACAAAATTTATTTAATTAATTTAGACACGTTAAGCAATTAATGATAAAAAGGGAATTACATCACAAATTAAATCACATACATCAAAACTAAATAAAAGAAAGGAAACGAACTACTCATAAACCCTTGGTCACAATTGGATGTCATTACCCCATGAGATCACCTTAAAATAAATAACAAAACAACATTACACAAGTTGCCACGTTGACCATTGTTTTATCCATCCAGTATTCCAATGTGGTTGGTCTTCAATCCCCCTTTGATTGTTTTGATATAATTACCTGCAAAATTACACAATATCTCATTTAGCCTCGTGGCTGCATCAAAACATCCAAGATAAAATATACACATACAAGTCAACAATCATCCATATGTAAATTAAATCATCACCTAGACCAATAATGTTATTATTTTAAAATTCCAGCAACATCTCAATTCTATATTTTATCAATACCAAGAAGATCACAAGATTAGTTCAACTACTAAATCATACTCAATATGATGAGAATGCAAAATATCAGAATATATAAATATGTCCACAACACATCATCATCAATATAACATGTCTCTCTAAGAATCCACACAAATCATACTATGAAATGCAATCCATTAATATTCAAATTATCTTTGTCATCTAACATCATGCTAAGCCAAAATGATACAATACTATCCATGTATATAATCAACAGTAATCAAAATAAAAATATGAGTGTCAAAGGGAATTGCGAACTACATCCCCCTCCCCTTAGACACGACTTCCTCTTGGAAGTCACTGAAATAGGTGTGTAAATTGGACTCGTAGTAATGTAGCATATTCCTATGTAGCAGTAGTCTCATCATACTTGTCCCACTGCACTCGAATCTAGTCAATCTCTCTGCCTCAAATGTGCAAGATCCTGCGCTCTAAAATACATATGGGTTTCACCATCACCTGATCTTGTACCTGTAATGAGGTATAATCTAATACATGAGAAGGATCTGAAATATATCTCTTGAGTACATAAATTTTAAATACATCATGGATACGAGACAAGCTGGGTGACAATACTAGATGATAGGCAAAAGGACCAATACACTCCAAGATCTCAAAGGGACCCAAAAATCTATGAGAAATCTTATATCCTTTTCCATAATAGATAGGGCTCTTATGAGGCATGACACAAAGGAGCATATTCATTCCCACCTCAAAAATATGATATGTCCTATGTTGATCCACATACTTCTTCTTCCTATCCTGAGCCTCCTTTAATATCTACCTGATCATAACAACCTGGTGATCTATATTCTGTAGTAAATCCATCCTAAGGGAAACCCTTTCCTCCAACCTGTCCTAAATTAGTACTATCCTACACTCCTTGTAATACAGTTCCTGAAAAGGAGCCATGCCTATCTAACTTTGAAAACTATTATTATAGGAAAATTCAACCAAATACAAGTACTCCTCCCACCTTCACTGATGATCCATGACGTACATCCTAAGCATGTCCTCCAAGATCTGATTCACTCACTCTGTCTATCCATATGTCTTAGGGTGACAAGTAGTACTAAAGTTAATATTCATCTCAAGAGCATACTACATCATAGTCCAGAAGTGAGAAGTGTAGAAGGGATCATGGTCATTAATGATCTTCCGCTGAATCTCGATAATCTGACAATCTCATCAAGGTATACTCAAGCCACTACACTAGTTTTGTAGGTGGTATTCACCAGATAAAAGTGAGCCACTTTTGTCAATTCATCCACCATGACCATAATGGCGTCGTGTTGGTATCTTGACGTCGGTAACCCAACTATGAAATGCATGGAAATGTTGTCCCATTTCCAGTCTGGTATAGCATGAGGGAAGAGAAGGTCAGTTGGATGCTGATGCTCAGCCTTCACCTTCTAACACTCTAAACAACATGACATAAACTAATCTACGTCTCTCTATATTCCCCCTCTAATGGTACAATTGTCTCAAGGTTCCATGCATCTTCTTCACCTTAGAATGGGCTGAATAAGGTACATGATTAGCCTCTATCCAAATGTCTTGTCTAAATCCTCCCGCTCTAGGAACATATATCTGATCTCTGTTCCTGAGAAGACCATATAAATCTAAATAAAATCCATAAAATCTCCTCTAAAGGGGCCTCTGAGACTCAATCTATACTTTGGCTGAAAGGTAGAAGTTGTGACAAGGAAGCTGCTACAAAATCATACTCTACAAATATGTACCCATTAAAGTATCAATAGGCACATGTATCTATCTACTCAGGGCATCTGCAACCACATTCACCTTCCCCTTCACATGTTCTATCTCCATCTCATACTCACAAAGTAACTCCATCCTACACCGCTAACGAGCGTTGACATTGGGTTGCGTGAAGAGGTGGTGAAGACTCAAGTGATCAGTCCTAAGTGTAAATCTCTAGCCAAGAAGGAAATGTCTCCACCAAACCAAGGCATGAACAACTGCTGCAAGCTCAAGGTCATGAGTCGGATAATTGATCTCATAATCCTTGATTTTGTGAAACTCAAAAGAAACCACTCAGCCCTCATGCATCAACACACCTCCTAGTCTTGCAAAAGAAGCATCTGTGTAAATGAAGAACTCACCCTAAGGGTCTGAAACTGCAAGAATATGTGCTATCATGAGGCATTCCTTCAGTGTCCTAAAGGCTTGATCACATCTATTTGACCATACAAAATTCTTCCCTTTCCATTGAATGGAAGTGATGGGGTGCACAACTCGAGAAAAGTCATGTACAAGTCTCCTGTAGTATCCTACTGTTGGTCGTCAGATAGGACTTTTTAGAAGAGCAACAGTCAGGGGACGAAAAGTCCCTCCTCTTTAATGGGAGAGGTTCCCTTATTCTGAAACAAACTTATTTACAAATAGTACAGAACATTATTTTATGGTCGAACTTGGATATTACGAAAGTGTTTTCCACAAGGATCATCAGTTACGCCAGGACTGAGGAAGGGGAATAAGAAGATGAGCATAATAGCAACATTCAGAATTATAGATAGCAGAATAATTCTTCATGTATGCGAAGCTTCAAAGGATTTAAGACAAGATCATTTGCATTAGCTGAATGGGATTAAATTTAAAGACACAAAGTTCCGTAAATAACCTTCTTCAGATTTGTTAATCAAGGACACAAAGTTCCTTCTTGGTTGTACAAGATCACTGTACTTGCAAAACTGAACAGTATGCAATCAGAGAGACTAAACGAGTTAGGAACCAAATGATCTTCACAATATTAAAGGAAAACACAGAGACAACAAGAATCGGATAGACAAAGAACAAAAAGACCTTTTGTATTGATTTCTTTAAGATCTATTTACACTTTCAGCAAATATCCAAGTTCTTCCTCCCCCCCTTGTAAAATGGCGTGGAAGGGCCATTATATAGCTTACAAATCAGTTACTCTTCGTAACCGTTTCTTTTAACTAAAGAATAGTTAGGGAATACTAATTGCAATACCTTAACTGATTATAAATAATACGAAAGAGAAAGGGAAGAAGAGAAAAGAAAGGAGAAGGAGACAGGTGTCCAGTTCTGAGAAGGACCCACTGTCTTCAGAAACCGCTGCTTGAATCTTTCTAACGTCTCAGCTCTGTCATCTACCACGTGGAACTGACGTTTCATCTTGAGGATGACAATGAGTGTCTTTGAAAACTGATGCACCCAGCGTCTTGAGAGCTTTGTCCTTCTGCCAGCTGTCCTTGAAATTTGATCTTCAGATTGATAGCATCAGAGCCGCAACTTAAATTCATATTTTGAAAAACAGCATATTTGGGTCGAGCGGGAAAAACTAAGTGTGAATGACACTTGGTACGCTTGGGACAGGTGAGACGCGAATGCGCGAAACACGCGGCTCATCCGGTTTAGGTGAAACAGGGAGAAGACGCACAAATGTATTTGGGAAAAATGGGACGAAAATGTGTGAAGTACGCGATTCGGGTGTTTCGGCCGAAATTGGAACAGCGGGCCCGTTTGGACTTGGGACATTCGGGACAAAAAGTTCCGAAGTATGCGACTCGACCGGCTCGGCCGAAATAGGGAAAGCTCACACTTTTTAAAATGGGGCAGTTGGGACAAAATTGCGCGAAGGACGCGGTCCGGGCGAACCGGCCGAAAATGGAACAGAGAGCAATTTGAAACTCGGGACAGTTGGGACAAAATCAGGCGAATCGGCCGAAAATGGAACAACAGGTCCATTCAAACTTGGGACATTTGGGACGAAATGTTCTAGAGTACGCGGTTCGGCCGGTTCGGGCGAAAATGGAACGACTCGCACTTTTTACTTGGGACATTCAGGACAGGAAAGTGTGAAGTACGCGGGAAGGATGATTCGGCCGAAATGGAACAGATTGCATTTTTGGCTTTGGGGCACTTGGGACAAAAACTTCCGACAGGCCCAAAAATGGGAAAAATCCGGGGGTTTCGGCCGATCGGAGAATAGAAGACACTTTCGTACTTGGGACAGATGGGACAAAAATTTCCGACAGGCCCGAAAATCACACAAAACGACCCAGAACACAGATTTTTCCAACTTCACGACTTAGGCACCTTCAGAGAAAAACACATTCAGACTCAAAATTTTGAAAATTTTACTCTTATCAGAGCGGGAAGTTTTGAGTAGACAACAGCTGGCTCCTTCTGGGGATGACTTGGTATAAATTCATGGAATGAGACAAGGCAAGAACTTAGATAAACTTGGTGAAGCAGACTAGTGCCTTATCCATTGGGCAAAGGAGTCAAAAAAAAACCAATACAGAAGGAAACACACACAACAGAAGGGAAACACACCAAAAGCAGGAAAAAGCAAAAACATTGTACATAATATACAAAGGGACTCCCTAGTCACCTAGGACCTGAAAAACTTCAAATACTGCCCACTATAAGGGAAGTGGGAGAGGGAGAACCATCCATGTAATCAAGATAGAAAGAATTCTTACCAGCAAAGTGTCTTATCTTGAAAGGGCCAAGCCACAGAGAATCAAATTTTCCATGGCTGCCACGAGGTTCATGTCTCTTGTCCCACAACAGCACGGTATCACCAACTTGGAACTCTCTGGACCTGGCTTTCTTATCGAACAGAACCTTTACCTTCTGCTGGTGAGTGGATATTCTGTCAGCAACCTCCAATCTATCCTCATTCAGTTTGTGTAGGTACATGATTCTTTTGTCCAGAGCATCACTGAAACTAGTGTCTTCAATGGCCTTCATCAGGTGCAAGGCTGGCAGTTCCATTGTCACTGGCAATTGGGCCTCTACTCCATACACCACTTGAAAAGGAGACATTCCAAGGGCTCTTTTAGGTGTGATCCTGTCTGCCCAAAGAGCATCATAAAGCTTCTTATGCCAGTTTCGCTGAGACTCATTGACCAACTTCCTTATGATAGTCACCATATTTTTGTTGGTGGATTCTGCTTGTCCATTTCCCCTGGGGATAATAATCTGAAGAATGAGCCAGAGAGATGCCATACCTGTAGCAGAAATCCATTATCTCAGTTGAGGAGAAGTTCAAAGCATTATCTGTTACAATCTTGTTAGGTACACCATACCTTACCAAGATGTTCTCCTTGATGAAGTTGCATACTACTTCAGAAGTAGTGCTCTTGACTGGGATAGCTTCCACCCATTTGGTGAAGTAATCAGTGGCAGTTAGCACATGAGTGTGCCCATCACTAGAAACAGGGTTGAGTGTACCAATGAAGTCTAGACCCCACTGTTGAAATGGTTCCTCGATCACAACTGGCTTGAGAGGAAAAGTGGCCAGTTTGGGTCTTCCCACAAAGGTCTGACAGGCCTCGCATTTATCCACCCACTTGGATGCATCTCTGAACAAGGAAGGCCAGTAATATCCTCCCTGGAGTATCTTGTGAGCTGTGACTGTTGATGAATAGTGCCCTCCACATGCTTGATCATTAAAAGCTGAGAGCAACTTTCTCTGTTGTTCCTTATCAACACATTTCAGAAATCTCCCATCTAGGCCACGCTTGAAAAAAGCATTTTCCCACAGTACATATTACGCTGATCTCAATTTAACAGTCCTCTTTTCCTTGGCAGTTAAATGAGATGGAGCATTCCCCATAGGTGAGAAAATGGGCAATGTCGGCATACCATTCGTCAACTAAACTAAGGAATAGAACAGTAGGAATGTCAGTTTTCTCCTCCAGCAACTCATGTTTGGCTCCTTCAGCAATGAGCTCACAAAGACCTTTGCCGCGAACCAGCTTGGTCGGTTTGATATCAATGTCATACTCCTGGACCTTAGCTACCCAGTTTCCCCTCCTGGACCCAAATTCTTGTTGTGTAAGAATTGACTTAACAGTCGTATCTGGAACCAGCACCACGGAGTGGGAGTTGAGGATATAAAAGCGAAACTACTTAACTGCTTTGACTACTGCAAAAGCATGCTTCTCCATCATGTACTTTAGCTCATGATCCTTCAGGATATAGCTCATGAAGGAAATTGGTAGCTCATGTCCATCGGAATCTTCTTGGGTTAAGACAGCAGCCAGGGTATTATCTGTAGCATAGCAATAGATGATGAAATCTTTGCTGAAGTCAGGACAGGCCAAAACTAGAGTTTTAGCAATAGCTTTCTTGATACCCTCAAAGGATTCCTTTCCTTCAGAATACCAACCAAATGTTTGCTTCCCTTTCATCATCTGAGAAATGTTCAAAGTTAATTCGGCAAAATCAGGGATGAATCTTCTTAAGAAATTGATCTTACCGAAGAAGGAATGCACGCCTTTTTTACTGGTCGGGAGAGGAATTTGCTGGATGGCTTGGACTCGTTCGGGATCAATCTTGATACCATCCTTTGAGACAATGTGCCCTAATAGCTTCCCTTCTGTAACACAGAAAATAGATTTTTTAGGATTTAAAGAAATCCCATGTTCTTGGCATCTCTGCAGGACTGTTTCCAGGTGATCAAAGTGATCCACTCTTGTCTTTGAGAACACTGTCAGGTCATCAAGGTATATGACAATACATTTTCCTTTCAAGCTTCCAAAAGCCAGATCCATAGCTCTCTGGAAAGTGGCACCAACATTAATCAGCCCAAAAGGCATTCGCTTATAGGCAAAGGTACCCCAAGGAGTGGTGAAGGCTGTTTTGTGTTGATCTGCAGTATCAACCTCTACCTGATTGTATCCCGAGAATCCATCAAGCATAGATAACATCTCGGATCCTGTTACTTCTTGCAAAATCTGATCCATCATAGGCAGAGGGTAGTTATCTTTCAGAGAGGCCTGATTCAGGTTTCTGAAATCAACACAGATGCGGATCTCTCCATTCTTTTTTCTAACAGGCAAAATGTTTGCAATCCATGTTGAATGGTGAATGGGAAAAATAATCTTAGCCTTCAACAACTTTTGCATCTCCTGAAAGATGGTGTCAGCTATTTTTGGATTGTACTTCCTTTGCTTCTGCTTGAAAGGCTTGATTCCTAGTTTGAGAGGAATAGAGTGCTGCATTTCCTTTGGCTTGAAGGCTTTTAGATCTTCATAAGAATATGCAAGAACATCCTTATACTTCCTTAGAAGATCAATTGCTCTTCTCCTCTCTTCTGTTGTGCAACATTTACCAATATTTACCAGCCTCGGGTCATCAGAACTCCCAATATCAATCTTATCATACTCAACTGATTGCTGAGGTCCGGTAGAAGCGCTAGATCTCACGTATCTGTCGTGTTTATCAAACAACTCCTCCAAACTCACCAAACCTTTGGGAATCTTGTTTCCTTTGAGCTTAATGCACCCTTCCTGATCAGTTTCTTCTCCTTGGGTGACAGCTTGGTCAGAAGACACACTCTCACAAGGCAGGTTGTCACTTCCCTCAAAATATAGTTGTTCGAAGTTACCTTTGAGTTCCAGGAAGGAAAGCAGATGCTGGTCATCGTTGAAAACTTGCTAGTTATTGGTATTGTCAGGGACACTAGGTCGATGGACCATTTCAATAGTGAACTTATCCTGAGAGAATTCAGGATGGGGAATCAGTAGTGACCCCGAGACAGCCAGTGAATCAGCCCTGCTGTTCTTTTCTCTAGGTATTGCTTCGATAGAGAAGGCATCAAGGAATTCAATTGAATCCCAAACCTGATTCCGATAATGCTTCAGCCTCCCATTTTTTACCTGAAAAAGGCTTCTGACTTGCTTCACAATCAGCTCTGCATCACCACGAGCCAGAAGATTTTTTACACCTCGTTCTTTGGCTACTTGCAGTCCGAGAAGGAGAGCCTCATACTCTGCTGTATTGTTAGTGTTTTCGAACTACAACTTGAATGAAAAAGGGAGTAGGCAGCCTTCAGGTGATATTAGCAGGACACCAGCTCCAGAACCAGCCGAGGAACAACTTCCATCAAATTCTAAAGTCCAGACACCGTTAGGATCTTTTGGTGATACTTTGGAGGGTTGGATTTCGTCAGGGGACAAAATCATGTAATTACCATGGCCCCTGTCCTCATAGAGTATTTGTGCCTTAGGATCATCAGTCTTCTGCACAATATACTCGGACTGTTTCTCAGGTAGTAACTTCTTCATTTGTCCATTGACAGGTATGAGTGCATGTGACCAATCCATTTGAATCTCTCCACCCACATCTTTACAGAAGTTCCTACTTAACAACATTCCATAGGAAGGAGGAATGTCTGCTACTAGGATGGTAGCCAAGACCTTCTTCTCAGGTAAAGCAGGAAAAGCCACTTGTGCATCTTTAATCCTTCCAACTAAAGGTACTTCCTTACTTTCCATGGAGTAGCAAGATCCATAAGTGCGGGTAAGGGTTAAGCCTAAAGCATGAGCTACCTTAGCAGGCATCACATTATCAGAGGCTCCAGAATCTATGACACAGTTACTGAGCCTATGGCCAGCTATAAGAAGTGTTACATAAAAAGGCTTGATTTTGTCTCCAGGTGAGGTGACAGCAGCTACCAGACTAGGTTGTGGTGCAGAAGGAGGTGTGGGCAAAAGGCCTTTAGAGGTGGTCTTGGAATGGGAATTTACAAATTGGATCATCTTGGCAAAAGCTTTAGGGTGGGTTTGGTAGTATTCAGCTTCTGAAATTTAAACCTTAGTCCTTTTAAGATGATCAACAATATCAAAGGATCCAGAGGTGGATGGGCCATCATCATTTGGAATTCTAGGCTTATCAATTCTGGGAGAAAAAGAAGAAGAAGAAGCAACTTTGGGAGTAGGATTGACAGTACTTACCTTTGGTGCAGATGAGGTAGGAAGAGGAGATCCTCTTTTTGCAATCACGGGAATAGTTGCCGGTTTCTCCTTAGATTTCTTTAGGGTCTGTGTCACCTTTTCCCTCTGATGTGTCTGTTCTCAAGTCATGACAGCAAATGACTCGCTGTTCATGTCTGCTACCACTTCATCATAGTCATCTCCATCATCAATGCCTTCAATGGTAAAGAAATTGACTCAAGATCCTTCGAGTTCTTCTACCTCATCATCGAATTCCTCCAGGAACTCCTCACAAGCTTCATTATCATCTTCTGGCTCTTCAACCTCACAGGTTGTATTCACAGGAACTTTGACAGGAGGTCCTTCAAGTGCTAGCCTTGTGTGGGGAGTTGGAAAATAGTTTCTGGGTTGAAAATTTCTTCTCGGAACGTCTGCATACGGTGCATGCTGAGCTAATTGTTTCTTTATAGCCACTAGATCATTTGCAAGTTTCTGGACTAATGGATCAGTATTGGGTCCAGAGGTGGAAGAGGAAGAAGCAGCAGATTTAGATTTAGGAGGATCTCTTCTTAACTTCCCTGACATGATCAAGTCATCCTCGACACTAACAGCCAATTCTTGATCCAGAATTAGCGTTCCAAGATTAGCCCCTCTTAGAGCATAACTGACTGTAGGTGTTTGGGCATTCAAAAAGAAACATTTTTGAATTTGATCAACCGGTCGAGTATTTACAGGAATCTTGTTGATCAATCTGTTGAACCGAGCCACAAATTCTCTCATAGGTTCTGATGGATCTTTCTTTATCTGAGAAATCTAGGCAAGCAGGGCATGCACATCTTCTGCCGGCTTGAAATGGATTTCAAACTGAGTTCTCATGGTAGTCCAGTCGGTGATGGCACCAGCCGGAAGGTGATAGAACCAGTCAGCAGCATTATCCTGTAACGTCTCAACGAACAGTCTTACTGAGACGTCTTCATGCTCAACCCCCAAAACTCCACATGCAACTATGAAGGCTGCAATATGTTCATCAGGGTGTACTTTTCCATCTCCTTCAAATTTTGGGAAGTTCTTTCGGTTACCTCTAGGTAACTCATGCAAAGGCTACGCAAGAGCCAGGGGCCCGACACGTTGACCCCATGGTAATTGTGCCATTCTTGGAAATACGGCTTGGAGGGGAACTGTAACACCGGCAAGGATCAAAGCTCATAGATTAGGACTAGCAGGCTCTGAAGGAATACCACCCGCAGGACTTCTATCTTGGACAGGTGGAGTGCTCGTCGAACGAGTTCTTCTATTGGAAGGGAAAGGGAAACCCTGCTGCTCCAAAATCTGAAACTGAGAATCTTCGATACCAAGGGCCCTTCTCCCTCGAGTGAAACGCGGAGTCGCCAGATCAAAGGATGATCGAAAAAATTGCGAGTACTTGAATGCGATTTTCCCCAGCGGAGTCGCCAAAAACTTTTGGTCGTCAAATAGGACTTTTTAGAAGAGAAACAGTCAGGGGACAAAAAGTCCCTCCTCTTTAATGGGAGAGGTTCCCTTATTCTGAAACAAACTTATTTACAAAAGTACAGAACATTATTTTATGGTCGAACTTGGATATTACGAAAGTGTTTTCCACAAGGATCATCAGTTACGCCAGGACTGAGGAAGGGAAATAAGAAGATGAGCATAATAGCAACATTCGGAATTATAGATAGCAGAATAATTCTTCGTGTATGCAAAGCTTCAAAGGATTTAAGACAAGATCATTTGCATTAGCTGAATGGGATTAAATTTAAAGACGCAAAGTTCCGTAAATAACCTTCTTCAGATTTGTTAATCAAGGACACAAACTTCCTTCTTGGTTGTACAAGATCACTGTACTTGCAAAACTGAACAGTATGCAATCAGAGAGACTAAACGAGTTAGGAACCAAATGATCTTCACAATATTAAAGGAAAACACAGAGACAACAAGAATCAGATAGACAAAGAATGGAAAGCCCTTTTGTATTGACTTCTGTAAGATCTATTTACACTTTCAGCAAATATCCAAGTTCTTCCTCCTTGTAAAATGGCGTGGAAGGGCCATTATATAGCTTACAAATCAGTTACTCTTCGTAACCGTTTCTTTTAACTAAAGAATAGTTAGGGAATGCTAATCACAATACCTTAACTGATTACAAAGAATACGAAGAGAAAGGGAAGAAGAGAAAAGAAAGGAGAAGGAGACAGGTGTCCAGTTCTGAGAAGGACCCACTGTCTTCAGAAACCGCTACTTGAATCTTTCTAATGTCTCAGCTCTGTCTCTACCACGTGGAACTGACGTTTCATCTTGAGGATGATAATGAGTGTCTTTGAAAACTGATGCACCCAGCGTCTTGAGAGCTTCGTCCTTCTGCCAGCTGTCCTTGAAATTTGATCTTCAAATTGATAGCATCAGAGCCGCAACTTAAATTCATATTTTGAAAAACAGCATATTCGGGTCGAGCGGGAAAAACTAAGTGTGAATGACACTTGGTACGCTTGGGACAGGTGAGACGTGAATGCGCGAAACACGCGGCTCGGCCGGTTCGGGCGAAACAGGGAGAAGACGCACAAATGTATTTGGGACAATTGGGATGAAAATGTGCGAAGTACGCGATTCGGGTGTTTCGGCTGAAATTGGAACAGCGGGCCCGTTTGGACTTAGGACATTCAGGACAAAAAGTTCCGAAGTACGCGACTCGACCGGCTCGGCCGAAATAGGGAAAGCTCGCACTTTTTTAAATGGGGCAGTTGGGACAAAATTGCGCGAAGGACGCGGTCCGGGCGAACCGGCCAAAAATGGAACAGAGAGCAATTTGGAACTCGGGACAGTTGGGACAAAATCGGGTGAATCGGCCGAAAATGGAAGAACAAGTCCATTCGAACTTGGGACATTTGGGACGAAAAGTTCCGGAGTACGCGGTTCGGCCGGTTCGGGCGAAAATGGAACGACTCGCACTTTTTACTTGGGACATTCGGGACAGGAAAGTGTGAAGTACGTGGGAAGGATGATTCGGCCGAAATGGAACAGATTGCATTTTTGGCTTTGGGGCACTTGGGACAAAAACTTCCGACAGGCCCAAAAATGGGACAAATCCGGAGGTTTCGGCCGATCGGAGAACAGAAGACACTTTCGTACTTGGGACAGATGGGACAAAAAGTTCCGACAGGCCCGAAAATCACACAAAATTACCCAGAACACAGATTTTTCCAACTTCACGACTTAGGCACTTCAGAGAAAAACCCTTCAGACTCAAAATTTTGAAAATTTTACTCTTATCAGAGCGGGGAATTTTGAGTGGACAACACCTACCAAACCCATCAAACTACGCACCTTAATCACACTAGTCGGTGCTGACCAATCCATAATGGCTCTAATATTGGAAGTATTGATTGCTATACCTTCCCTAGAAATGATGTGACCCAAATACTACACCTCAGACTAAAATAATGCACACTTCTCTAGGTTCCCATACAGTTGTTGCTCACAAAGACATTATAGATACTGACAAAGGTGATCTTCATGCTCCTCATGTGTACCTGAGTATATCAGAATCTCATCAAGGAAGATGAGCATAAAGCGATCCAAAAACATCCTGAACACCTGTATCGTCAAGCTCATGAACACTATGGGGGAATTTTTCAAAGAAAAGGGCACAACTGTGAACTCATAGTTCCCATATCTGCTGCAGAAAGATGACTTGTGGATATCTTCCTCTAAATTCCTCAACTGATGGTATCCAAAATTAACATTAATCTTATAAAATACTATGGCCCCCTTCATCAGATCAAACAAATCATCAATGTGAGGAAGGGGGTAGTGATTATTGATCATTACTTTGTTCATCTACCTATAGTCCACACACAACTGAAAGGATTTGTCCTTCTTCTTAACAAAAAACACCGGTGCACCCCATGGGGATACACTAGGATAGATTAGGCCTTTCTCAAAATAGCCCTCAAGCTACAACTTGAGCTCACAAAGATCAGGTGTGGTCATCCTAAAAGGAGCGTGTGAGATAGGTTCTACTATTGGAACCAAGTCAATGTGGAAGTCTATCTCACGTTGAGGAGGCATCCCTAACAGCTCACTAGGAAACACATCAGAAAAATCCTACAAGATGGGGTGCTCATCAAGTGTAGGTCCACTCAACCTGTCTAAATGCCCCCAGCCTATAATGCTCTACTAAATATGGTGCAATAACAGAATCAGACAAACCAGAATCAAATAGAATGGAGGTAGAAATACCACCAATGCTACCTGTAGTATCAATCATAGTACTCTAGTGCTTCAGCCTGGTGGTTCTTGACCACTGCATAGATCCGATTATTGTGTCCCATGTCACCAACTAGTGGGCTCTGAGATCTATGCATCTTACCCTTGTTACTATGGTTATGTGGTCATTCTCTCCAATGATGTCTAGTAACACCACAACCAAAAACAACCACCTAATCCTCTCCCATGAGATAGTAGATCCAACTGGTACTCTAGAGGTCTGTGTTCGTGGATCATGAATGATCTGACTATGGACTGACTGAGGTCATCTGCTAATGAGCTCTTGTTGAATGAGCTCTCAGTTGCACCCTTTTTCCTAACAAGTACCCCTAGGAGGAGGCCCCATACTCCGACCTCCTATGAGTGCATCCAATCTTTGTGGAGGTCTATAAGGTGGGCAAGATTCTGTTACTATTTCTTCTGTTGCTCAGGTGGCTCTAATGGTGGCCTGAATGATGACTGTGTATGAACCCTGTCCACCATAAGGAGGAGGAGCTCACCCCCTCGATCTGCTATCCTACATCTGCTAGATGCAGCTCCAGCACTCTGGTCTCTAGCCCTACTGTGTCTTCTCCCTGATTCTCCTCTACTATATAGGCCTTCTCAATGGCCTCTGATAATGTTTATGGAAAATTGAATCTGCACCACACCTCCCAATGTCATAAATTCAAGCCCCTGGATGAACATGTGGATTCTATAGCTGTTTATCCTGCATGTAGTTAACATACTGGAGTAGGTACTAAAAATTGACTCTCATACTCAGCTACTATCAGAGTATGCCTGACTAGAGGTCATGAAACTCATCTATCCTCTAGTGTATGAACCTCCTATGATAAGTACCTACCCCTGAAACACTCCTCAAAGAGCTCCCTAGGTAACTATCACTGAAGTCAACACGGACCTTCTTCTCCTCAGTCCTCCACCAGACACCTGCTTCATCCCTCAGAATTATTGATAACAACATGAGACTTTCATGTTAGCTAGAATACATGGCAGAATATTGAAGCACCCACTCAAGCTCACCAAATAGGCCTCTTCCTGAAATCCACCTATATGTCACTAGAATAATGTGATGGTCGTAGCTTTAGGATCTCCCTGATATGGTCTGCAGCTATAGTCTGACTATTGACCCCTAGGCCTCTCTACATGCTCATTCTCTAAGCCTAGGGCTCCGAGACCTATCCTTGTGTCCTGAAATCCCAGACTCCCTGTCCCCTCATGTGGTGACTCTACTCTGGCTGATTCCATGTGGGAGTTCTCTGTCCTCTATGCTCCTCATTATGTCGATGGAGATGCATGAGCCTCAATGGATGCCACCCTATCATGTCTAGAAAGCTGCATGTCCTCCTATGAACCCTCCACATATAACGCAGCATTAACATCCTAAAGCGTATGTAAAATTTGTGGTAGGATGGCTGTTACAACCCATGATCTAGGAGGTGGTAAGTATAGGTCTATGTGACAATTACCCCTCGTCTTGTTCGTGCCTCCTGCACAAAGACCAAGGTGAAGAGTTAGTTCGTTATTCTAGGATTTATTCAAGTTTTCCATGCTTATCTAAAATATGCAATTTTCAAACAAAGTTGTTTTTCTAGGTTTAAAAGTTTGCTAGGTTTAATATTGTACTAGGTTTAATATTCGTGTCTCAAGTTTTCATAGTGTGGCCAAGGGTCCAAGATTTTGAACCCACGGCTCTGATACCAAGCTGTAACGCCTGCTAAAATGACACACTCAAGACCCAAGAACCAACCTAGGTTTAGACTAGAAAATATTATGGAATGATTTTTTTTATGTTAAAGCATGACGCACTACCATGCATTCAAGCTAATCCCTAGTTGTCACAGAAAAGACCATCAAAAAAATCAATTATATTTAATAATATTTAAATAAATGAATTGATTATAATCAAAAATTACGTTTAACATGGTGACTTCTAGTTGAAATGTCACCTAGATAAATTCCAATAGTGTAGTTGGTCCCCTAAGGTCCCCCGATGTTAAATAATCTGATATGTTTACTTGCATAACAACAAATTACCTCCTTCGGCCATTGTAAAAGCCCATCTATACAAATAAGTCCAGAAAGTAATTATAAAATATAACTTCCAGGATAATCAGGCTATATACGAAATTTCCTTCAAAACACACTAGTGGCCCCATTCAAGTAAGGACATCCATTTGATCAAATGATCATCCCCACCTAATCCCACCTAACTATCATAGGATTAGTTCAATCTTGGTCCTAGGATCTAACTCAATATTGACAATTGGATTCAAGGATGTACAAAACAACCCTACATATTTCTAATCCATGAGGAAGGATAGTGTATCAACATCAATATGCTCATGTCTCTTTCAGTTATCCACATTTTGCAGGTCATATAGGGAAGGTATCAGAAATCAATAAGCCATTCCATGATAAGGTTGTAAGATTGGGGAATGGATACATCATATTCCCCAACTCATTATTGTTTCAAGCTATAATAATTTTCCATAAATACAGTATAGCAAGGGATCATAAATCAATATCAAAAGGTGTTATAAGCATAGTTAAGTGGGCACTACAAATATAGTGGTATTTTCCATTTAGGTCATGTAAAAAAAAATTTAAAAAATGTTACATTTATTTTCAAGTGTAAAATAACCCATTTCAAATACACACACAGATACATTATTTACACATCTCACATAGACACACACATTACACACTACACACTACACACACACACACACACACACACACATTTCAGGGTAGTGTTTATTTATTATATATAAATGTCAACCCGATAAAAATATATATAAATATATATATACTATATATATATATATATATATATATATATATATATAAAATGACACACAATAGTGGCCCCTTCCCAATAAGGAGACCCATGTGATCAAATGGATACACCTCACCTACCCACACCTAGACTATTGTAGGGGACATGTCTTGGCCCTTGGAAATAGAGAACAATATGCAACCATTGGATGAGGGGATTTCAAAGCAACCCTAAAGTAATTTGTTTTAGGAAGGCTTGGTGGGGGAGTATCCCCCACCATATTTCTTTTTGCTCATTTCTCATCATAATTAAATTTGTTTGTCCAAGTTAAGGGAAGGGGAGGGGTCGACGACCCCACAGCCCACTGGATGAGAAGTATGGGGTGGGGGTGGGGTCGTATACGCTATCCCCACCCCATATATATATCATATATACTATAGCCATATAGGCTATATACCATATATATATCATATATATATATATATATATATATATATATATATAAACTTTGTTTATTAAATTTTTTTAAAATATGTTCATTGTTAATAATAATAACATTTATTAAGAATAGTAATAAGTAACATTTTTATTATTAATAATCGAAGTAATAACATTTATTATTAATAATAATAATACCTTTATTATTTAAAAATGATAATAACCATTCATTATTAATATTAATCATTATCATTTATTATTAGCATTAATCAAATAGCACAGTATATATATTATATATATATATATATATAGAGAGAGAGAGAGAGAGAGAGAGAGAGAGGAGAGAGAGAGAGTTTCATGCGTATTTTCATTTTACTATTACTTAATTTAATAAGAAGAGAGGTTGATATACTAATATATTAATATTATTAATATATTATTCTCAAATTAGGAGATAGTCATAATTTATTCTAAATTCCCCTTTTCTTTTTTTGTTTAATAGAACATCTATATTAGCCTAACATCTATATAGGAAAACTTTGTAAGATAAACTTGTAAGCTAAAGTAGCCAAGGTTACATTTAATATAATGAGGGTATATAAACATTTATACTTTTAAGTTGAAACTTTTATCTAAAGTTAGGTTAGGCTAAATGTAAGTCTTCATACACAACTTGTGACACAAAGTGATAATAAAGGAAAGGGGCTTTCATCCAATCTTATAGTCTTAAGTAACAACTCCTTCACTAGTTTTAGAAATACACTTATAATTAAGAAAAAAGACTTCAACTCACATCCTTTCAAGGAGAACAAAATAACCATTTTCATTTGAAAAGCATGTGCAACTAATAGTAATACTTGTTTCTTTCAAAACAGAGTCTAACACGTTATAATGTTTTGGAAATAAAAGTATATCAACTACTTTGGAAATGAGAGTATATAAACCTACAACATTACAATATTTTTGGAAATGAAAGTATTTTGGAAATTAATAAAGTAATATCCTTTCCATCCTCATTCCAATCTCCCTTTCTTAAAAACAATACAATCTTGATAATTTCCTTCCACAACACTACACATGAGATTTTAATTTTCTAAATCCACGCACTCTTAAAGGAGTTTACAAGATAGAAATATTTTCAAAGAATACAACGTCCTCACAATTTATAATTTTAAAATGCATCCAGCTAAAGTGGGAAGTATGAATTTGAAAATAAATTACAAGAAGGCTACCACAACAAAATTTCAAGTCTTCAAAAAGTATGTCTTCTCCACAAAGGTAGCTTCAACTTTGGCTCTCTTCAAGAACTTCATAAAGGAATCACAAAACAAGGAAGGGGGAGTAGGAAACACTCTCCTCCAAACCTTAAATACATTAAGGTAAGAATTCATTCCCTTAATGGCCCCTGAGCCCCAAACAAGGAACCATGAAATGCATTGAGCAACATTGACAACTATAAAAAAGAGGCTTCCCAAAAAATTACACATACAAGACAAGTAACTCCACCAATATCACATACAAACAAGTTTACACATACACATCAAAACAAAGGTTTGAGGATCAAACTAAGAAGAGAAACAGGTTATGGGAGACCACCTCCTTATGCCTCCAAAGTGAAGTGGGAGTGTTACCCTAAGCCTCCAAGTGTGCAAAAATAATCACACAATTCCTTACCTCTCCCTTGCAACAAACAACAAATCCATGAATCAATTTTCTCTCCCTATAGGTAAGACTCCAATTCACACTCCCACCAATTTTCATGCCTCACATAAACTCCCTTTTCCCTCTCGAATGGTCCCATAAGCCCTCATCACACACCCAACTAAGGCCAACTAGTCAACCAACCCACACAAAATAACATCACAATATAAAATGATTTTTAACAAGAACAACATTGCTTACAACAAACAAAATAGAATAATAAAAAAAGGGTGGAGAGCCTACCTTTCCATCAAGATCCAATAAAAACTTTCACAAGCCCCTTCAAATCCAATCCAAGCAATTTCCAAGCACTCCAAAAGCTCCAAAATCCAAAACTGCACAAGAACCAAAAAGAGCAAGTAACCCCCATTCCAACCAAAAATCACCAATAAATAGAAATTGGAAGTGAGGATGATGATGTGGCTCCATGTAGGATGCTACTTCATCATCCCCACATCCCCACACACAAGTCAAACACACCAAGACAAAGAAACATCAATGCACAAGTAAGGACTAAGACAACCCACATGGCTTAAGCTTTCACACCATGCTTTCAAGGGACATAATAAATTAGGTTAGAAGAAAGTGCAATTATTTTCCTTCTCTAACACTCAAATATGGACAAATAAATAAAAATTAAGCTTCTGAACCCATAGGTAAGGTTGTTGGGTCAAATTAAGAGGCATGGGACAAGTCTTACTTGTCCCACAAGTCTCTAAAATTGCCCCCCAAGTCAAAATCTGAATTTTGAACTTGGGGTTGAGTAAAACACTCCAGAATCAACATAAATTCTTCTTACATAAGGACTACAAGATCAAATCATCACTATTATTCACATCTCTACTTTGGTTTAACAAGGTATTAAGGGTTAAGTCTAGTAAACACACAATTCCAAATGCTAATAAAGTGAAATTTTTTTCCAAATTTAAAATACACAAAACATAAATAAGCACATGCAAAAATTAAAGAAAGGGACACAATTCACCCCATGGCCACACATGTGAAATCACCCCCATGGGTGACCTCTAAACAAGATAATCAAGGCACTACACAAAACAATATTATATAAGTTGTCAATTTGGCCTCATTACTCAATGTTCGACATCATTCCATGGTTGGTCCCTTATCCCCTTCGATGTTTGTGATAAAATTCTCTACATTAACAACATCGAGAACATATGTATACAAAATCAATGTTCATCATTCAACATTTAACAATTCTATTTTCCATCAATATGTCAAACTCTAAACATAACATCCTTAAGATTATAATTATACTCAAAAACATCCCAAAACATGTTGTGTCAATAGGAAATATTTATCATGAAAATCAACATATATCAATTGTCTAACATCACTATCTAGTGAATCATAATAAAACATAACATCATAGTTTCAATAATCCATATATCAATACAATCAATCATCTACTGATCAATGTATAAAAATCTAATGTCTAGAAATTAGTCCAATAGTCTCAATATAAAGATAGAACTGTTTCAAAGAGGATTGGGGCACTATAACAGCTCTGATATCAAGTGTAACACCCACTAAATTTTCCACAAAAAACCCAAGAACAAACCTAGGTCAACTAGAAAAAATATGGAATAATTTATTTTTTGTTAAAAACTCTCAGCGAAACAAGGTTAACATTTACGGTCACACTTTCTCATTTAAAAAAAAATTCACTAACTTAAAATTATAGATTTCCCCTTATATCCATTTTTTAATTAAAACAATAAATTAAAATCTCTCAATAATTTATAATAAAATTAGTTAGCCCCAATCAATAATTAGGCTTCCCTATAGTTTAATTAATCTAATTTAATTTCACCTTAACCAAATTCGGTTAGTTACTCTCAAGTGAAAGGTGGTCTATTTAATTAAATAATTAAATCTCTATAATACCCACAAAGGGGTCTAAGTTGTATTAAATTAAAATGTCTCTAAATTTCATTTGGGATAGAAAAGTAATAACACCTAAACCTTACACATATTTGAGTGACCCCAACATAATGTCTACCCATGCAAATTAAATTTGAATTTCTCTCACCCCACTCCCAACCTAATTTTTGTAGGGATGAATCTCATCCATTGGATCGATTAATTTGGGACAATTAGATTTGGAAAACCATCTACCTAATTTTTTCTTATGAAAAGATTTTTTTCCCTTTTATTTGACTTATTATTTCTTCTTTTTGTTTTGTAGATTGGTGGAGGAGGAGGAGGAAGCCATGGGAGGAAACCTCAAGCTCAAGAAGGATACACATCCTCTCTTTTTATTTTTGGATCCATTTACACCCTCTCCTAGGGTTTTAAAGTATTTCATTTTATTTTTTTGTGTCATTTTTTTAATATTTTCCCATATGGGCATATGGGTTTTGCCCCATTTTAGAGGAAATAGGTTCAAAATGGTATATATACATATACACATACTTGGGTAAATGAATACATACATACATACATACATATATATATATATATATATACACACACACACACACACACACATTTGTCTTCATCACATGGGGAATGGGGAAAGAAACATCTATCACACCACTCCATATCATGGACCTCTTCTACAGTAACAAATTTGGAAGCTAAAGGATCAAGCACGAATCAGATTTCCTAGGGTTGGGGTTATCTATTTCTTGATCACATGGGCCCTTTACCCCTTTCATTGATCTATGATCACCTCTGGGATGACTTTCAAATATTTTTTGATGTTGTGGCTTGTGTTGACCCTGGGAACCTTGTCCAATCCCTTTCTCTACTCTGGCCAGTTTATAGGATATCTCCTTAACAACTCTAGCCAAAGTTTTTACAACCTCTTCTAGATCCACAGAATTACTCGATAGAGGCTTCTCTGGATTGATCAACTTGATACCTTCTCTCTTAGGAGGCTTAACAACTTCCTTGATGTTATTTTCAATATGCAAAGCCATGGTGAAGGCCTGCCTCAATGTTCTTGGGTTCTTGTCCCTTAAATAATAGGCAACCTTTTTGTCAAAAGCATCAGAATATTTTATTAGATAGGAAACATCGCTTGGCCTCAGGATTACAGGTAACCTATTCAGGGTCTTATTGAACTGAGTATTGAAGTCATCAACATATTCATTAGGATTCTGCTTAATATTTTCAAATTCAAACAAAAGAAACTTGGGATTTTCCTTATCCCCGTATTGCAATCTAAAAGCATTTTTCATTTCTGTCTATGAGTCTATTGAGTTATCTGGAAAAGATTTATACCAGTCACGTGCATCCTCCTCAAGAGTATGAGTAAAAAAATTTATATACACATCCTCAAATTCAATCTCAAAGTCTTCCATCATATTGACTCTGTTTTGTGGGAAAACTTATCAACTTTAGAAAATACAAGGACAAACTAAGACGCACACTTATCAAACACAAATGAAGGCCCCTCTCTAGTTGGGGAATTCAATTCCATATAAATATTACCTGATTTAGAATCACTTGAAGAAGAATGTTAATCCTCAACCGCAGGTTGATCACTTTCCACAATGGATAACTCTTTTCTTGATTCCTGATCTCCAACTATTTTCTAGACTCTTTTTCCTTCTGATTTTTTTTTTCCCAGTTCTAGAAACAACTTTTTGGTAGGGTCTTTAGTGAAGAAATATCTTCTTCCTTCCATATTTTCAAAGATTAGTGACCGTTTTCACTTAATATAGGTTAAGGCACTAGTATTTATACAAATTTAAAACAACACAGATTTGCCACTAAGGATTTTAACCTTAGTTTTGAAAATGCAATATAAATGACTTGTCAACTATCTATCAACACCTAATTCCTACAAAGCTTAGCGTATATGACCTTCCTTTACCAGTACTTATCACTTATGAAAAAAAATTAGTGCAATAACCACTAGAAACTTGAAATATTGCACACAGAACTTGTAACTTCACACAATTCTTATAAATATGAAAACATGATGACGTTTAAACAATGTATTTGCACTTAGAGCATGTAAGAAACATTACCAGGGAAAAATATAAGAATGCCTATGAAGATCCCCGGAAACGATGCCAAAATGGTGTTGGTATCCAAATTGATTCTCCCTTGGAGGCCAAGAAGCATCGTAGATTTAACAAAGTACTCAGAGATAGACGAATTATAAGTCATTTTGTAACTAGGGAAGGGATTCAGCTGGTTGTTTATCACTTGGGTGTTTGAGAAATGGATAACACCATATAAAAGGATTTGATCTATCCTCACTACTTTGGGTCGTACCTTTCGACCAGGGTGAGAGGACCCATTTTGGAACCTCTTTCAGTGAAGGACATGAAGAGATCCTTCTTTGCACAATTTTCAAGGGAACCTTGAGAAAATATGATAAATATGCCACAACTTAACTCTCATGAGTTGTCACTTCTAAAGAATGGGGATATTTTTTGGGAAAGGTTCAAGTTACTAAAGAAACTTAAAACCTACTTGCTTCTCTATACTTTGGCAGTAGAATTGGTTCATTTGTGGATACACAACACAAATAGGGGTACTTTAGGTAAGATTTATGGTTATTTGAAATTGTTTGTGGGGGATTAAGTAAGATGAAGTTGATTTCACCAGATCTTTGAGAAACTTTATAAAAATTAGACAACTTTTAAAGGAACGATAGCCAGATCATACCAAGCCAAGAACATAGATTCTAATCAAACACCACAATCAATAAGATGAAATAAATATCCACACACATAAGTGGGTGAGGATAAATACAATAAAGGTAAATAAAGTACCTAGGTGAACATGAGCTAAGTTAAATACCTACTCTAACATCCCCCCTCAATTGAAGCTAGGGGCAAAAATAGAAGTGGCATGTCCACAGTATGAGTCGCAGAAACTAGGCCTGATGAGGTACTCATGTACAATAATTGGGAAAAAAAGGACACCACAAGGTACCAAAAACCAGTAACAACAAATTAAAGAGAGTAAAGAACCTCTCCAAGGCATCCCAAGAAGCTCGGCTCAAAAAACTTGTACAATGCTGAAGAAGTTTGGTGTGCATTGTGGTATGAATCCATTGCTCGATCACAAAACTCAAAAACAACTGACACTGGGTTTCACCAGAATAGCTCCATACAAGGAGACTATCAATGAAGTGATGTCAAAAGTGCAAAAAAACACGAAACATAATTCGATCAACTACTGCAAATAGGAGTGCCACAATCCAAGAATAATAACCAAAGCAACAAGGCAAGGACACAAACTCCAAAGTGTCATGATCCAAGAAAAGCCAAGGTAACAAGGCAAGGACATGAAACATAAAGAAACATGATCAACACCACACCATCCCATACTACTGAATGGGTGGAGTGACATTAGAAATCTGTATGAGTTTCCCAAAATCAAGTACTCGAACACTGACAAAATAACACTGAACTTCACCAGAATAGATCCCCATAAGAGATACTGTCAACATGCCAAAAGTGTCAAAAATATAGATAAAAAATCTCTCAACAAACAAGAGAGATACACTACACTTGCTAAAGAAAAATGCTCAAAACAAGGAGCATCACAATGTAGAAGGTATAGAAAGTGGAGCAAGAGGTCGAATGGTGGAGGAGCCACGCATGTAGAGTCCTCTCAACAAATGCCTATGTCACCACCACATGTGATCAAATATCCACCCTAAATCAACATGTATGGATGAAGAATATGCCTGTGTATGACTTGGTGTAAAATGAACAGTGGGTGCATGCAAAAGAATATCAGAATGTGTGTTAGATTTGATCATGTTTGACAGCTGAAAAATTAGGTTTCTCAAGCCTGAGTGAAGGTGCAGAACTCATGTGTTGCTCATGATTATCTGAAAGAGTTGAGTGAACTAAAAAAGGAGCTCTGTCAATGTGTGATCCCAATGAAGTATCTACTTGAAAACGAATGTTATGATGAAAATTCCACTTAACATGTGGTATAGAGGAAACAATACCCTGTCAATGTCTACCAATGACTCCGCTAGTGAGACCCATAGAACGGAGCATGTGAGATCTGAATGCAGTGGTATGCTTGTCAAAAAATCCATGCAGATGAGTAGAAGTAGGATACACAACATGTGGTATTGTAATAGGAATAGATGTGGAAGAGCATGCAGTAACAAGATTCATAGGTGTATGAGCATCAAGAGTAGGAACAGACTCAAAGACTTACAGATCAATGTCAGTGGGTTCAGGAGAAATAGCTGCAAGTGGACTAGGAGCATGGATATGGTTGTCCACAATATAATGGTGATGTTGTAGGCTAGAAATTTTGTTCTGTAAGAAGTGTATTATTGTATCCTTATCATGAATGAGTGATTGTAGAAGATAATTTCACTTCTTGAGCGATCTATTTTCTTCCACAAATTTTATAATATCCTCTTGAATTCCACACACTTCAGAGAAAACCATATCATTCTCAGAATCTATGATAGATACAAAATGCAACTCCCAGAAGTTTAGGATGTCAGGCTCAGCTGAAATTACGTCCACAATTGATTACAACACTCCTCCATATTTGGCTCTTTATAACTATAGTGCAAGTCTCAAAATAAATAATTCTAATGGAAAGATCATGCAAAAACAAGAACTTTTGCGTTATGTCAATAATCACATAATGTCAATTGTTTCTTTGATGTGCCCAACCTTGAGTGGTGAATTTGTCAAGGTTCATTGGACCTCCATGTCATCTTTTCTCATACTAAGTAAGTGGTCCCTTTGATATTAAATACATCCCACAGGTTTACAAAAATTTATGTGTTGTTGACTTCAGTGGTTCGATTTATGCTTGGAGGGAGTATCTTTGCTAAGGTACCTAGATTATTAGTTATTTTGCACCTTGATTATTCTTGCATAATTGATTATGATACTAGAATTTTACCCAATTTCCTGATGATCATTGTTATAGATCCAAGAAAGTCAAGGTTTTCCTTAACGGACACCTTGACCGTTTCTTATGAATCTTGAACCGCAACGAAAAATTTTTCATTGAGATTTGAAGTTAAATGTGTGTATTTATGGATAGTAATATTTTATTGTAAGAACTGCCTTGGCTTAATTTTAATTCATGATGACTCTTGGTGGTATATATAATGGTGCATTTAGCTTATTTTATTGACATTTGGATGACGTGTGTATGTTGATATCTTATTGACTTATGATAGAACTATTAAGATCAATAGGGACATTTGGGGGGTATTTATATATATAGATGCATTATTGAATTACAATTGAAGTTGATGTTAAGATAATGGCATTTGGATACATGTAAATGCAATTTTATATTTAGAATGGTTTGAATATGTTAACGAGGGGTACTTTAAAATAACTTATGATGGAATGGGGTGATCCACCTTGTTTTAAACTCAAACTATAGACTTAGTGAGGAGGTTTGGAGATCCATAGTGTTATGAAACTTGAATTGATGTTTAAAATGTTAACTTGTATGAAGGAAGTCTCGTTTACTCTCACTTGATGTTACTAGCCTATAAGGGAAGTGGCCTCTTCTTACATGATTATGATATTTGTAATGCCCGCTAATACAAACACACACAAAGAAAACGTGACAAACAACAGATAATTTTTTTTTCTAACTTGCTTAAGGTGTAAACGACATTACAAGTGATCACAAAGTGCTATAACCAACTCACGATAAGCTTGACACAACACTGTCCACCTAGGCATAGGGGTACATATGACACCCATCACAAACAATTAACTTTCTCTTCGACAAGTTACAATGTAATATTCTAACCAAAAATACACACTTACAATTAAGGGCATCCTACGGTGTAAATTATTTAAAGGTTATGTATTTACTAAGAATGTATTTCAAACTTGACTTTACGATATAGAGAATTCATGATATGATATGCCCAATTCTTTTTACAAAGTTGAACTTCTTTCTTTTATACTATTGACTAATTAGCTTAAGACCAAGTTTTTAGAATGAGGATCATCTATAATATGTCAATAACTTGCTTAATTTGTTTTATTTATAAAGGACATTTTCTATTTCTCACAAGGTTATTTATTTATACCCAAGCTACTGAACCTTGTTTCCTACCTCCATTGCACAAGGTGATGAGCACAAGCTCCAGTTGAGGGAAAAACACTGTTTAGTTTAGAACTACCACCTCCTTGTGCAAGGACCAAACATTTAATAACCAAAAGAGGAGATTTCAAAGTAACAGGAAGGATATAGAATTGGATTCATCTTAAGATCCCTTTAGTTACTAACCAAGATTTTATTGGGGCTAAGAATTTATCCAGAAAGATTAAAGGTTTCACTTAGGCTTCACTTCACGAGATTAACATAAGTATACAGATTATGTTTTCAAACGGTGAGATAGATTGAATGGTTTCTAATCAGTCTTCTTCTACTTAAGATGACCTTATTACCTTCCAAAATCTAATCATTGATTTCAACTTAAGATCGTTTAAGGACTTACCAAAAACAAGGATAATGTTGATTAGTTTAGCTTTTGGAAAAACAATGTATATATATTTTTATTACAAAACATAGTTTCCTCTTTGATCGCTTAAGGGAAAAATTATTATCTAGTAGATCGCAACTACATTAATTCATTCATATATATATATATAAATAAAATTTTTAAAGTAATTTTAACCCATTTTTATTATTCTTAAAATTGCATTATTACTATGTCCTAAAAGAGCTTACAACAAAACATATTATCTCAAGATCAAAGTTTACCATTACTCATTTGTGAAAACTATACATGGTTACATCATTGGTATACGACACAACACGAACCCAAGAGACAAAACAATTCTATGGAATTGTTACTAGGGAACAAAAGAGTAACATTAATCAAAAAACACTATAATATTCTTAGAGTTCCTATAATCCATTACGCCCACTCATAACAATACAGTAATCAAATTTTATATTTTTCCAAAATAGAAAATCAAGCCAAGGTTTCAATAGTTAAGACAACATTACTCAACCATACATTATACTAATGCATTGAGCCTCTTCTAAAATTTCCATCGGACCCTTTCCAGCATTTTACAACATAAGAATCATTCGTACAAAAGAAGTTCATAACCAAGATTGATGTAATAATCTACAAGTATATCCCTCATCTACTCGCATAATCCATCTACAATACTTAATAACTTGAGTCATTTCGTGAGAGCTGAGCAATATAAGACTACACAAAGCAACAATAAGCTACTATCTAATAATATCAAGAAAGGAAACATTCTATTCCAAGAATTGGATCAAAGCTCAATATACTAACAAATCGTTAAGTTAAATACAAATTTCCACTATAAAAATCTAAAAAGAAAGTCTTATACTTTAGTTATGAACATTGTTTCAAAAGAAACAAAAGTTTAACAATCATTTGAGAAGGGACCATTGGCCTGATAAGTTAGAAACAAACAATCTAGTGTAACGGGGTTGCCATCGATTAAATAATTAGGTTATAAGATTAAGAACTGATAATTCAAACCAATAATCTAAAATCATCAAAAGGTACCAAAAGCACATGATATGATACTAAATCTCTAAAATGACAAAATTTAATAATTAATCAAGGAGGAACCATGATGTTCAAAGGTTAAACATGAAATTTTGAGTGTATTAAAATTTCAATAATGTATTCATATAGATTATATGATTGAAATCTAACACACGACCACCACTCAACATTGTTTAAAAGGGAAGGAAATCAAATACTAGTTTTATCCATTGACTCCAAGGAATTTCTCAATCATTCAAGAAGAGGCCACTACCCTTATATGATAGGAACAATGCAAGAATAAAAGAGAGATCCGTCAAACAAGTTAACATTTTAAACATAAATCCAAGTTTTATAACACTATGGATTTCCAAACATCTTCACTAAGTCTATACTTTCGGTGTAAAACAAAGTGGACCACACTTTTACATCACAATTTCTTTTAAAGTACCCCCTCGTTAACATAATTCAAACCATTCAAAAAAATAAAATTGCATTTACATGTATCACCATATGCCATTATCTTGACAACAAATTCATTCAGAATTCAACAAAGTATCTATAATATAAAAATACCTCCCAATGTCCTTAATAATATTAACATCTTCTATCATCATTCAACAAGATATCAATAAATATATATGTCATCCAAAAGACAATAACAATATTAACGATTTCCCATTAAATCTGCTAGCTAAAAATTATATGCACCACGGAATGTCATCCCATATTAGAAAGTAATCCTTGGTAGTTCAAAAATAATAGAGTACAATCCATAAATACACATAAGAACTTCACACCATGGTGACAAATTTTTCGATGCAGTTCAAACTTCATAAGGAATGGTCGAAGTGCACCTTAGGAAAAATCTTAAGCATCTTAGACCTATACCGATGATAAACAAGTGATTGAGTAAAATTATAGTATCATAATCAATTATGCATGAATAATCAAGGTGTAAAACAAACTGGTAATGCAGGTGCTTTAGCCAAGATACACCCTCCAAGCACAAATCTAACCAGAGAAGTCGACCACACATAAAGTTTTGGCAAACCTAGGGGATAGTTCGAAGGGAACATTTATTTGGTTCGGGAAAAGAGACCATGGAGGTGTAATAGACCTCGAAAACCACATGAATCCATGGTTGGGAAACACCAAAGAACAAATGACATTATGAGATTGTTGTCATAATACAAAAAGGTGATTAAGAGTCAATAAAACGATAGCCAACCCAAATTGGGTTCCATTTAGTGGTTGTTTTCTAAAACAAGGTTTCATAACCCACGTGAACTGTGCTCAACATAATCAGAAAGAAAAGTACAATCTACAAAAAAATAAGCTCATATGAAGAGCAAAAGGCTTATTGTTATAACAGGTTTGATTTCACCCAAACATTTACTAGTTGTACACAACTTACTAACCTTGTTACTCGATCAAAGAAAAGTAGTTAAGAAGGGTAGAAGGTCAATTATTCAAGTATGAACATGCAACATCCAGAGAAGGGGGATACATCTATGCTCTCCACTTTAACACTGAAAACTATTATAGATAAAACAAGAAGATTATAAGAGGAAGGAGAGATTTCCCATAAAGGCATCCAAACCCACAAATAAAAATTTCAGCAGAGAAAACCTAATTTCAGGGAAGAGAAGGTTCCATTTCATTATATTTTTAAATTTCAGAAATTGTAGAAATGGTAGGATTATATTGCATGATTCTCCAGCTTCTACAAGTCGTCTTAACACCTCAAAGGTCTACAACAGTGCTTCTCAGGTCAAATCTCATCTCTTCAGCTGTCTAGGAGCTAAAACACCATTCCCACCCATGTTTGGCATAGGTAGTGAGCTCCATTTCTCATGTGACATATTCCTAAGAGAACATAAGTCTCAAGCACTTCCATGGCTAACGTAGATAAAAAAAATGAGTTTATTGAAAAGGCTTAGGAACTTTAAATACCCGAGATTGATAGGAGTAAATACAAACTCCACAACCTTGCAAACATCCTTCCATCCTGCATCAAAATGGGGTGGTAGAGTAGGAAAAGGGCATCCCTCGAAGCACAAAGGAAAATATATTTTCCAGATGATTTCGCAGGTGCCTTAGGGCCGCGTATGCCAAATGTGGAGTTATACACGAGGCCTAAAAACAGTTAACAAAAATGCCTCAAAGAGATGTGGTCTAAAGGGAACTATCATGATTGTAGGATAAGCACAAAAGGAATCTTTTAAAATAGTCCTTCTTCACCGTAGGAAACTAGCAGGTGTCCAATCTTCTCATCTCCCATTTCTAGCATGAACACATCCAATGTAAAACTACACAAGCATGTCGCTAGAAGCAAAGACCAAGGAAATTTTAAAACAAAGCCACCATAACAAGGAAGTGGCCAAAAAAAGGAGTATACAGACAAAATAAAATCAAAGAAAAAATAGATCATTGATGAAGACTGCAACTAATCCTTGTGGCCAGCTTTAAAAGGGCGATTCTAACCCACCACAGAAAAAACCAGAAGTAGTCTTGATAAGACAAGGAATACCATGTAGCATCCAACCTCCAAACTAGGTGAAAAGACTAACAAATCATCACCAAACACATTTCCATTAATGACCATAAAGAGAGAGAGGTAGATTCAGTTGAAGCAACAATACATCCAACTTAATTTTGCAATACAAAATGCCATATGTGGAGATCAGGTTGGTCAAGGTGGAATTAAAGGGCAGAGTAAAAATTTTCAAAAAAAGTATTTTTTTTGCATTCCTTTCCAAGCTTGGCATCACAACCCAAAGAGACTCCTGCCAACACAAGCCAAGGCAAGAAATATGGGGGGGAGAATCAACAATTAATTTAAATTTAGCTTAAAAATAATATTATTTACCTAAAAAAAAATATGCTTTAACACTTTAGAATGGTTTCAACCTTCCTTTATAGAAATACACCAAAGCGTCATTACACAACCTAAAAAAATGAGACTATGAGAAGGCACTAAAAAAAATTTTGTAAAAGAAGATATGAAGACCCACAACAACTAGAGGGAATTGATGATAACACTGAATGGGGCATTACATTCTCCTCCCCTTAAGAAAGCATCATCCTCGATGTGACATAACACTAAAGTAAGGAAAGGTGGTAAGCAAGAAGGAACAAATAAATATGAAAGTAGACCTTGTGGTTAAAACTTCAATCGTTAAAGCACAACCACATGGTAGACTTAGAAACATTTTGACAGAATGTTTAACTTTCAAAGTTATGTGAAGATTGGTAGTTCTCTCTTATTCATTATTTAATTAGTCTCTTTCCATTTACATTATTCCTAATTCAAGTTCTTTGAAATTTCATTATTGTAGAGTTGTAGTTTATTCATTCTTGTGCATGCTCAACATGGACTGCTATCACAATACCCTATCAGGGTCATACACAACATTAATTATTCACAAGCATAATCTTATATACTTATCATGACAGAACCCAACATAAGAGATTAGCCAAATTATGGAAGGGAACATGCATGGTCCACATAATATATTACTTGTCACACATCTATTACTACACATATAGAATACTAAAAAAAAAGTGTACTACAACAACCAGACATTTCCACAAGTCCATAGATGAAGATTTCACATAACTAAGAACAATAGCTACAGGTACATAGTGTCAACAAGGGCATCAATGCCATATCCACAACATGACAAAACATATCCAACTAACATGAGTACCACATACATAATAACACAAACACTAAAACATCATAACAACCTACATACCTCTCGACGCATCAATCACACACACACACACACACACACACACACACACACACACACACACACACACACAAATATATTTTTCCTCCCTCAAATATATTATGCTTCCCTCAAGTATCTTATTCCTCCCTCAAGTAGTAATGAATAAATAAATTTTCCTTTTCACTCCCCAAAGAAGGTTCAGTTTCCCTATGGCCCTAGGCACATAGAGTCCAGACACCCCTAACCCAGGTGACATAATAATTTGTGGTTCAACAACCCACTAGTTATCTAAAACTCCTTGGGGCATACCCCCATATAACAAAGTGGGTCCATGGGTCCAACCATTCCATGGTGCATCCCATGACCCTATTCCACACATCACAATAATAGAACCAACATAAAAATTTGATTCAAATGCCAAGTGGAAAAGTACAAGCCTTGGTCAAGGCAGTAAAATTTTAAAATTTAAAAGAAGATCCAAATTCAAGAAAAACAAATGGCCAAATATCCATAGTTAGTGCAAAAATCTACATGTTAGTATCACCAACCAAGGAAATGCCCAAAATATAAACATGACAATCAATAAAATTGATGGTCCTTGCAGAAATAAAATAAAAAGTTTAATTTATAAATAAAATACAAATATATGAATAACACATTACGATGACTATGTGGCCTTATATTTCCAACAAGGGGGTACTCAACGAGTCATTGGCACTGAGGACATCGAGCCTCATCTCGTAAGATAACATATCAATAGTACTATTGTCATCCTCTCTATCTGAATCATCCTACCACCACTTCGACAAGGTTAAACACATTCATAGCTACACTTAGATTGCATCCATACAAATAACCACATATGGAGAGAGGAAATAAGTACACATCCTCATCTACGAAAGCGAAGTTTGGCTTGAGTTACTAGCCCATGGTACACAATTCCTCACTCCAAATATACACTTTTACCAATTTCCCTTAGGGTCGGTTAGTGTAAGGTTTACAACATAGCACACATTAACCATAGCGCTTTTGTAGGGTACATATATAGGGTAAATCAGATACATAACATTCATGGTTTACCACACACCACATTACCAGATGCTACACCCCAAGTGCAATCACTATACGATAGGGATCATAAACTCACGATATGTCCAAAAATCATGACTTGAATCGTTACATATTACATGAATAATAATTATGATGAGAATAATTACAACATATAGTAAACTTCCATATAACATGGGGATACACACATTTATACATAGATGATAATGACTTCATTAAGAATCCATTTCACTACAAACCAACCTAGTCGTATAACATATCACCACACCCACACATCACATATAATATAAGGAACCAACAATCGAAAATCAACAATCACATTTTATCCACAGCCACAAGAAGACAATGTTTCACACTTGAATTATCATAAAATTACTAAAAATGAGGAAGAATTCTCTCATCTCCAACACATCAACATGCTAACAGTTACACACAAAGTGATATACACAACATGTGCACTCACAGTATCACAATTACAACATAGTTCGCATCACGATTAAATCCCATTACTCTTCCAATCACCACCACCACCACCATGAAATATCATCACCACTCCAATTTGTCCCAAAGGTTTGAGACCATGAACCTTAGCTCTGATACCAAGTGTAACGCCCGTTAATACACACACACAATGACAACAAGAAAAACAATGGATACATTTTTTTTACTTGCTTAAGGTGTAAACGACACTACATGTGATCACAAAGGGTTATAACTAACTCACGATAAGCTTGAAAAAACAATGACCCCCTAGGCACAACGGGATATATGAAATTCATCATAAACAAATCACTTTCTCTTTGACAAGGCACACCGTAATAGTTTAACAAAAAATACACAGTTACAATTAAGGACATCCTACGGTGTAAAATATTTTAAGGTTATGTATTTACTAAGAATGTCTTTCAAACTTGACTTTACGATCTATAAGATTCATGTTATGATTTGAACAATTCTTTTTACAAAGGTGAACTTCTTTCTTTTATACTATTGACTAATTATCTTAAGACCAATTTTTCAGAAAGAGGATCATCTATAATATGTCAATAACTTACTTAATTCATTTGATTTATAAAGGAAATTTTCCATTTCTCACAAGGTTATTTATTCATACCCAAGCTATTGAACCTTGTTTCCTACCTCCATTGCACAAGGTGAAAAGTGCAAGCTCTAGTTGAGGGGAAAGTACCATTTAGTTCAAAACTACCACCTCCTTGTGAAAGGATCAAACGTTTAACAAAAAGAAGAGGATATTTCCAAAGCACTTTGGAAGAAGTGAGAGGAAGGAGATAGAATTGGATTCATCTTAAGATCCCATTAGTTATTAACTAGGATTTTATTGGGGGCTAAGAATCTATCCAGAAATAATAAAGGTTTCACTTAGGCTTCACTTGACGAGATTAACATTGGTATACAAATTACATTTTCAAAGGGTGAGATAGATTGAATGGTTTTTAATCAGTCTTCTCCTACTTAATATGACCTTATTACCTTCCAAAATCTAATCATTGATTTCACCTTAAGATCCTTTAAGGACTTACCAAAAACAAGGATAATGTTGATTAGTTTAGCTTGGGAAAAAATAAGGTAGTGGTATATATATATATATATATTATTATAAAATATAGTTTCCTCTTTGATCACTTAATAACACAATTGTTATCAAGTAGATCACAACTATATATATATATATATATATATATATATATATATATATAATTTAATAAGTAATTTTAAACCATTTAAATTATGGTTAAAATTAAATTGTTACTATGTCTTAGAAGAGTTTACAACAAAATATGTTATCTCAAGAGAAAATTTTACCATTACTCCTTTTTCAAAAATATACATGGTTACATCATTGCTATACGACATGACACGAACCCAAGAGACAAAAAATTCTATGGAGCTATGACTAGGGAACAAAAGAGCAATAACATTGGTCAAGCAATACTATACTATTCTTAGAGTTCCTATAATCGATTACAACCACTCATAAACAATACAGTAATAAATTTTTATATTTTTCCACGATAGAAAAAAAAGCCAAGGATTCAATAGTTAAGACAACATTACTCAACCATACATTATACTAAGACACTGAACCCTCTTAAAAAATTTCCACAGGGCCCTTTCTAACATTTTACAACATAAAAAGTATTCGTACAAAACAAATTCATAACCAAAATTGATGCAATAATATACAGGTCTTTCCCTCATCTAGTCGCATAAGCCATCTGCAATAATTAATAACCTGAGTCAGTTTGCGAGAACTGAACAAGATAAGACTACACAAAGCAACAATAAGATACTATATAACAATATCAAGAATGAAAACATTCTATTCCAAGAATTGGATCGAAGCTCAAAATACTAAAAAATCCTTAAGTTAAATAAAAATTTCCACCATGTCAATCTAATAAGAAAGTCTTATACTTCAGTTATGTATATTGTCTCAAAAACAACAAAATTTTAATAATCATTTGAGAAGGGACCGTTGGCCTGATAAGTTAGAAACAAATAGTCTAGTGTAATGGGGTTTCTATTGATTAAACAATTAGATTATAATATTGAGAACTGATAATTCAAACCAATAATCTAAAATCATTAACAGGTGTCAAAATCACAGGCTACGATACTAAATCTCTAAAATGACAAAATTGAACAATTATTCTAGGAGGAACCATGAGGTTTAAAGGTTAAACACAAAAGGTCAAGTGTATTAAAATTTCAATCATGTTAACATATAGATTATATGATTTAAATCTAACATAAGACCACCACTCAACATTGTTTAAAAGGGAAGGTAAATTAAATACTAGTTTCGGCCATTAACTCTAAGGAATTTCACAATCATTCAAGAAGAGGTGGCTTCCCTTATAGGATAGTAACAACAAGCGAGAGTAAAAGAGATATCCATCAAACAAGTTAACATTTTAAACATAAGTCAAGTTTTATAACACTATGGATTTCCAAAACGTCGTCACTAAGTCTATAGTTTCGGATTTAAAACAATGTGGATCACCCTGTTTCCATTGCAAGTTCTTTTAAAGTACCCCTCGTTAACATATTAAAAACCATTCTAAAAATAGAATTGCATTTACATGTATTACCAAATGTCATTATCTTAACATCAACTTCAATTATAGATTCAACAATGCATATATTATATATATATATACCCCCAAATGTCCCTAATGATCTTAACAGTTTCTATCATAATTCAGAAAGATATCAACAAATACATATGTCATCCAAATGTAAATAACAATATTAATAATTTCCCATAAAATTAGAAAGCTAAACAATTATATATACCACCGAAGGGTCATCACGATATTAAAAATTAAGCCAAGATAGTTCTTACAAATAAAAGAGTACTATCCATTAATAGACACATAAGAACTTCAAATCTAGGTGATTTTTTTTTTTTTTTTGCGGTTTAAGCTTCATAAGGAATGGTCAAACTACCCCTTAAGAAAAATCATTAAGTGTCTTGGACCTATACCGATGATTAATTAGGTAATTGGCTAACAGTCTATTATCATAATAAATTATGCAGGAATAATCAAGGTGTAAAAACATCTAGTAATATAGGTACGTTAGCCAAGATACCCCCTCTAAGCATAAATCTAACCACAGTAAAGTCAACCGCACATAAAGTTTTGTAAACCTACATGATGGATTGAATATCGAAGGGACCACTTACTTCAGTCCGAGAAAAGAGAAAATGGAGGTCTAATAGACCTCGACAACTTCACCACTCTGTGGTTGGGAAACATCAAAGAACATACTGGACATTACGTAAGATTATTTTCCATAACCCAAAAGGGTGATTAAGTTTCAAAAAAACTGATATTCTCTCCCAACCTAGATTGGGTTCAATCTAGTGGTTTGTCCGCTAAATTAATGTTTTCATAACCCATGTGAATTGTGCTAAACATACCTAGAAGAAAAATTTGAATATAAAATAGTAAGCTCATATGAAGAGCAAGAGGTTTATAGTTATAGCAATATTGTCTTTCACGACAACATTTACTAGCTATACACAGCTAAATAACCTTGTTACTCAATCAAAGAAAATGCAGTTAAAAATGGTAGAAGGTTTTCTCACTCAAGCATGAACACACAACAACAACTAGCATAGGAGGAAATAAATCTATGTTATCCCCTTTAACACTGACAACTATTATAGCTAAAACAAGATGATTACAAGAGGAAGGAGATATTTCCCAGCAAGGCATCCACACCCATAAACAAAAAAACAACAGAGGAAAACTAATTTCAGGGAAGAGAAGGTTCCATTTGATGATATTTTTAAACTTTAGCAATTATCGCACTAGTAGTATTATCTTTCCTAATTCTCCAGCTTATATAAGTCACCCACACACCTCACAGGCCTGTAGAAATGTTTCTCAGGTGAAATATCATCTCTTGAATTGTTTGGGTGCTAAAACACCATTCCCATCCTTTTTTAGCACAGACATCAAGCTCCATTTCACAGGAGACATCTTCCTAAAATAACATAGGTCTCAAGGACTTCCATGACTGTAGTAAATACAAAAAATGGGTTTATTGAAAAGGCCCAGGAACTTTAAAAACTTGATATTGAAAGGATTAAATCCAGACTCCACAACCTTGCAAACATCCTTCCAGCCTGTGTCAAAATGGGGCGCTAGATTTGGACATGGAAATCCCTCAAAGCACAAATGAAAAAATATTTTCCAGATGGAGTTGTACACGAAGCCAGAAAACTGTTGAAAAAAATTGCTCAAAGAGATGTGGTCTTAAGGTAATTACCATGATTATTGGATATACAAAAAAAAGGAATCTTCTAAAATAGTCCTTCTTCACCCTAGGCAACTAACAAGTATCCAATATTTTTAGCTTCCATTTCCAGCATAAACCAATCCAATGCAAAACCACATACATAGGTCACTAGAAGAAAAGGCTAGGGCAGGTTTCGAATGAAGCCACCATAACAAGGAAGCGGCCAAACTAAAGATTAGACAGATAAAAAAAATCAAAGTGAAAATAGATATTTCATGAATACTATAACTAATGCATGCGACTAGCTAAACAAAAGGGAGATTCCAACCCACCACAAAAAAAATAGAAGAAGTCTTGATAATACAATAAATGTCATCTAGCATCCAGGCCTCCAGAATGGGTGAAAAGACTAACAAAGCATCACCAAACACGTTTCAATTAATGACCATATAGAGAGAGTAGGTAGAGTCGGTGGAAGAAACAATACATCCAACTTAACTTTGCAATAAAAAAGGCCATGCATGGAGATTAGGTCGGTCAAGGTGGAATTGGGGTTAGGTAAAAATATTTCTAAAAAAAATAATTATTATTGTAATCCTTTCCAAGCTTGGCACTACCAACCAAAGCAACTCTTTCCTACACAAGCCAAGGATAAATATACGGGGTGGGGAACGCAGAATCAAAAATTAATTTAAACTTAGCTTAAAAATAATATTAGTTACCTAAAAAAAATACGCCCTGACACTTTGAAATGGTTTTGACCTTCCTTTAGAGCTAAACACAAAAGAGTCATTACGCAACCTAATAAAACGAGACTACGAGAATACCCTAAAACAATTCATAAAAGAAGCTATCAAGACCCACACCAACTAGAGGGAATTAATGATGACTTCGAACGGTTATAAGATTACTAGTGCCACTCACAATTATAATTATTTGAATTTCATTACTATATCAACTAGCAATAAGATCACGACATCAATTACATCATCAAGAATCATATAAATAATAATTGATATAGTTGATATACTAATTAGCACTAGATAAACACTCTTAAATTAAGTTAATAGGGGTGCTAAACACAATTAATAAAAGTGACTCCACATGCAAAAAAAAAAATACAATAATTAACAAATAAATAAAAGCAACAACACAAAATTAAAAACATTACCAAGGTCACTTTTGAGGTCACACCCCAATGGGGACCTCCTAACAAACTACAAAATCAAACAACATACGAAAACATGTGTTGCCATGGTGACCTGTTGCTAATACTCCATATTCTCTCACAATTGGTCCCGTATCCCCCTTTGGTTTATTATGTTGTGAATACCTGCAAAAGTCAAGACAATACCTTTCTGGCCTCGTGGGCATATTAACAACATCAAAATAATAAAATACATGCATATACATATAATCAATTATCACAACTTAAATGAAGACAAGTAATTCACTATTTTTCACAATTCTAATTATTTCAATTTCATTACTATATCAACTAGTAATAAGATCATAACATCAATTACATCATCAAGAATCATATAATTAGCAAATTAAATGCATTAGTCAAATATAAGTGAAAAATCAACAATTTTCATTGTCATAGAACTGTTAAGATCATTAGGGACATTTGGGGGGATTTTTATATATAGGTGCATTGTTGATTTATAATTGAAGTTGATGTTAAGATAATGGCATTTGGATACATGTAAATACAATTTTCTTTTTTAGAATGGTTTGAATATGTTAATGAGTGGTACTTTAAAAGAACTTGTGTTGGAAAGGGCTGATCCACCTTGTTTTTACACCGAAACTATAGACTTAGTGAGGAGGTTTGGATATCCATAGTGTTATAGAACTTGGATTGATGTTTAAAATGCTAACTACTATGATGGAAGTCTCTTTTACTCTTGCTTGTTATTAGCCTATAAGGGTACTAGTCCTCTTCTTGAATGATTATGAAATTTCTTGGAGTTAATGGCCGAGACTAGTATTTATTTTCCTTTCCTTTTAAGCAATGTTGAGTGGTGGTCATGTATTAGATTTAAATCATATAATCTATATGATTACATGATTGAAATTTCAATACACTCAACTTTTCGTGTTTAACCTTTGAATCATGTGGTTCCTCCTGGATTAATTGTTCAATTTTTGTAATTTTAGAAATTTAGTATCGTAGCCTGTGATTTTGGTACCTTTTGATGATTTTAGATTGTTGGTTTGAATATCAGTTCTCAATCTTATAACGTAATTTTGTATTCGATGGAAACCCCGTTACACTAGACTGTTTGTTTCTAACTTATCAGGCCAGTGGTCCCCTTCTCAAATGATTTTTAAAATTTTTTTTCTTTTGAGACAAAGTTCATAACAGAGGTATAAGACTTTCTTCTTAAATTGGAATGGTGGAAATTTTATTATAACTTAAGGAGTTAGTATTTAGAACTTCATTCCAATTCTTGAAATAGAATGTTTTCTTTCATGATATTGTTAGATACTATCTTATTTTTGCTATGTGTAGGCTTATATTTCTCATTTATCGTGAACTGACTCAGGTTGATAATTTGTGCAGATGGCTTATGTGAGTAGATGAAGGAAATACTTCTAGAATATTGCATCAATCTTGTAGTGCAACCATTATTATAATTAAAATGTAATTAAATAAAATAAAAATAAAAAGAGAGAGAAGTGGGAAAGCGTGGTTGGTGGGAGACTCTTGACGTGTGGGGAGGGTGAAATGGACATATTTGGTTAGAGCATGGGCTTCCATTTAAGGCATGGATTAAGCACATATGCCATAATTAATTGTTTGAACTACCCAAGGCGTTGGGTTCTCTAACAAGCATATGGTTACCTTGAAGGTCCTTTGGACCTATCATATCCCTTGCATAATAACACAACCAATTTATTTAAGATCCAGACCATGCAGGAAACCCAAGTCAATGTTGTAAATTTTATCTGTAATAGGATAGTTGCAGTATGTACTAAATGTAATGGGGGTGTGTCCTCTTTGGAAATTTTAGTTGTAGCTTCCGCTAGGGTGTTTTCACTGGATGAAGCTCATTTAATTGAGGGTGGTATCGCTTGTACATTATCTCCACTCAATTTCACTACTTACACACCCTCAACACTTGGCTTTTTTTCATCATTCCACCACTGGTTATTTCCTGTTATTATATTCTCTGTGGTTGGAACCATTTTCAATGCAGAAAATGACAGAGAATCGATTGAAGGTGGGTTAAACGAGATATATTTCTATCAAACAATGATCATATTGTAAGTTTTATATCACAAAACGGACATCCCATTTTACCTCTTATTTTTTCATCCCTTAGAAAGGAACACCAAAAATCATTGGAATTTGGTTGTCCTTAAGATAACTTTAAATGTAAGAAAAATGTTCCTGGAGATGTACAAAGAGATATTTCAAGAATGTCGGGGGTGAATTTCATGATAAGGTTACAAAAGTAAAGGGAGTGCAAGAAAAGGCTTTTTTCTACCACTATTTTTTTGTTGTATGCAGAACTTTAGCATTGTTCCTATGTTTGACCAAATGAAATAATGAGGAAGATTCTTCAGGAAAATGTTTTTGGTAGTGTTTAGAAGACATGGGTTTCCTCATAAGACAATCACACTATCTCACCTGTAAAAAAAACAGGTCTCCAACCTAATCAGTTTACATTTGGCTACGCAGTCCCGACCTATCCCAAAATATGAGTTCTGGAACAACATATGGACCTCGAACAAAGAATAAAAGATAGAATAATTTTTCTAGATATTTTTCTTACTAGTACCCATGTAGATATGTATGAAAATTTTCAAAGCATGCACTTGGTATGCGGACTGTTCAACTAAATTCCATAAATGTGGCCTCATGGATGGAAATGATAGCAATATATGCACAAAATGGGTTTGTTGAAAAGGATTTTGAACCTTTTAGGTCATGTAAATCTAGGCTTCACATCCTTTGCCAACATCCTCCACCTTCTAATAAAAAATGGAGGATTTAGAATAGGGGATGGACATTCATCAAGCATATTGATTATTTCCTGACTTCTTTGATGTTGGCATAAACGTCTGCAGAAATATTCTCCACCATAAAAAAAAATGGGTGTCTACCCTTATTTTGTTTATATGGATTCTAATGGAAATAGAGAGGTCAATAGTACAAGGATTGTTTCTGGTCAAAGGAAATATGGTGTGTCTTTAATCCATTACCAAAGGCCTCTTCAAATTCCACATGTAAAATTTGATGTCTCTTTGAATGCCACTGATAATTTGAGTATGATTTGGGATTTGGGTTTAATGAGGCCACCAGATAGTCTTCACTCATTATACCTACCAAAAAATCATGGAGGTTATCTTCTTGTTGCATATGTTTATACTACATTCAGGGTTATGGACGTGTAAACAAATAAATTGAACCATTCATTTGGATGCCTCCAAGAGATATGTTATGTGGGCTACAATAGTTGCAAGGCATACTTGGGTTAGAGCTTGGATATGCCCCAGATGGCTACAAGCAAGTGGAATCGATGGATACAATGTCAAAATCCCAAACTCTTGCCCTTCTAGTTCAATTCTTAGGCATGGTTCATCTCACCTTATCCTTCATAATTCTCATATTTTAGTTTTACATTTGCAACTAAATAAATTTAAAACCTTATAGTATCTCACATTTGATTATTTTATATTATCTTATTTTGTAAAATAATAAAACAAAATTTGGAACTTATGTAATCCAAATAACACTTGGTAACAAGGAATAAACTTAAACCCCTCCTTCGGACACAATTTAGTAAATTTTGTAACTAGTCTCTTAGCATGAAACAACAAAACTCTTCTTTAAGATTTAATTTTCCTGAATTGAAATTTTATCATCATTCATGGTTACGACCACAACCTTATGCACTATTAGACATAGGGTATCAAAATTTCGTGCTCTTTCCCGTTGGTGTTGGCGAGAGCTAGATTATTTGTTAACTAAAACAACCTTTTTGTTTACCTTGTAAGTTAGAAAAATGCAATATCCAGAGACTTGAAAAACACCATTCTGAACCCTGTACATGAGAGGTCAAGCACCGTCTATGTTATTTGTTAGGTAGATATTCGTGTTAAGAATTATCTCAACCTCGTTTGAGTGTTTGTGCTTGTAGACACCCATAATTACGCCCAAGCAATTTAAATACTTAAATTGCGCTAACTATCTATCTTCTGGAAAATTGACGACACATTGTCAATAACGCTCATTTTCCCTCATATCATCATTAATTAATTACACTAAGCTAATTAATTAATTCTCCTATTCCAACAAATACCCTAATTCACGACCTTCCATTAAGAAATCACCCCTTCTACCTAGACTAATTAATTATTATTAATTAATTACCTTACCCTTCCATTTAACGAATAAATCAATATTTAATTGATTTAATCCCCTTCTAATAGCCTAAATCATACTAAGTATTCCTCTAATTATCTTCTATAAGCTTACATCTACCTATTAGTTAATAACCTTTGATTAATTAAAACGCCCCCTAGAACTTCCCATGACTTGCTAAGCATAAATTAAACCCTTGTAAAGTAAGGTTACCTTTTATAAAGCACCCTTATCCATTCCTAATCATGTTTTACCTTTATCCCACATGCAAAGGGATGAAGTTTTTCCTTTATCCATAGTGCTATATAAGGAGCCCTCCTTCTACCTGTATACCTACACCTAAACTCTTTGAGAAAGCAAATGCAAAGCATATAGCAAAATAGGCTAAGAGCTTACCTTTTGTTTTCTTGAGATGTCACCATTGTTAAGAGCTAAGATTCGTATTCTTGCATTCTTTATAGATCTAACAAGAAATTTTTGATTGCCATTGGAGCTAAATACATCAATTAATTTTTTTGGTAATCTAGGAGAGTAGAGATTTTGAATAACATGCTAGTTTTAATCTTATGTTTCAAAGTTATGATGTTTAGTATAGATCTTGTTTAGATATTTATCTTGATGGTGCTTAGGCTTTGTCTTAGCTAGATTATAGAATTATTTTTTGGTGGTATTTCTTGCTTCATTCCATAGCTTGAGCAAAGTACACATGCACACATATGGCACGCTCTAGTGGGACCATTAGTCCCATGGCATTTTAGTATAAGTTTCATTGTTTTTGGCTAACTTTTGATATGTACATGTAGTAAATAATGTCCATTTCCTTGGAATTTTGACTGATTTGATATGTGTAACTTCTTGTTCATAGCCATCATTTTAATGGGTTGTTGCCATTTTAAAACTAACTTGTCAAAATTTGAGATATTGTGAGTTTTCTTGTGTTTTTTTGCTGTATTTTTGTTATAGGTGTAGCACGGGCACATTTTTAGGAGCGCAGGCACATTTTTTATGGCACACACACCTCTCTGGTGGCAAAGGCACACTTTCAGAACCTGGTTCTCCAATTATAAACCCTAGTGCACAAACACTAACCCCGATGCACACACCCTAACTACCGGGTAGATGCACTAATCTGGGCACAAACGTCGTTTTGTACTGTAACTTCACTACATTTTATAACTTGTCAGATCGGCGCGTACACCCTAACTAGAGTGCACATGTTGTTTTTGTGACGTAGACACATTTTTGGTGGTGCAGACATTCTATTGGAATATGGGACTATTTTACAAAGCAGTGGTGCACACGCTTTTCTGGTGGCGCACACACTTTTCTGATAGCGCACACGGTTTTCTGGTAGTGCAGGAATTCCATCTAAATTTTAATTTGTTTTTTCTTGCAGAGTAGTGCATACATTATTTTTGTGGCACACATGCCTCTTTGGTGGCGCAGGTGCATGGTAAGCCAAAAATACATGGAGTAGTGCACATGTCGTTTTGGTGGTGCACGTGCCTCTCGAGTGGTGCAGGTGCACTGTAAATTGGAAAAACACAGAGTGGCGTATACGCCCTAACCCATGCGTAGATGCCAAAATAGGGGCATAGGTGTCCTTTTGTGTTTTTGAAATTAATGTGTTGAGGTTCTAACATTATTGCAGGTTTTAACTAATCATATACTTGTCTTTGCAAGTTTGTTTTTACATGTTTTTACTCGATTAGATAAATTTTACATTGTTTAATTATAGGAATAAGACCACGTATGCTCTTCCCTCACATCCCTTGGAGTGATCTTGGGAATCAGAAATGATTCTTAAATCCTTTTGATTGCTTTGAGGGTTGTTAGGAATATTTGAGTTGGAATTGGTTAACTTGGCGTAGTTGAATTAAAGTGTTTTTCCATTTGATATCTTTTTGCATTTTGAAGACATCACATATTCTCTTCTCTTGCGTCCTTGGGCAATATAGAGAATTAGAAATGGTGCCTTCTCTTTTGATGGAAAACTACTAAAAATTGTCACATAGGACTAAAATGCCATCGCTTGTCATAGAACGAAGGAATAAAAACAAAAACTACTAATACAATTGTTATACAGGTTTCCAAATGGTATTAGAGAAAACCACACCTAATTAAGAAAGATAAAATGAACAACATATTCAAAACATTGTATTGCAGGTTTCAGAAAAAGGTATGTCCCTCTCCACTTAACTGGAACATAACCCCTTTGGCATAATGCCTTAAGCTATAACAATGGGGGTGGTTCCAGGAACCCCAAAGTAGTCCACGCAAGAGGGAACCTTGTGGATGAAATGGGAAGTGCTCCACACTACCTATCTGACTTTATGATTCCTTTGTGAGATAGAGTTACAAGTTGTCCCTACGCGACCCTTTTAAGTACACGATGGATGCATTTACTACCCACTATACTTGAAGGGGGAAAAGTTAAGATACTCCCAAGATAGTCGGGACTATTTGAGTAAATTGTCCCACTCGTGGATAATCTTTGTAACACCTAGGATGAGAGAACCACCTAGGAAAATATACTTGGCCAGGAGCCCACTTTGACCATTCTAAAACAGTTTTGAGTTGTGAACCATCTTTGTATTGTAAAACGTGTGACGCGTTACTCTCGTTTAGTTTTTTACTTGCCTTAGGGCGAGGTGAAACTCTGCTCGAAGTGAAGCCAACATTTTTCATCCCTATTTTTGATTTTTCTTCCTTCACATTCTTTTGACACTTTGTTGATCAAAAAGAAGGGTGACCACCTTTGTGTTACCAATCGATTGTTTTTGCCACTTTTTTGTCCGTTTACGCCCATCCATGTTTGCGGCTGGGTAAGTTAAACGTCTAAAGTGCATGGAGATGTATTCATATCATTTGTGGCCATTGTGATATTTAATACCCATGTCAAGATCGTCATTGTAGTTAGGCGTGGTTCATCATCTTGAACTTCCTTAGAAGGGTTAACTTGTTTGTATCATATCACTACAATTTTGATATTTACGTCTTGTTTCTTGCAAACTCGACATAATTATCTATATTGTAAGGTTTCGTTGCACACATTTTTTAACTATTCCTAGCTATACTTTAAGCTCTTTAGTTTGATTCTATTATTACCTCGATTTTTAAGGTTGTTGGGTGTTACCATTTGTGTGTGTTATATCAATACCACCTTGATATCAATACCTTACTTTCTCGTAAAGTCTGGTTAACATATCTTGGTGATATTGTTGTGTCATTCACAAATTGTAATAGGCACTTTTTGAGATATAGGTTCTTAATCGAGTTTGAGCTCGCTCCTAGTACATCTTATTAGGGGGGTCACATTGAATTTTTGTATTTACTTATGTTTTGTTCATTCTCGTGAACTTAGCATAAGTAAGAACATCTTGTTAATTATCTTGTGATGTGAAACTACTTTTTGAGACGTAGTCTAGGAGGTACTTCATTTGATAGGTTTAGATACCAAACATTTGTGTTACTGGTGATTTATCACTCTATCACATTGGTATTATCACATTGTTTTTCATTCATATTCTTGACAATACATCTTGCATTTGACTTAAGTGTGGTCACAAAGTTTTGAACACATTTACAACTTACCCTAGTGAAACTATCACAAAAATATGGCTCCTAAAACATGATTAGGACTCAAGAAACAGAAATACGAGGAACAACAAGCAAAATATTGGGAATCCTCTAACAGACAAGGGTTAAACCCCTTCATTGGGCATGATCTAGGACCTCTTTTTTCTTGCAGAAAAAGAGATAGAAGATATGGTCGATCATAGTGGGTAAAGAACCTAGAATCTCCACATGCAAAATTTTTTATTTGATCTCACTTTATTAGACAAGTTTTCTTTTCAGAAATAAAGATAGAGTGCTAGCCCACGGGTCATAGATTTAGGGGGCCAAATTGCCCATTGAAAATGAAACAATCCCACCTAAAAATAACACTACTGAGGAAGAACGACCCATTATCAATATGGAGGATATTTTGATGCATGGGCATGCTTCTACCTCCAATGTAGGAAATGATAAAGTGGTGGGACATAGAATACCCTTTATCAAAGTGCCACGTAGAAAGAAGACAGGACATGAGACTGGTGAAGAACCTCCATAATATGAGGAAGAGGAAGAACACTTAGAAGAAGAAACCACAATTCAACAATATATTAGTAATCTAAGACAACAATTATCTTTGCTAACCTCCCATGTACAGAAGGAAGCAAGCAAGAATGTTCAAAAGTTGAAGTCTAAGGTTAAGATCAATGAAATCCATAGATAAAACCAAGGAGAAAATGATACAGCGTGTCATCGTGTATATATCCCCACTTCTCGCACTAGAGAACAATTTCTCACATCAAGAGGTAAAGTCTATGAAAGTGACACTCACGAGCCTATAAGAAACCAACATAGTTATCATTAGAAAGTATCAATATGAAGAATTATGCCCCTATCCTTTTGACAAGACTTTGACCCTTCAACCCTTTCCTAAGAAAATTGATATGCCAAAATTTGAAAAAATATAAAGGGAAGGGAGATCCACGGGATCATGTCAAAGAATTCTATATGGCATGTCAAGAGGTGTCTTACAGTGACAATTATCTCATAAGTCTTTTTCCTAAGAGTCTAGGAGGTCAAGCCTTGGAGTGGTTTACACACTTACCTCAGGGATCAATTTTTACCTAGCCAGAATTGGTAAAAAGGTTCGTGCGTCACTTCTCATACAAAATAGAGAGTGATGTCACAATGGCAGATTTATGTGGCGCCAAAAAGTGACCTAATGAGACTTTCACCAACTTCCTCTAACAGTGGAGAGGGATAGCTAGCCACTTCCCTTGCACTTTCCCTGAAAAATAGCTGCTTAGTATTTTCATTCCCAACCTAAACCCGGATATAGCTTTACACCTCCAAATGCATTGTGTTCGCACTTTTGAGAAGGTTATCGAAAAGGGAGTTCAAAAAAAGAAATCTCTCATTGTAAAAGGAACTCGCAAGTCCCAATCTAGAGATAATCAAAATGTTAAACCCATGGAGAAGCCGAAGGTTTTTAATGAAAACAAAAAATGTGGTGGGAGACGGGATCATCGATTCCAAATGTGTACAAATGGTCCAAACCGGTCAACCTTTTAAAGTGAACAAGGGACCACTTCAACCACCACCGAAGGGAAGAATGTTAACCTCTCTTAATGAACCTTTGTTGGTTATAATAAAATAGTTGGATGTGGGTCCACATGATGACATATCCTACGACATAACTGTTATCACTCGAAAGTGCACCTGGTAGAGAGATGGCAGTAGGTTTTCTAAGTTTGCAAAAGATCTCTCTCTCTCTCGTAGATATAATGGGGACACCTCAAGTCTGTGGGTATACCTATTTTGAGGTGAACCTCCGGGGTTAAAAGGTTGGTTCCTTATTGGTGTTCACTAAACTATTTTCTTGGAGTTTAAGGCCAAAATATGACTATAAATTTAAATAATACTAAGGTGATACACCAAATTTTGAGATGAGGACTTGACTGAGTGACATACACAACTTATTTGTGAAGAATTCTTTAGGTGCACGAACCAATTAATAGTTTTTGTAGGAAATAAGGGAAAAAAACTTAATTTTTGCTGAGGGGGAATCACAACGACACTAGTAAGCTAATATGCACAATAAGATTTAGTAGGAAATGATAAATTTGTAGCAGGGTAAAGTGATTAATCAGGGAATATCGATTCACAAGATTAATATTGACATACACAAGACTGCAGAATAACTTGGAAAGGGAAGAATAATTCACACTCAAAGGGAAAAACTAATAGAAATTACTTCAGTACTCGTATTAAAAGTTCTCTGGGAAAGTTCTCTAACAAAAATCCCCCCTCTTGTGCTTTGCAAGAGCACACAATATATAGCAAAAGTTTACCCCCTTCCTAAAAATAGCCTAAAGGCTGTACTCACCCATGCATCCTAATTTTATCCTTTATTTAATAATAAATAAAGGAATAAAATAATACAGACTAAAGCATGTGATAAAAATATGCATTATCAACCTTAGATACAATTTAGTCAAACTGAAGTTGACTATACTATTTTTAAGAAAGAAAGGTGAATAATTTACTAAAATTACAAATTGCTTGCTAGGCAAGTCTTCTCTCTTTGCACATGCAAGTTCGTCATCTTCTCTGTTCTACCCTGTTTTCAAGGCATGCAAAATCATCTCCTGTGTGTAGGAAAAAGGATGCAACCTTAGCCATATTTGCAAAATTTAAAATGAAGTGGGGACCACCTCCAAGGTATACATGTTTTGATTTTTCCACCTTTCTGGATAGTCACATGAGTGACACTTGCAATTTTTGTTTAAAACCCCATGTGGGGACCACCTTTGGTTTTAGATGCTGCCACATTGTGGACTTAGGCATTAGCATGTATATAATATTTAAAGGGGGTCACCCTTGGGCTAGCCCACCATGCATTAGTTCTGCCACCTTTGAGCCTTGGCACATAATACAATTATCACCTTTTCGGTGATCATGGCGTATAATATGTTTTAATTTTGTGGGCATGCACACTTTAGAATTTGTAAAGTCTTGGCGAATGATTATTTGTTGGTCCACGTGGGTTGGCCCCCTCCATGATGACTCACCCTTCAGCGAACCTTAGCCTTGTGGTAACTTGACCGTGGGTGGTTTGGCTTGGATTCTGTGAAGTGTTTGAGGCCTTCGATCTTTGTACTAGCATCTCTGCCACCATTGATTTTCTAACCCAATATTAGGGTTCTGGCCTGAGCATTAATTCCAGTCGGTGGCATTTAATTGGGCTTACCACTTTGGAACCTGTGTGGACCGATCACCGTCTGATTGGGCACTTGGCATTCGATGAGTCATTGATCTTTACCATGGGTTAGGGTTTTGGAACCCTAGTTTTGAATGCAAGTTAATACACTCGTGAGCTCTGCCTGGTCATTTCATTTGGTCTTCATTTTGCGGGTGAAGCCCTGGAAAATTTTTTTTGCTCACTCTACAACTTTGATGGAAACTTGGAAATTTGGAAGCCTTTGAGCCTGCATACTTTGTTCTTGATCCTTCGACGCCATAGTTGCTTGACTGTTGCATGCATTTTTGAAGAACTAGAGGTATTTATTTTGTTTTTGGTTTCGTAGCTCGATTTCCTTCCTGTATATGATCTAAAGATCATTTAGATCTTTCATTTTGGTTCTGTATCTCTTCGTGGAGTGATAAATCTCTGTTTCTTTCTGGTTTTCATGCTCTCAGTAGTTGTTGAGCTCAGCACGAGCCTGCAGAGGGAAATGCCATGCCATTATTTTTCTTGTCTACTCATTTTTGGCATGGTGAGTTCTTGCACTGTTTTCTACTTTCTTTTCGAGTTCAGGTTTTACGTTCTTCAACTCTGAATCTTGTCAAATATCATTTAAAATATTCGTAACATGAAAGTATTTTGTGGGTTCAGTCTTTCTAATTTTAAAACTTGAGCTCGAGTCTTACTTCATTGGCATTTGTAGAGGAATTATTTCTGTGCATGGGTTTGGATATTTAACTTGTAAACCGGCTCAGTACTTAGAAGTGTTGACTATTTTATTCTTCACCTCGATATTCGAACTCTATTTCAGCTCCTTTCTGTGCATTTTTTGACGAACTGCTTGTAAACTTGACTCGGTACCTAGAAGTGTTTAACTATTTGATCTCCATGTTGATACACGAGCTCTTGTTTTGTTTCATCTTCCTGTGATAGATGCATACTTGGAGTTTATCATTTGCTCCTTCATTCTGTAGATGCTTACTGTTTGTATATTCTAGGTACTTGTAGTCTACTTCTCTTGTGACTCATTTCTCTTTATGTGTAATGAAAGAAAACTTTCACTTCTGAGCTTGGACTTTGTCTGGATATTCACTCCTTTCCTGGCAGTTTGTAAATTTCTTCCATTTCTGTGCAGACTGGTAAACTTCAGCTAAGCATTTGTAAACTTAAAAAATAAGTTCTTCATTTGATTACAGACCTGTGTCATCTCTTCTTCTCTTTGTAGATGTATACTTGATATTTGACATGCTTTCTTCATTCTGTAGAGGCAAGATGCTTTGTTACCTGAGTAGTTTCTTCCCTGTAGATGCATGCTTGACTTGTTGAACTTATTTCTGAAAGGCATGCTTTGGTTGAAAACTTGCTGAGCTGTGTAGTTTATTTCTTCAGTTGGAAGATGAATGCCATCCTGTGTATTCTATAGCTTGACATTTGCATCCATAATGATTTTCTGGAAGTTGTATGTTGTTTCTTTGTTGCAAACATGATTGCATCCCATTCTGTATAATGAAATAAATACTTCTTTTCTGGAAAATGAAGAAAATGCTTAGTTTCTTTTTTCTGTAATGGAACTTCACTTTTCAGAAGTCATAGTAGCAATTATATTTCAATTTTTGCATTAAAATATCATTTCTATTTTTCTGGAAAAGTCCATTTTGCAAGGGGAAACTCTGGCAAAAAATTTTCCAATCCTTCTCTCTCTAGATTCTTATGATTTGTCTATTCTGAAAAAGATGTAAACATCTCTTCTTGTTTGTTTGATCACTTGAATGAGCTGTCCATGATGTCTTTACTTGATTCATTGCAACTTTTGAAAATCTGTAAAGTAGTTGCCCTTTATTCACACTTGAATTTGGAAATTAAAAGGAACTTTTGATAGCTGTAGCATGATGAAAATATGGAATACCTGTATGTTTCATTTGATCATGATATCAACTTAGAAGTGATGAAACATGTACTTTTCTTGACTGTTTTTATTTCTTTTGAAGCTCAGATAGCTTAGAAAGAAATGTAGTAGCTTAAAAGCATGTGTTTCAATTCTGTTTTAAATCAAAAGTCAATTTTACAAGGGGAGACTCTGGCAAAATTTTCTAGAATCCTATTTTTCTCTCTCCCCTTCTAGATTTTTGATCCTAATTTGCAAAGATACCTCTTTCTTGACTCATTCTGATGCTTCTTTCTTCTGTAAACCATCTGAAAATGATATTTATCTTCATTCAGTAGATGCTTCCTTCTTAAACAGTTAAACTAATTTTCATTTAATGTTGCAACCTGTTCCTGCAAAATTCATAAATGAGTTAGAAATAAATAGGCTTTTGGCCTCTCTTGTATCCATGTGTTTTATTTCTCCTTCTTTCCTTCTTCTGCAAACTGTTTCCAACTTCTTTCAAGTGTCATTTTCCACATCTGTTTCTTTTGCAAGTTGCTTCAGATTCTACCTTTCTAACCCAATCCTTAGCTTCTTTGATCTCTCTTGCTACTCATTTCACTTTATGTGCTTTGTCTCTTCTTTTGCTGCTAGCTCATCTGTATTTCTTTCTCATCCTGTGCCATGTGTTTCTATATTTCTTTCCTTCAAGTACCATTAGATGCATTGAACTTAGAATATGTATTTTCTTTAGAACATGAGCATTGGAATAACATTGTACCTTGAGCTCAATTTGACAGATACTTCTCTTGATTTTGCAAGTATTAGGAGATGGAGATGGAAGCGGAAGATGAGAGAGTTGAGATGGAGATGGAGATGATGTGAAGTGGGGATAGAAGATGGAAAGGCAATGATGGGTTCCTTTTTACTCCTCTACTCTTGTTCTTTAGCACATGCAGTATTCTCATTTCCATGTATATGATGAGTCACTTAGTCATATCCCACGGCTTGTGTGGGAAAACTTATGATCTCTTATGAATAAAGCATTAAATTGAAATAATGAGTTGATTATCTCTTTCCGCATTTAGTTTTCCTTTGATTGTACCATGATGTAGACAACTCAATATCTCAATAAAATGAATTAACATAAGGGATAACTAAAATGAATACCTATAACTTCAGTAAGCAACCTTTGAATGAGATATGTCTCCTTGTATGTTGTTTGACTTCCTTGGCATCCATTCTTCATTTTGACTCCTTCCTGCTATCTCCATTTGGACATTATTGTCACTATTTGTTTGTCAATATTTTCTTGATGGAAGTATTAGGAAAGGAGTCAATTGTAATCTTTTATGGCAGCATAGATAAATGCAAACTCATTAATCACAACAACTTTAATGAATATAGAGCAATAAATCTGATAGGCACACAGATAATAACCATGAATCTGATTACTTGAAAATTGCCACTATGTCTATTGTTCCAAAACTATACACCTTACATACTCTATAATCCAATGTCTTCATCAAGATAACACAGTTGTCCTTCGGGCCTTGTGTTCTTTTGCTAAGGATATTCGTGAAATTACAGACTATGTGAGTTGTTACGTTTTGTAACAACACACATAGCTGCAGATTTCACTTGATCTCTTTCACAAATCAGCAATAACAAAATAATCTGACATAAATTCCCTTAGCTTAGGTATACTTCACCAAAGCTATCCATCGTAACAAAGTTTCGAGTTTCCCATTTTTGCACAAGTGTAAAAATTGTCAACATTTATGGGGATCCTGCGGGGAAAGTTATCTGCTAGCTTGTAGACTAGTGCCTTACTTTTTTCCATTGGGTATGGAGTCCAAATTTGTAACCAAAATCTACCTTTTTCTGAAAGGTCCAACCCTTTCAAAACAACTAAAGCTGGGAAAAGATCTGGAAAACCAGACCACATGCACGAATGCACTTATTGAAAATAAAGAATGATGAAATGTGAAGAAACTGCACTTATTGAATGGGAAATCCTACTCTAACAAATCACTGTAAGATTTTCAATAACAGTGTTTGAGAAACATACCATTCACAGGAATGGGAAGTTCCTCTCCATTCAGCTTAGAAATTTGAAAAGAATTGTGTTCTTTGCAAGTTGAAATCATGTAAGGACCACTCCAGAGTGTATCAAACTTTGAGTGTCTTCCTGGCTTAGCACGATCAGCATCCCATTTCAACACAATATCTCCTTCATTGAAGATTCTGAATTTGGATTTCTTGTCAAAAGTCTTCTTCATCTGTTTCTGATTTTTCTCCATATTTAAATGAGCTTGATCTCTTAGCTCTTGTAATTCCATCAATTCTGCATAACGGACCTGCAATGGTTCATTCTCAAGTAATTCCATTTGATGCAGTAAATCCAATGCAGGTAACTCAACTGAAATTGGCATCCTCACTTCTTTTCCATACACAAGCTTGTATGGTGAGTTTCCAATTGATCTCTTAGGGGTCACCCTATCAGCCCAAAGTGTTGAATTCAACATTAGATGCCAAGCTCTTTGATTATCCTTGAGTGTTCTTCTGATGATTCTTAACAGATTCTTGTTAGTGCTTTCAGCTAATCCATTACCTTGTGGGTAATAATTAGATGAAGAGCTCAAGTAGATTCCATGGCTAACCACCCAATCTGTTATTTTAGCACCGAGAAATGCTAAAGCATTATCTGATATGATAGTTGCTGGAACACCAAATCTGTAGACTATACCTTCATAGAAAGCTAGTATTGAAGCTTCGTTAGCATCCTTCAAGGCTACTGCTTCAGTCCATCATGTAAAGTAATCTGTAGTAGTTAGAATCCATTTGTGTCCTTGTGAAGAAGGTGGGTTAATCATTCCAATAAATTCAAGACCCCACTACATAAAGGGTTGATCAACTGAAATAGGCTGCAAAGGCAGCGAAGCTAAACGTTCTTTTCTGACAAAGAAAGCACATTTCTTGCACTTTCTGATCCATTCAAAATAGTCCTTAAATATGCTAGGCCAATAGTAACCTACTTTCATGATCTTCAAAGCTGTAGTACGTGCTGAGAAGTGACCTCCTGCAGGTCCTTCATGGAATTCTGATAATATCTTCTGAATCTTGTCATAATCGACACATCGCAGCAAGATTCCATTTATATCTCTTTTGAACAATACACCATCAATGAAGAGATAAGGAATAGCCTGTAACCTGAAATATCTTTGTTTATTCTTATCCATACCTTCTGGATAAGTGCCATGTTGTAAATAGTCAACCAAATCAGTCATCCATCTTGATTCCTGAATTTCTTGAGAAGGTTCAGGTTGCTGATTTTTTGGTTGCAACATAACGTTTGATTGCTGATACGTGGTTTCAGCATGGTGTTCTGAAACTTCGGGTTTTGCATCCTGTTGTTTCTCCATATCAGCAATTAGATGCTCACATAAACCTTTACCTCGAACTATCTTGGCAACTCGGATATCAACATCATATTCCATAACCTTCGTTATCCAGCCTGCTCTTTTCTCATTCAACTCTTTGTTCAACAAGAAAGCTTTCACACTTGGATGAGAAACAAGAACATGAATTCTATTGTTTGAAAGCATGTACTTAAAATTCTTTAGTCCTCTGACTACTGAAAGTACTTGTTTTTCAAGGAATGTGTACCTTGTTTCGTAATCATGCAAGCTCTGTCCAAAGAAAGCAATTGGCTGTTCGATATTCTCGTCATTGACCTGAGTTAGAATAGCTGAGATTGTTTCAGCTCCTGCAAGTGCATACATTGTAAAATATTTGTCAAAATTTGGATTTGCAAGAGTAGGAGCCTGAGAAATAGCTATTTTAATAGCCTCAAAACCTTCTCTCCCTTCGCTGGTCCAAGAGAATGTTTTCTCTTTCTTTAGCATGACTGTCAATGGCTTAACCAATGCTGCAAAATCTAGAACAAATCTTCTGACAAAGTTGATTTTTCCCAGAAATCTCTGTAATGCCTTCTTGTGATGAGGCAATGATAGCTGTGATATGGCTTCAATTATGAAAGGATCAATTGCTAAACCCTGTTTAGAAACAATATGGCCAAGTAGCTTACCTTCATGTACTGAAAAGATAGACTTTTTGGGATTCAAGGATATTCCAAACTGCCTGCAGATCTGAAAAGTCTGTCTCAAATGCATTAGATGTTCATCAGAATTTTTTGAGAATACAGTGACATCATCTAAATAAACTAGTATGCATTTATTTAGTAGGCTACGAAAATCCATGTCCATTGCATTGAAACGTTGCACCGACATTTGAAAGACCAAAAGGCATTCTTTTATAAGCGTAAGTACCCCACTTGGTGGTAAAAGCTGTTTTATATCTATCTTCTCCTCAGACTAAAATATGATTATATCCACTGTAACCATCTAGAAGGGATAGTCTATCTGATCCTGAAACTTGTTCTCAAAATCTGATCCATGTTCGGTAGTGGATAATGATCTTTTAATGATGCTTTGTTAAGATCTCTAAAATCCACACATAATCTGATTTCTCCATTCTTTTTCCTAACTGGAACAAGATTTTCTACCCAACTTGAATGCTTAACCGGGAAAATAATTCCTGATTCAATCAATTTTGATAATTCTTTCCTCATAAGAGGTTCTATTCTGGGATTTATAGGCCTTTGTTTCTGCCTAACTGGTTTAGAATTTGGCTGTAATTCAATCATATGTTGTGCTAGACTGGGGTCAAACCCTTTCAAGTCTTGGTATCTCCAAGCGAAAACATCTTTAAATTCAGTGCAAAGCTTAATAAAAGACTGTTTTTCGGATAAGGAACATACCTTTCCAAGAAATAAGTTCTTTCCTTCATCAACTGAAACCTCTTCGTAATTATCAGCATGAGTAGACATCTTAGCTTTGTCCTTTCTTAACTGGTCATCAGTGTTGAAGATGTCTTCCAATGTGACAAGTCCTCGAGGAAACTTGTTTGTCTTTAACTGAACAATTTGGTCACCATATAGATGTTGTAATTTATCCTGATTTACTACAGAAAATTCAGCTTCTTGCTGCAAAAACCTACAGATTTGATTATCACTTTCAAACACCTGCCAATTAGATTCATTATCAGGTATAGAAGGCCTGACAATCAACTTAACATGAGGCTGAACTTTTTTGTTTTCTATTTGTTCCAGCACTTCGAAACTAGCACCAACTACTGCAAGTCTATCAGCATGTTTATTTTCAGCTCTAGGGATAGACCGAATATTAATGGCATCAAAATATTCCATTAAGTCTGAAACCCTATGCCTGTAAGACTTCATTAATGGGTTCTTACATACATTGAAGTTTTTTACTTGATTGATTACTAACTCAGAATCACCAAAGACTTGTAACGTGTTGATTCCTCTTTTTCTGGCCCAAAGTAAGCCATGAATTAATGCTTCGTACTCAGCTACATTACAAGTGCATGAAAATTGAAGACTCAGAGCTGTAAAATACCTTTCATTTGTTGGGGAAGTGAGCATCAGACCTGCTCCCTACCCCTTCTTATTCTTAGCTCCATCAAAATGAAGCTTCCAAATCCCTTCTGTTGAATTTTCTATTTTGGACAGCAAGGGAATTGCTGCATTTTCTTCATGCATGCAATATACACCGAAAATATGTTCTTCAACCTCTTTAAAAGGATCATGAGCATGTTCTTCAACTATTTTCTCATCCATAAACATGTTAGACACACCCTCTAGCACTGTAATCTGAGCCACATCATCAAAATCAAGATTGATCTAGAGCAGAATAATTTGCCAAAGCATTCGGTGAATGAGGCTCAATATGAAATCTAGCCAATGGCTCTGAATTGATGGTAACTTTAGTGCCATAACGTGTAGTGAAAAATAAGAAAGACCAATCAGAAGAGAGGTAACCTCCTATTTTTTCCGTAAAGTCTCTAGATAGGCACAAAGCAAAATATGGAGGTAAATCCACAACAGTAACATCTTGCAAAATGGAAACATTTGGGCAAGCATGTAACGTTACCTCCAAATTTCTGATTATACCAACTGTATTGGTTGCAGTCCCATCAAGCTGTAGAACACTTTTTTCTATTGGCTCATACTGCAGGCCTAATTTTTCAGCAATTGGCTTTGGCATAACTGTGCTACTGGCACTGCTGTCCACCATGCAGTTATGAACTAAATTTTCTCCAATAATCAGGGATAGATAAAAAGGTGGTGGCTTCTTTATGTCATGAGCATTCAAGACCTTTTGAACCATCCATCTAACATCCTTTATGCGATCTTGATCAAGTGTTCCAAGGACCATATCTGTATTTTGGACTTCCTTTACTGTTTGTTTTTGAAGAAATCTGCAGTTTAGCTAGTTCATGAGAGAGTAAATCCTGTTGTCCTAGAATGCTTAAGGCATCCCACATCGAGATGTTAACATTGTGCTTCTTCATCACATCAACAATATTAAAAGAAGCAACAGTCTTAGAGATAGACTCGACCGTTTTAGCATAAGCTTTAGCAAAAATTGATTCTGCTTCGGTAGCCTTGGATATCTGAGGGATAAACAATCTTCTTGGATCAGGCTGAAGTTGTTTTTGTTGCTCTTTACCAGCTGTAACACTTGTTGTTTTCTGAGGGACAACAGGACTGTTGGCTAGTTTCAAGGCTGTAGATGTTGATATATCAGTAATAGTGGGCAAGCATAGGTCTGTTTTGTTGTTTTTTATTTTTGGTAGCTTTCTCTTGAGCTCTAGTGGTAACAGCAATGAAATCCTCCTCATTAAAGCTGACCAAATTCTATTCAGGTGTTTTCTGAACATGACTTTCTTGCTGCCCACCCTCCATTTGAGGTATGAACAATGCTTCAGATTGAGGTTGCGCAACAAGATTCAGGTTTAGGAATGCATTTGGGAAATTTACAGTTTGATGAGGTTGATTACAAGGTTGGCACCACTCTTCTGTAGCCATATTAACTGGAACCAAAGTGTTAGATGCACTAGGAACATTAGAATCAAACTGCCTTTGCTGATAAGGCTGCCTGTAATTTTGATTCTATTGGTAAGGCTTCCTATTCTGCTAGTTTTGCTGATAAGGAGCTTGATATGGCCTATTAGGCAATGTAAGCTTATTTTCAATTGATGTCAGCTTATTTCCCATGGTTTGCAAGGCTTTAAACATATCTGGGGATGGGGCTGCAACAGTAGGCTCTACGATTGTAATAGGCTGTGGGATAGGAGCTAAATCTACCAAAAATGGCATTGTAGGCCTTGGTGCTAATTTTCCAGCCTGAATAAGGTTGTTTTCAGCTTTTATAGCAGTGTCATAGGCCCCTGGAAGAGTAAAAGCTCCCATGGATTGGATCATAGTTATAATATCACTATTCAATGCTCTGAGGTAATAAAGGAAAGCATGATCAGCTTGAGGCTTAACACTTACTGGGATTCTTTCCCAAGTTCTAGAAAAATGAATGTTGAAACTAGACAAATATTCATGAGGGGCTCTCTTGATAGTAGATAGCTGTTCTATCAGGGACAAATGATCTAAATTGTCTTGGAACTGTTCCAGCAATTTCTCTCCTAATTCATCCCAAGTTCTTATGCTTCCAATCTCTAGGTTCCTATACCATTGCAAGGCTTGTCCTTTAAAAGATGCAGCTAAAAGTCTTAAAGCTATGTCTTCATGAGTAATATTGTGGACTGCACATATGGCTGCAACATCTTTAATATGTTCAGTAGGTGTAACTTGATTTTCACTGGTAAATGATGGCAAACTTTTCAAAGCAGTGTTGGGAATATCATGGTACACTGGAATTACTAATGGGCTGCCATTAGTGAAGGCCAAAAAATTTCTGGGTGGTTGAATAGCCATTTGAAAAACTTTATTGATTGAAAAATTTATACGTGGTGAAGGAATATCAGGAGGATTTTCAAAACCAGGTCTGTTATAAGGCAATGTATTACCAACCCTTCTCCTTCTAGCAGAATTCAAAGGTAAAGAAACAAACTCAGGAGGAATTCCTCTTACCGATGATCTTGTAGTCACTTTAGGCATGGAACATGCTACAATACTAGTCTGAAATCAGCTTTACGGAGTCGCCAAAAGATCGTAGAATCTTTAGAATTAATTTGCTGCAGCTCTGCTCCCGAAAGTAACTTTTATTTGTTGTAAATCTGCTTTTGATCTGCTCTAGAATCTGGGATTTGCGTGCAGATCTGATTCACTGTCCCACCGTGCGTGCCAAAAACTGTTATCTCTCAAAAGTGCACCCGACAGAGAGATGGCAGCAGGTTTTCTAAGTCTGCAAAATCTCTCTCTCTCTCTCTCTCTCTCTCTCATAGATACAATGGGGACACCTCAGGTTTGTGGGTATACCTATTTTAGGTGAACCTCTGGGGTTAAAAGGTCCGGTTCCTTGTTGGTGTTCACTAAATTGTTTTCTGGGAGTTTTAAGGGCAAAAGATGACTTATAAATTTAATAATACTAAGGTGATACACCAAATTTGAGATGAGGACTCGACTGAGTGACATACACAACTGATTTGTGAAGAATTCTTTAAGTGCATGAACCAATTAATACTTTCTACAGGGAATAAGGGAAAAACACTTAATTTGTGCTGAGGGAGAATCACAACAGCACTAGTAAGCTAATATGCACAATAAGATTTAGCAGAAAATGGTAAATTTGCAGCAGGGTAAAGTGATTAATCAGGGAATATTGATTCACAAGATTAATATTGACATACACAAGACTGCAAAATAACTTGGAAAGGCAAGAATAATTCACACTCAGAGGGAAAAACTGGTAGAAATTGCTTCAGTACTCATATCAAAAGTTCTCTGGGAAAGTTCTCTAAAAAAAAATCCCCCCCCTTTGTGCTTTGCAAGAGCACACAATATATAGCAAAAGTTTACCCCCTTCCTAAAAATAGCCTAAAGGCTGTACTCGTATGCATCCTAATTTTATCCTTTATTTAATAATAAATAAAGGAATAAAATAATACAGACTAAAGCATGTGATAAAAATAGGCATTATCAGCCTTAGATACAATTCAGTCAAACTGAAGTTGACTATTCTATTTTTAAGAAAGAAAGGTGAATAATTTGCTAAAATTACAAATTGCTTGCTAGGCAAGTCTTCTCTCTTTGCACATGCAAGTTCGTCATCTTCTCTATTTATGTCCTGTTGTGAAGGCATGCAAAATCATCTCCTGTGTGTAGGCAAAAGGATGCAACCTTAGCCATATTTACAAAATTTAAAATGAAGTGGGGACCACCTCCAAGTATACATGTTCTGATTTTTCCACCTTTCTGGATAGTCACATGAGTGACACTTGCAATTTTTGTTTAAAACCCCATGTGGGGACCACCTTTGGTTTTAGATGCTGCCACATTGTGGACTTAGGCATTAGCATGTATATAATATTTAAAGGGGGTCACCCTTGGCTAGCCCACCATGCATTAGTTCTGCCACCTTTGAGCCTTGGCACATAATACAATTATCACCTTTTCGGTGATCATGGCGTATAATATGTTTTAATTTTGTGGGCATGCACACTTTAGACTTTGTAAAGTCTTGGTGAATGATTATTTTTCGGTCCACGTGGGTTGGCCCCCTCCATGATGACTCACCCTTCAACGAACCTTAGCTTGCGGTAACTTGACCATGGGCAGTTTGGCTTGGATTCTGTGAAGTGTTTGAGGCCTTCGATAATTGTACTGGCATCTCTGCCACCGTTGATTTTCTAACCCAATATTAGGGTTCTGGCCTGAGCATTAATTCCAGTCGGTGGTGTTTAATTGGGCTTACCACTTTGGAACCTGTGTGGACTGATCACTGTCTGATTGGGCACTTGGCAATTCGATGAGTCATTGATCTTTACCATGGGTTAGGGTTTTGGAACCCTAGTTTTGAATGCAAGTTAATACACTCGCGAGCTCTGCCTGGTCATTTCATTTGGTCTTCATTTTGCGAGTGAAGCCCTGGTAAATTTTTTTTGCTCGATCTACAACTTTGATGGAAACTTGGAAATTTGGAAGCCTTTGAGCCTGCATACTTTGTTCTTGATCCTTCGACGCCATAGTTGCTTGACTGTTGCATGCGTTTTTGAAGAACTGGAGGTATTTCTTTTGTTTTTGGTTTCGTAGCTCGGATTTCCTTCCTGTATATGATCTAAAGATCATTTAGATCTTTCATTATGGTTTTGTATCTCTTCGTGGAGTGATAAATATCTTTTTCTTTCTTGGTTTTCATGCTCTCAGTAGTTGTTGAGCTCGACACGAGCCTACAGAGGGAAATGCCACCAATTATTTTGCTTGTCTGCTCATTTATGGCATGGTGAGTTCTTGCACTATTTTCTACTTTCTTTTCGAGTTTGGGTTTTACGTTCTTCAACTCTGAATCTTGTCAAATATCATTTAAAATATTCATAACATGAAAGTATTTTGTGGTTTAGTCTTTCTAATTTTAAAACTTGAGCTCAAGTCTTACTTCATTGGAATTTGTAGAGGAATTTTTCTGTGCATGGGTTTGGATATTTAACTTGTAAACCAGCTCAGTACTTAGAAGTGTTGACTATTTTATTTTTCACCTCGATATTCGAACTCTATTTTAGCTCCTTTCTGTGCATTTTTTGATGAACTGCTTGTAAACTTGACTCCATACCTGGAAGTGTTTAACTATTTGATCTCCATGTTGATACACGAGCTCTTGTTTTGTTTCGTCTTCCTGTGATAGATGCATACTTGGAGTTTATCATTTGCTCCTTCATTCTGTAGATGCTTACTGTTTATATATTTTGGGTACTTGTAGTTCTACTTCTCTTGTGACTCATTTCTCTTTATGTGTAATGAAAGAAAAATTTCACTTTTGAGCTTAGAATTTGTCTGGATATTCACTTCTTTCCTGGCAGTTTGTAAATTTCTTCCATTTCTATGCAGAGTGGTAAACTTCAGATAAGCATTTGTAAACTTAAAAAATAAGTTCTTCATTTGATTGTAGACCTGTGTCATCTCTTCTTCTCTTTGTAGATGTATACTTGATATTTGACATGCTTTATTCGTTCTATAGAGGCAAGATGCTTTGTTACCTAAGTAGTTTCTTCCCTGTAGATGCATGCTTGACTTGTTGAACCTATTTCTGAAAGGCATGCTTTGGTTGAGAACTTGCTGAGCTGTGTAGTTTATTTCTTCAATTGGAAGATGAATGCCATCTTGTGTATTTTGTAGCTTGACATTTGCATCCAGAATGATTTTCTGGAAGTTGTATGCTGTTTCTTTGTTGCAAACATGATTGCATCCCATTCTGTACAATGAAATAAATACTTCTTTTCTGGAAAATGAAGAAAATGCTTGGTTTCTTTTTCTGTATTGGAACTTCACTTTTCAGAAGTCATAGTAGCAATTATATTTCAAAAATTTTTCATTAAAATATCATTTCTGTTTTTCTTGGAAACTTGTCCATTTTGCAAGGGGAAACTTTGGCAAAAATTTTCCAGAATCCTTCTCTCTCCAGATTCTTATGATTTGTCTATTCCGAAAAAGATGTAAACATCTCTTCTTGTTTTTCTGATCACTTGAATGAGTTGTCCGTGATGTCTTTACTTGATTCATTGCAACTTTTGAAAATCTGTAAAGTAGTTGTCCTTTGATTCACACTTGAATTTGGAAATTAAAAGGAACTTTTGATAGTTGTAGCATGATGAAAATCTGGAATACCTGTATGTTTCATTTGATCATGATATCAACTTAGAAGTGATGAAACATGTACTTTTCTTGACTATTTTTATTTCTTTTGAAGCTCAGATAACTTACAAAGAAATGTAGTAGCTTAAAAGCATGTGTTTCAATTCTGTTTTAACTCAAAAGTCAATTTTATAAGGGGAGACTCTGGCAAAAATTTTCTGGAATCCTATTTTTCTCTCTCCCCTTCCATATTTTTGATCCTGATTTGCAAAGATACCTCTTTCTTGACTCATTCTGATGCTTCTTTCTTCTGTAAACCATCTGAAAATGATATTTATCTTCATTCAGTAGATGCTTCCTTCTTAAACAGTTAAACTGATTTTCATTTAATGTTGCAACCTGTTCCTGCAAAATTCAGAAATGAGTTAGAAATAAATAGGATTTTGGCCTCTCTTGTATCGATGTGTTTTATTTCTCCTTCTTTCCTTCTTCTGCAAATTGTTTCCAACTTCTTTCAAGTGTCATTTTCCACATCTGTTTCTTTTGCAAGCTGCTTCAGATTCTACCTTTCTAACCCAATCCTTAGCTTCTTTGATCTCTCTTGCTACTCATTTCACTTTATGTGCTCTGTCTCTTCTTTTGCTGCTGCTATCTGTATTTATTTCTCATCCTGTATTTTTCTGTATTTCCTTCAAGTACCATTAGATGCATTGAACTTAGAATATGTATTTGCTTTAGAACATGAGCATTGGAATAACATTGTACCTTGAGCTCAATTTGAGAGATACTTCTCTTGATTTTGTAGGTATTAGGAGATGGAGATGGAGATGATTGAGATGGAGCAGGGATAGAAGATGGAAAGGCAATGATGGGTTCCTTTTTACTCCTCTACTCTTGTTCTTTAGCACATGCAGTATTCTCATTTCCATGTATATGATGAGTCACTTAGTCATATCCCACGGCTTGTGTGGGAAAACTTATGATCTCTTATGAATAAAGCATTAAATTGAAATAATGAGTTGATTATCTCTTTCAGCATTCATTTTTCCTTTGATTGTACCATGATGTAGACAACTCAATATCTCAATAAAATGAATTAACATAAGGGATAACTAAAATGAATACATGTAACTTCAGTAAGCAACCTTTGAATGAGATATGTCTCCTTGTATGTTGTTTGACTGCCTTGGCATCCATTCTTCATTTTGACTCCTTCCTACTATCTCCATTTGGACATTATTGTCACTGTTTGTTTGTCAATATTTTCTTGATGGAAGTAGCAGGAAAGGAGTCAATTGTAATCTTTTATGGCAGCATAGATAAATGCAAACTCATTAATCACAACAACTTTAATGAATACAGAGCAATAAATCTGATTGGCACACAAATAATAACCATGAATCTAATTACTTTAAAACTGCCACTATGTCTGTTGTTCCAAAACTATACACCTTACATACTCTGTAATCCGGTGTCTTCATCAAGATAACACAACTGTCCTTTGGGGCTTGTGTTATTTTGCTGAGGATATTCATGAAATTACAAACTATGTGAGTTGTTACATTTTGTAACAGCACACATAGCTGCAGATTTCACTTGATCTCTTTCACAAATCAGCAATAACAAAATAATCTGACATAAATTCCCTTAGCTTAGGTATACTTCACCAAAGCTATCCATCGTAACAAAGTTTCAAGTTGCCCATTTTTGCACAAGTGCAAAAATTGTCAAAAATAACGATTTGATGACAATGCTCCAACACAGTCATGGTACAAGGAGAATGAATATTGTGAAATGCATCATGTCAAGGGGCACAAGACGGATCAATTTTTGTGACTATGTCATTATATCCATGACCTCACTAAAAATGGGGAGATAGAGGTGGACAACGCAGGCAAAATGCAGACACCCAACGAGAAAATGGGGATATATAAAGTGCCATTACCCAACCATGATTAATCAGAAAATTCAAAGCCGGATTTGGGGAGATTCATCCCAAGGTTATAAAGCAGTGAATTACTTGTACACCAAAAAAGACAACAATCATTATGATTCACTTATTGGATGTATTTTCTCTTCTACTGACCATGTCAACACCATCTAAATCAAGGGAAAGGAATGTTCCATAGTAACAAGGCATGCCCACCTCGTGATTCCTGAACCTTTGCCATCAACCCCACAAATTGGTAAATATAACCTCTTAGAGAAACTTGAGAAGATGTCTGCTAAGATTTTGATCGTAGATCTTCTTAAAATATCCAATGTGCATAAAGACATTCTATACCAAACTCTTCAGGGGTTAGGAGTGCGATTGGAGATCAATCCTACACACCTTTAGGCCACAGTGGCAAACATCATACCAAATGAACATATTTCCTTCAATCATAGGGAGATCCCTATTGAGAATCCAACACATAATCTTCCTTTATATATTGAGGTAGTGGTCACCCGCAGAACGATCAAACGGATGTTTGTGGATAATGGATTTGGGTTAAACATTTACACACTCAAGTTTGTTAAACAGTTAGGACATATTGAGGTAGATCTTGAGTCTAATATCATCACTATCACAACATACGACAACGCAGAAAGGGATTCAATGGGCACAATCACATTACCCATGGAGGTGGGTCCCACTTTCCATCAAACAAAGTTTCATGTTCTGGACTTGGAACTTGCGTATAATATGCTTCTAGGTCAACCATGGATTCCTACCATGTAGGTCGTGCCATCAACATTTCATCAGTGCATTAAATTGAAGCATGAGGGACACACCATTACCATATAAGGAGATTCAGAGCCCTTTGCTCACTACAGAGCTCTCAACAGTTTTGCACGTATGGGCACATGTGCATGTCCCTCCACCGATATAGCAATTCCTCTCCAATCTGAGGCCATGAAATCTTAGATGGACTCAGATTCTCTCAGTTCTTGTGCCCATGGTGTGTCTACATCAATCTCTCCTTTTGATTCATGGGAGATGAAAATCCTTAAATATGGATGCGGAGAATATAAATTACAACAAGCCCTCTTGGTTTCAGACCTCTCATTGTCGCCCAAGACTAGAGGCCGACCCAACTATTGCTTTAGAAGACCTAGAAATGAATACACCATTTGGTCATTATTACCTAGAGGCTTGTTAGCTAAGGAAAAATTGCTTGATCCACCTACAACTTGGGTCCCATAGAATACTCATCCATCCTGTTATCAGACCCCTGAATATGAGAAATCTAGTAAAATGATATACTCCATAGGCTACAAAGGCCTAGGATGTGGTAGGAATGAACAAGGACATAGAGAACCAGTGCCTCTTCCACATTTCAAAACAAAAAGATATGGCATTGGGATTCACCCTTATGGAGCACACCCCAATGATCAAGATGCTACTTGTTCAGAACATGAAGATAGCTCTGACTATTTATATAGTGATACGGACTCCCATTGTAGCCAATATGAGGAACTTGCCTCCATAAAAATATTCATGAACAACGTTGTCCTATCCATAACCCCCATGGAACCAACCCTTGACCTTGTTTACCATTCCCTTGTTGAATGGGACTAACAATGTCACATGTCACTAGATCTATTTGAGAACGATGAAGTTATCACAGAGTTCATGGGCATTCAAGATACAATTCCCATTGGAGACCACAAGAAGGGTTTCTTTATTGACTTGGATACCTATGCCTACTTCGGTGAGGAGGCTGAGCTTCATGGTCAACAAAACTTAAAGAAAAGTGACGACAAAAAGTTCCAATGTAAATCCTCAGCAAAAATCAAATTCCAAGTCGCACAGTGAAAACATCTTTGAGGCACTAGCTAAAAAACAAGTAAAAAAATAAAAGGACAAACAAAGTGACCATGCCAAGGATAAAAATCTCATAGAGACATCCTTGGACAAAGATCTCAACCTCCCTCCTGATCCTATGCATATGGAGGACTTATTCAAATTACTATTCAAGGAAACGATTGACGTAAATATTGGTATAGAAGAAGATCCCGATATAATAAAATTGGGAGCATCACTATCGGCTAGAGAATAGAATACATTCACTATGTTGTTTTGAGATTTTATCGACATGTTCACATGGTCTTACAAAGACATGACAGGCTTGGATCCAAATTTGGTTGTGCACAACCTACTTGTGCATGCAAACACTAAGCCTATCAAATAAAAACTTAGAAAGATGCACCCAAGAGTGGCCTTACTGGTTAAAGAAGAGTTGGAAAGATTGTTAGTAGTAGGGTTCATCTGACCTATTGATTATTCTGAATGGATATCGAACATTGTTCCTGTCTAGAAAAATCCTATCGGTATCCGAATCTACACGGATTTTAGAGAAATTAATAAGGCTTGCCCTAAAGATGATTTTCTGCTGCCAAACAGTGATATGATTGTCGACTCAATAGCAGGGTATGAGATGCTATCTCTCATGGATGGCTTTTTAGGATACAACCAAATAGAGATAGCTGAAGAAGATCAACACAAAATGGCTTTCACGACTCCTTGAGCTACCTTTTGTTATCAACTGATGCCCTTTGGTCTCAAAAATGCAGGAGCTACTTATCAACAACAAATGATGGTGATTTTTCATGATATGATTCCTGATATCATGGAGGACTACATGGATGACATCCTCAGAAAGTCTAAGACAAGAGAGGATCACCTTGTCATTTTACATCATATCTTTGAGCGCCTACGAGAGTACAAGGTCAGGCTAAATCCAAAGAAGTGTGTATTCAACATATTATCAGGAAAACTATTGGTCTTCATCATGTCAAGACAAGGAATTGAGGTAAACCCTACTAAAGTGTCTGATATTACTTAATTGCCTCCACCTAATAATATTAAACAACTGCGCAACTTACAGGGGAAAATCCAGGCCATTCGATGTTTCATCTCACAGCTCACAGATAAGTGTCACTCATTTACCCACTTGTTTAAAAAGGATGTCACCTTCATTTGGGGACCTGAGAAATAACAAGCATTTGCTTTGCTAAAACAATACTTGGCTAATCCTCATGTCCTCATGCCTCCAAATCTTGGCAAACCACTCTTGCTCTATATTTCTGCTACACAATTTACTATTGGTGCGCTGCTCACCCAATATGACCTTGGTCATAAGGAAAAAGAGGTGTATTATCGCAGTCACACCCTCATAGCCTATGAGCTCAATTATCCTTAAATTGAAAAAACTTTCGTGGCTATTGTTTTTACTTTTCAAAAACTTTTCCATTATCTATTGAATACCAAAACCAAGCTAATATCCAAGATTGACCCACTCAAGTACTTACTATCTAAATCCGCCCTCACATGTAGAATGGCTAATTGGATCATTCTACTCAGTGAGTTTGACATAGAATTTATACATCAGAAGTCGGTTAAAGGACAAGTACTCACTAACCAGCTAGTAGAAGCACCTTTACAAGGCAGTGAACCTTTAAATCTAGATCTGCCAAATGCCTCATTACTATACATTGAAGAATCTATCATCTGGAAGATACACTTTGATGGTTCCTTTAATTTTCATTGTTTAGGTGTGGGGGTAGTCCTCATTACTCCTTCTAGTGACCCTATACCATAGGCTTTTTGCCTAGGTTTTCCTTTCACAAACAATATTGCATAGTATGAGGTGCTTATCGTAGGGACAAAGCTTTCTATCAAGTGGAACATTCATCATGTCAAGGTTGTGGGTGATTCTTGGTTAATTATCAAACAGGTTAATGATTAATTATAAAGTCAAGGATGACAAGCTCATATCTTACAAAAAGTTGGTCAAAAATCTAAAGGAGTACTTTGTGTGTATTTCATTTGAACAAACCCTAAGAGTGCAAAATAAATCGGCAGATGCCATGGTGACAATGGGTTATATGCTTCGTATTCCACTGGGGAATAATGACATGCCATTCATTGTAGAAAATTTACGCCAGCCCACGTATGACATGTCAGAATCTTATCTGGCTTGTGATGTTGTTGGTCCCAATTCCCCGTGGTACTGAACCCATATTTACCTATCTCAAAGACAACATGTTCCCTCTTGATATCTCATATTCTAAAAAGTAAATCTTGATTCACCAAATATCCCATTACAAGATTTTAGGAAATACACTTTATCGTCGTGGCTACGATGGGAATCTATTACGTTGTCTTGATATGACAAGGTCAATCCAAGTGATTAAAGAAGTACATGAAGGGGTGTGTGGAGCACATACAAATGGAATGTTTTTGGATAAGAAATTACTTAGAGTGGGATACCATTGGCGTACAATGGAAACCAATTGTTGTAATTATCTCAGGAAGTGTGTACTTTGCTAGAAGTATGGAGACTTCATCCATGCTCCATCACAACCATTGTAACCTATCACTACCCTGTGGCCATTTTATAAATGGGGACTTGACTTGATAGGGAAACTTACCCCCACCTCATATGATGGTAAAACCCATATCATCACGGCTACTCAATACTTTACAAAATGGGTGGAGTTCGTTCCCTTAACCTATGTAATAGGAGCTTCAGATTTCCAAATTTATCATGAATCATATCATTTATCGATATGAAATTCCTACGGCCATTGTTACGGATAATGGGAAGTCATTCAAGAACAAAATGGTGAAAGGTCTTTGTCAGTGGTTCCAAATCAGGTTAAAATGGTCTACACCATATTACCCCCAAGGTAATGGATAGGCCGAAGCCACAAACAAGACTTTGGTGAGAATAATGGAGAAGATGGTTAGTAAAACATGTCATAATTGGAATTTGCAAATCCACCCAGATCTTTGGGCTTACATAACCTTCATTCACACTCCTATAGGGCTAACACCATATTCTCTAGTATTTGGGATGGAATCTATCATCCCATTAGAAATTGAACTTCCTTCACTGAGAATCTCACTCAAGGACTATCTTGATAAAGATGAGGATTACCAGGTAACAAGACTAGCTGATTTAGAGCTCCTAGATGAGAAGCACATTCACGCTCTTAATCACTTTAAAGTGTATAAAAATAGAGTCTCCAAAAACTACACCAACAGAATCATACCTTGTCAATTTGAGGTTGGTGATGTAGTCATGAAGGAGAATTAGTTCAACATAAGAGCAGAACGTGAAAAGAAAGGAAAGTTCAAACCACATTGGTTAGGACCCTACGTTATTGTGTCCAAGTACGGAACAGGGGCATACAAAAATTTCTCATGCCGATGGTGATGAGCTCCATGATCCCATGAACGACATGCATCTTAAGTAGTTCTATGCTTAAACATGGTGCAAAAAGTCAAAAAAGAAAAAAACTTTAAAAAAAAAACATGGTCAAATGATCAAAAATACCAAAAAATTAAAAAAAGAAAAAGAAAAAGAGAAAACAAGTCATCCACAAGTGAAAACCACGTAATTATGGCACTTTGGATAAGTCCTTGGGTGAAAACCGATTTCCGAAACCTTGGGAGGATTCGTTGTTCACAAGCATCTTGCATCTGGAGGGTAGTTTTACTTGGCCTTGCCCTAGTTATGCCTTTGATATTCCCTATGAGCCCCATCCTGTCAGTCCTTGATCCAACTTTGTCTTATTTTATTCATCTGTGAGGGACATGGTCTTTTGCTATTTCCCATCTTATGCTAAGGGCAATTCAACGACTTCACCTTCTTGTTAATAAGTGTGTGGCTTTTGCCCTTGTATATTCCCATTCTAACGCTAGGGGCATCCACGCTTTCTTGGTTACCTGTGCTTAACTCTGGAAAACCGTTAGAAAACAATGCAAAAACAATAGTAAATTGTTTCACAAAAACCCAAACAATAGAAAATTGTTTCACATAAACCTAAACAATAGAAAATTGTTTCAAAACACCAAAAACAATAGAAAATTGCTGCATGAAAACAAATCTTACAAAAACATTTATTTACATTTACTTTCGTTGTCTTGTTTCTTACTTTTCTTGTTGCTTGTACAGTTGTTTTATTTTTTTGCTTTTGGGTTATTTGTTGCTTGGGAATATTTTGTTAGGATTCATCTTTTCTTGCTTAGATTAGTTTTATTCTTGTTTATGCATATTGAGGTGTTTTTTTGCATGCTAGTGAATCATGGTGTATTATGTTAATTCATTGTGTTCTTTCTTAAAATTTTATTGTGTTTATTGCATGTGCATTGTTTTGTTATCATAACATCACATTACCATCATTATCATCACATCTAACATCATTTATACGTCATATATCAAGAAACAGCCAAGTATACATCATATATGAATGCTAAGCTAATCATCACATATTGTATCATCAAATGGGGGCAAGAGGGATCACAAATATCAAAATCTATCCCCCCCACACCCATATCATCATATCATCCCATCCACTAAGTATGACACATATCATAAACAAAACACATTTGATATATTCTACAAGATCACATCATCTAGAAATAAAAGCACATGTGATACATCAACAAGATCATGATACATATACACGTCAAATCAAATCAGAATACATCATACACACATCTATCTATCCATGAGAAATAATAAACATGTGTCCATCTCATATATACATATGTTATGTTACAAATGTCCAAATTGTATATGTGTGGTATATCTGTATCAAAAATAATATGCATCACGGCAGTACATCATAAAGGCCTTCCTCTGAGGTCCACATAAGAGTGATTCATCTATAACAGAATAAAATCCTTCATCAGAGGCATGTATCAAAACTACTCTATATCAAATATGCCATCAGCTGAAGCGTACAAAAGTGATACATCAAAATGTCCAAATATATATACAAGTATAAGTTGTCTAGGTCGGTACTCAAAACAAATACATCATCAATATAATGTGCCATCAAAAAGGGGCATACATAAAAAATAATCAAGCCTTCATCATGAGGCATCATCAAAATAATGGTATACAAAGCTATACATCAGAATCAATCCTTCATCATGACCCATCATCAAAATAATGGTATACAAAGCTATACATCGGAATCAAGCCTTCATAAGAGGCATGTACACAAAATATTTGTACAGCCAAATGAATGTAGAGTTCAACTACAGCTCTCGCCCTCACCGAGACTCCTAGGTCTGTCACCTAGTTGATGGAACAATGGTGGCTGAGAAGGACCTACACAAGATGGGCCACCAAACTGCCTAGATGGCCCCTGTCCAGCCGGCTGCTCTGGCATAGGCTTCCTAACTGATCTCGTTGAATGGCCTGATCTCCGTGACTTGGAACCTATCGTACTCATCTCTGAATGTTGAGATAGTACCACTCATTTCTCTAGGTGAACTACCTTGAAGTAGGAAGTCTTGTAAAATAAATCCTCACCTCCCAGCCTCATAGCATCATGGATCAAGTCAGCATCTCCAGAGACGAAGGCTGCCTATAGGGCAACATTGCACTCACCTATGTCACTCTGCCTAAATTGGCCTAAACCTATATCAAAGAAGTAACCTCTTGATCTCTATCCATGGTAACAGTCTATACTTGGGCTCGTCCCTGATCCCTATGTTAAAGATAGCCCTGTGACTGTATCCGTACATGATCCCTCTGGGTAACGACCATTTACACCTGAGTCTAGGACTGGTGTAGGAGGCTCAATATCTGAGCCCCTTGTGTAGCCATCTCCCGCATATGACTCTGACATATAGCATTGTCACCTCATGGTCTAGCCTAGGCCCAAACCTGATCTCACTCTGATAATAACGTGACAATATGGGTCCAGGCCTGATCACACTAAGTTGTCATGGTCACAAACCAGCCTCAGGCCTCATCTCTCTCTGATCTAGCTATGTCTCTCTCGGCTAAAGCCTGTTATAGCTATTGTTGTATTGTGGCTATCTATGCCACTAGATGTGTAGCTTTTTGTACCACCGGGATTGGTCCTTGGGGTGCTCTTGATGAGTATCCTTGCTCTAGGGCCCTCACTCTAGGAAACTAGACTAGTGCCTGTACTAGGCCCTGTGGCCTTGGTCCCTGTGCCTGTGAGGCACCATACCCATCATGCAGAATGCTATCAAATGGATCCTTTGGGTCAAGACCCACTGATCTCTCTTACCGCTCATAACCATGCCATATCTCTATGAGTGGACAAGTGCCTACTACCTAGGCCTCCTTTAGGATAGTGAGACATCGGTGTAACACAGTGGCATACAAAGTTGCATTACCTGCTATTGTCCCTAGATCCTGCACCTGTCATGTTGGGTCCCATGCCTGTGGGACCACTTGTGTAAAAATCTCCCTAGCTCAGGCCACGGTTATGCGAGGCCCCCATGGCATGCCTCTCTGATTCTCTACGTGCATACCATATATCCAGCTGTAGGACCCCCGTACTCTGCCAAGCTGTCGCTGGCACCTGTCAACTCGATACAGCTCTATAATGTAGTTGTGACTGCCGATGATAAAGTGCTCTACTGAGCACAAACGCTGAGCTCTATGGCATCCTCTGGCCACTGAATATGTCTGTAAGGCTGCCATAAAATATCTATCTCTGGTAGTTCATCAAACTCTCACCTATATCTAAATAGGATGCCTAGATCACCTCGTGCATCACCACCTACTGGTACCCATGCCATATAATATGGCTCCTCTAGGTCTTGGACATGCTAAATTACCATCGAGCATCTGATCGCGATGTGGTCCCATGACCAAATATGTAGTAAAGAAGCTGCACCCACAATCTTCTAACCATGGTTGGTAATCAAATGCAGATTCTGGTATAAGTGGGCCAATATACACTTTCCCCAATAGTAATCTCTCACCACTGAAAATTCTATGTACCAAAGGTAATAATCCTCTCGAGAATGACATCCATGTCTTATCAGTGAGTAAAAACCCACTGATAAGAGACATAATGTAGAGAGGCCCCCGATGTAATGTAGCGTCAGAAATGCACTTATGTAGAGCTATATTCATATCATCATGCGACATGTCATCTACATCAAAAAGATCACTGCATGTGGCTGTAATCAGCTCGACATCGGAGCTGTACTCAATCAAGGTGCCTATGATTGGCATGCAAAGGATCCACCATATGTCCTCAAGGGTCACAGTCATCTCCCCCTGTAGGCAATCTGAAACACTGACTCTCATTATGCCATCGCTCGACTGGCGTAGTCAGTAGGCCCATGGTCCAGTGTAATAGAGGGCATCTAAGACACAGGGGCTAACCCCACTGCCTCGAGAAGTATAGCCATGGCACATTGGTCTTGCCAATGTATACTCCCCTCTAGCTCTATTATCTAGGAGTGGCACTCCTGCGTATGTAAAACTAGAAACTGTCTTTGCAAAATATCAAATCACTCATCAGTTACTAACATTTCTTCTAAAAATATATCTATCATTTTCATATTAACCCAAAAAATCCTAAAATTTCTTCTAAGTGTCATCTTTTTGGCATTTTTTTGTTTATCCACCGCCGGCTTGGGATGCTTGCACGCCCTTTTGGGTGTGTACGCCCCATTTTTGGCGTATGTGCCTCCTTTTCGGCTTGTACGAGTGTGCACATTTGTCTTATGGTGCTTGCGGCCTTATTCGGGCACCTATGTGCACTTTTGGGCATGTGCGCCACACATTTGGTGTTTGCTCCATCGTTTCTATACCTGACCTTGCGCACGTGTACCCCCAAGTGTGTGGACCCTCCCTTTCATGTGTGCACCCCGATTTTCCTGTGTGCACCCCCTTTCCTATGTGTGCACATGCGTGCACATGTGTTGTGTGTGTGTGTGTGCATGGGTGTATGCAACTCATGCTTACATGTGTGTTCGTGTGTATTACAGTGCGTACGCCCCCAAAGGGATGTCTGTGCCCCCGAATCAACACCTACACCTGTGTGCATGCACACCGACAAAACACTAAAATTAGGGCATTAATGAAAATAATTAACTAGTAAGGGTTCAATACTCACGAAGGGTCCGTAATTTGCATGCCACTGGTACCCTCAAACTGTGTCTACTTACCTTACTCAGTCTCATGTGATCACCATTGTCCTCATCCTTCTCAGAGCCTCACAGTAAAAAATTCTATAGGGCTCAGTTAAAATGAATTGGTCGTAGTTTTTACCCCCCCGGGTGGGATATATTAAATAGTTTTTCACCGCCGAGAGGGCCTGGAGGCCCGCTTTGATCGTCATTTTCTCCTCTGTTCACCCTGGAATAATGATTTTTGTTAAATAATTATTTTTCTCTTATTTTTCACCGTACTAAGGCATTTTTTTATGTCCGATACCCCTTTCTTCCCCCTAGGGCAATTTTTTTTTCTCCTACGGCAATTTTCTTCTTCTCCACACTCTCATAAAATAATTATTTTCAAATAATTATTTTTTATTAATTTTTCCACTAAACAAGGACATTTTTGTCATTTGTTTCTTCTTTCTTCCACCTAGGGAACTTTTTGTTGTGCCTAGGCCCTTCATTCTATTTATTCTATTTTATTGTACTATCCACCACATTTTAGAAAATAGAAAAATAAAAACAATATATATGTCAAAAATCCAAAAAACAGGGCAAAATTTTTCACAAAATCCTAAAAAGTAAAAAACCTACAAAAATGGTAACTTGCTTATTAAGGCTGAAACTTGTGTCTTGCCCAAGGTATTTTCTCCATATCCTACTGGTTTGTCTCACATCTTCTCTGATTAATACGACTCGTAGATCACTAGATTCACAACCATTCACAAAGCTAGTTGCTTGCCTTGTCTGTACTCTGGGGCACATTTGTTGCCTGGTGCTGTTTCATTGCGCACAACACATTTTTACTTGGACCTAATGTCCATTATCATTTCCCCTTGTACGTATCCTTTCTTGGGGCATCATTTTTAACCCTTGTCATCAATTATGAACATGTGGATCTCTTCATCTTGATAACAAAACATTTGTACAACTGTCTTGACCGTTGTTGGGTTGGATATGTGCGTTCGTACTTATTTTCCTTGTTAAATGAGCTTGTTTCCTTCTCGTATTATATTGCATTGTTGTATGTTGGGTGGAGTTGGTATTTTCAGCAATTGACAATTGTTCGTAGTATGGATTTTCATGTCATTCTACCTTTTTTCGTATGCTTATATTTTTCATAAGGACCGATGACGTAGCTCTTATGGCAATATGATGACATCAAAATTATTCCAATACAAAGAGGCTAGAGGCTACACTCTTCTTTCCCCTCCATATTTCTTCTGCATCACTTTTCTCTCACCCCTAGTCTTCTGTCTTATTGGGGCATCCTGCCCCTTCCCATTCTTCTATCTATCTCTTACCTTTTTCGATTGTCGATCATCTTCCTTCATCACCCTATCGACACTCAAGGGGGAATCTCTCCTTCCTACTAATTTTTATTTTATCCCTTCAATATTTCTTCCGTATACTATCTTTGAAGTGGCGTCACTTACGCCACCCCAAAGAGGGGAAAATGTAGACACCCATAATTACGCCCAAGCAATTTAAATACTTAAATTATGGTAATTATCTATCTTCTGGCAAATTGACGACATATTGTCAATAATGCTCATTTTCCCTCATATCATCATTAATTAATTACACTAAGGTAATTAATTAGGTCACCTATCCAACAAATACCCTAATTAACGACCTTCCATTAATAAATCACCCCTTCTACCTAGACTAATTAATTATTATTAATTAATTAGCTTTCCCTTCCATTTAACCAATAAATAAATATTTAATTGATTTAATCCCCTTCTAATAGCCTAAATCGTACTAATATTCCTCTAATTAGATTCTATAAGGTTATATCTACCTATTAGTTAATCGCCTTTGGTTAATTAAAACACCCCCCAACTCCCATGACTTGCTAAGCATAAATTAAACCCTTCTAAAGTAAGGTTACCTTTTATAAAGCAGCCTTATCCATTCCTAATCATGTTTTACCTTTATCCCACATGCAAATGGATGAAGTGTTTCCTTTATCCATTAGGCTATATAAGGAGCCCTCCTTCTACCTTCATACCTACACCTAAACTCTTTGAGAAAGTAAATGCAAATCATATACCAAAATAGACTAAGAGCTTGCCTTTTGTTTTCTTGAGAGGTCACCATTGTTAAGAGCTAATCTTTGTATTCAAGTGCATTGTTTAAAGATAAAACAAGAAATTTTTGATTGCCATTGGAGCTAAATAGGTCCATTCATTTTTGTTGGTAATATAGGAGTGTAGAGATTTTAAATAGCATGCTATTTTTGATCTTACGTTTCAAAGTTATGATGTTTAGTATAAATCTTGTTCAGCTCTTTATCTTGATGGTTCTGTTGTAAATATATTCCCCCTGGGTAGATATAGACAAGCAGAAGAGTATGGAAATAAAATAAACTTAGAGACTGATATTTATTGCGTCACCAACAGCCCAAGGCGCAGGTAGAAGGTGCACGTCAAAGAGTGTCGACATGAACATGGATGCACCCTGGCGCAGGTAGAAAAGTGTCGACATAAAAAAGTTTATGCTAACGCGCAGGTTAAAGGTGCACAACAAGGGATGTCGACACAAAAAAGGATGCGCCAAGGCGTAGGAAAAAGAGTGTCGACATGTAAATGGATGCACCAAGGCGCAGGTTAAAGGCGTACAATAAGGGATGTCAACACGAAAAAGGATGCGCCAAGGCGCAGGAAAAAGAGTGTCGACATGTAAATGGATGTGCCAAGGTGCAGGTTAAAGACCACAACAAGGTATGTCGACACGAAAAAGGATGCACCAAGGTGCAGGAAAAAGAGTGTCGACATGTAAATGGATGCGCCAAGGCGCAGGTTAAAGGCACACAACAAGGGATGTCCACACGAAAAAATTCGCGCCTTGGCGCAGGTTAGAGGTGCACAGCAAGAAGTGTCGACACCACATTTTCAGCACCTATGGCACATGTAAGATTATGTCGACATAGGGATGGATGCGCCAAGTCACACCTTCAGGAGGTGCAACATTTTCAGTGATGACAGGAAGCAGACCCTGACCCAGATATTCAAATGGCCATAACTTTTCACAGGGAGCTTGGATTAATGCAAGGTTAGAATTTTTGGAAATATTACAAGGTCCTCTGTCCAAATATGACTAGATATATTTAATTGGGTGGGAAAAAATTCTTTAAAATGAAAAATACACTTCGCCACTTTTTGGGTTTGCTAGGGTTCTCACCTACCACCATAATGAGATGAATTAAAATGCAACATGGAGGTGGTTGGGTAGATTTGGAATTCCTCTCTCTCTTTTTTCCTCATTTTTCCTATAAATTGTAAGGAGGGGCTACTTTCTAAAGGTTGGACATTCTTGTTTTGGCCCTACCCTTTCTTCACCCTAGCAATTTGTTTTCTCCTACGGCAATTTTCTTCTTCGAACACTCTCATAAAATAATTATTTTAAATAAGTTATTTTTATAATTTTTCCATAACGGACATTTTGTCATTGTTTCTTCTTTCTTCCACATAGGGAACTTTTTGTGTGCATAGGCATTATTCATGTATTCTATTTTATTGTACTATCCACCACATTTTAGAAAAATAGAAAAATACAAAAACAATATAATGTCAAAAATCCAAAAAACAGGGCAAAATTTTTACAAAATCCTAAACAGTAAAAAAACCTACCAAAATGGGTAATGCTTATAGATGAAACTTGTGTCTTGCCCAAGGATTTTCTCCTATCCTACTGGTTTGTCTTCACATTCTTGATTAATACGACTCGTAGATCACTAATTCACAACCATTCACAAGCTAGTTGCTTGCCTGTCTGTACTATGGGGCACAGTTTGTTGCCTGGGTGCTGTTTCATTGCGCAAAACACATTTTAATTGGACCTAATGTCCATTATCATTTCCCCTGTAGTATCCTTTATTGGGCATATTTTTAACCCATTGTCATCAATTATGAACATGTGGATCTCTCATCTTGAAACAAACATTTGTACAACTGTCTTGACGTTGTTGGGTGGATAGTGTTTCGTACTACTTTCCTTGTAATGAGCTTGTTTCCTTCTCGTATTATATGCATTGTGGTATGTTGGGTGGAGGTTTGGTATTTTCAGCAATTGACAATTGTTCGTTAGTATGGATTTTCCAGTCATTCTACCTTTTTTCGTTATGCTTATATTTTCATAAGGACCGATGACGTAGCCTCGTAGGGCCCAATATGATGACATCAAAACGTATTCCAATCAAAGAGGCTAGAAGGCTACACTCTTCTTTCCCTTCCATATTTCTTCGCATCACTTTCTCACCCATCTTCTGTCTTATCATGGGGCATCCTGCCCCTTCCCACTTTTCTATCATCTATTACCGTTTTCGATGGTCGCATCATCATTCCTTCATTCACCCTATCGACATCAAGAGGGGAATCTCTCCTCCTACTAATTTTATTTTATCCCTTCAATATTCTTCCGTTATACTATATTGAAGTGGGGTCACTTACGCCACCCCAAAGGGAGGGGAAAATGTAGACACCCATTTAATTACGCAAAGCAATTTAATACTTAATTATGTAATTATCCTATACTTCTGGCAAATTGACAGACATATGGGCATAATGCTAATTTTCCCTTCATATATCATTAATTAAATGACATAAGGTAATTAAATTAGGTCACCTATCCCAACAAATACCCTATTAACGACCTCCATTATTTAATAAACACCCCTTCTCACTAACTAATTAAGTATTATTAAAATTAGCTTTCCCTTCCATTTAACAATAAATAAATATTAATTGATTTTAATCCCTTCTAATAGCTAAATCGTACTAATATTCTATAATGAGATTCTATAAGGGTTATTTACCTATAGTTATCGCCTTGGGTAATTAAAACACAACAACTACATGACTGCAAGCATAAATTAAACCCTTCTAAAGTAAGGTTACCTTTGATAAAGCAGCCCTTTCATTCTATAATCATTTTACCTTTATCCCACCGGGCAATGGAGAAGTGTTTCCTTTATTCCATTAGGTATTAAGGAGCACTCCGCTACCTTCATACCTGTTACACACCTAAACGCTTTGAGAAAGTAAGTGCAAATCATATACCAAAATAGACTTAAGAGCTTGCCTTTTTGTTTTCTGAGATGGTCACACAGTGTTAAGAGCTAATCTTTGCTATTCAAGTGCATTGTTTAAAGATAAAACAAGAAATTTTTTGATTGCCATTGGAAGGCTAAATAGGGTCATTCATTGTTTGTGGTTAATATAGGAGTGAGAGATTTTAATGAGCATGATATTTTTGATCTTCCGTTTCAAGTTATGAGTTTAGTATAAATCTTGTTCACTCTTTATTTGATGGTTCGGTAAATATTATTCCACCCTGGGTTAGTATAGGAAAAGCAGAAGAGTATGAAATAAAATAAACTTAAGAGACTGATATTTATTGCTGTCACCAAAGCCAAGCGCAGGTAGAGGGCACGTCAAAGAAGCGTGTCGACATGAACATGGATGCACCTGGCGCATGTTAGAAAAGTGGCGACATAAAAAAGTTTAGGCGAACGCGCCAGGTTAATTTAAAAGGTTGCACCACCAAGGGATGTCGACCAAAAAAAGGATGCGCCAAGGCGTAGGGAAAAATAGTGCGACGGTAAGGGATGCACCAAAGGCGCAGGTTAAAGGCGTCAATAAGGGATGTCAACACGAAAACGGATTGCGCAAGGCCAGGAGAGGAAAAAAGTGTCGCATGTAAAGGATGTGCCAAGGTTTGCGGTTAAGACCACAATAACAAGGTATGTCGAACGAAAAAGAGGCACCAGGGCAGGAAAAAAGAGTGTCTACATGTAAATGGATGCGCCAAGGCGCAGGGTTCAGGTTAAAGGCACACAACAAGGGATGTCCACACGAAAAAAACCATTCGCGCCTTGGCGCAGGTTAGAGGTGCACAGCAAGAAGTGTCCGGGGGGGGGGGGGGGGGGGGGGACACACATTTTCAGCAACCTATGGCACAGTAAGAGTATGTCGACATAGGGGATGATGCGCCCAAGTCACACCTTCAGGAGGTTGCTCGCACATTTTCAGTGATGACATTTGGAAGCAGACGCCTGACCCAGATATCATTCAAATGGCCCATAATTTTAAAGGGAAGCTGGATTAATGCAAGGTAGAATTGTGGAATATTAAAGGTCCTCTGTCCAATATGACTAGATATATTTAATGGGGGTTGGGAAAAATTCTTTAAAATGAAAAATACACTTCGCCACTTTTTGGGTTTGCTAGGGTTCCACCTACCACCATAATAGAGATGAATTAAATCAAAAATACATGGAGGTGGTTGGTTGGTAGATTGGAATTCCTCTCTCTCTTTTTTTCATTTTTCCTATAAATTGTAAGGAGGGGCTACTTCTAAAGGTTGGACATCTTGTTTGGCCTCTCCCTATTCCTTTGGCAGGCGAGTTTTGTGGAGTTTAAACCTCCCATTTAAAATTGTAAAGCAAACTTTGCCTCTTGGCATTTTCGTGTATTGTATCATCTTTGGAGCGATAATGCAATGTAATGTCGATGATTCTCAACCCCTCTTATGTTTATTTCATCCTCCTGATCTTTCACTACAATTCTTGGTATATAGTGCATGATTTGCATTGCATTTAATGGTTTGTGTTTATTGCAAGACAGGTGTTTCTTTCATTCCTCGGGTCATCACTTTATAGTTTAGGTTATTTTTATGCATATTCGTACCCTGTATCCTTGGAAAGTTTAGATTATGTTTTGGAGTAAACCCCTGCATTTTTGTGTGCATCTAAACAGAGGAAGGAAGGAATAGGATAGTGGCCTCAATCCGAAGGCTTTCCCGTTCCACCAGGTCCCACAATTGGGAAAGCTCCATGTTATGCAATCACACGAAGAGTCTGAAACACATCGATGTTACGGACAGTCATGGGTGCTATGATTCACCATCAATAGTTTGGCATGCCCGGTGGGACAAATGAGGTCTTCAAGTAAGATTGAAGAATTGTCAAGAAATTTGGAATTTAGAAATGCAGGTTTTGCAAATTTCGGATTTCACCGTCCGGCTGAAATTTTGAAATTGATTTTAAGGGCTTAACTTTCTCAAAAACAAGTCAAAACTTCACCAGTTGGATAGGATTAGGGGATAATCTTCCAAAAGCGTATTCTGAGTTTTTAGATATTTTGAAATTTCCCCAAAATTTATGTTTTTTCTCTATTAGGGTTTTCCCAAGTGTTGACCATGTCCCAAGTTCGGCACAATGTGTTTCAGGTTTTGTAAGTTGCGCCATTGATGACATAAGTTTCACTTGTACCTTTCAGGGATTAGTAGATGACAAAAATTACTGTAAACGAATGAAGAACTGTATCTTTCGGGCCTTCAATTTGAAATTACTATTTTTAATATTGTCAGGTTTGGGTGGCAAACTGGCAGAATCTAGCCTTTTGAGGTCAGTATCTTACACATCTAGGACTCCGAGGGATAGAAGTAAGTGGTATTATTATAGTAGTTACAAGTTGCCCAGGTACATGTGAGAAGAATCAAACCAAGGTCTGTTATCGAGAAGAGGGGCTATTTGTCCATTGCAACGATCAAGGCAAGGAAGGAGAGGAAGAAAGAAGCCACGAAGATCACCATCGCCACCTAACTAGGAACTTGTCTACACCTCCCCTAGTGACCTTTTCTCAATCAAACAGAGTTCTTAGGCAATCATAATGGTCACATTCTACCACCGAATTCTTGTCAATTTCAATAGCACTGTCCATTTGCCCGCAATGCAACAGAAGCCAGAGTTTCCAATTGCAGCATTGAAGAAATTCCATTTTTTGAAGGAGGGAAGAAAATCATACATCCTGGTGATCATGTCAACGACACGCTAACGTTTTTGTAACCATGAGATAAATGAAATGATGTGTACTGTCAAATGGTTGGATGCGAATCTTCATTCAAAGGACAGGCATTGCCAATGGTTTAGGAGCCTTGGAGCGGTTCTATCCAAATTCGGAATAAGTTATGCATAGTTCTCCATGAGCCAGTTGGGGAAAGGGAGACAAGTTTTCCTACTAGAACAATTGACAACTATCAAGAGAGGTCCAATGAGTAAGCCGATATACTTCCTTAACTTCATAATTTCAAGGTTTGGGAAGTTAGAATTCCAGTGTGGCCGTTAGGGCCAAAGATTGAAGGTGCTTTTCTATACTATCTAAGGCTTTAATTCTGATATTTCATGTGAAGCAATATATGGAGGAAACAACCTACCGTGCTAAGCATTGCCATATTGAGGGCTGAAAAATATCTTATCAAGCCCTGGTTAAGTAGCTCCTTATGCCTCCCATGCCCTGTATCAAAATTAGAAAATCCAATCAACTAGCAAGCACCCACTTTGGCGCATATTACAATCCTAGAAATCAAAGTTCACTGAAATTCTCTTCCCTCTAGTGCTTCAAAGAATCTAGGAGGTATGAAACAATTGTGAACCTTGGAAATGAGCTGGTGCCGATCAAAAGACAGCAAGCTCAAAAGTGCTCGACCGTTTATCAACTAAGCATAGTACCGGATCGGCCACCATACCAACAAAATAGGGTAAACCATCTCAGGCTACAAATCAATATCAAAAGCCAAAGTAAGGCCTTCCACCAATAGACCATTTCAGCCCCATAACCCCAATGTACATTGCTTCTAAAGATTAGTGCCAGTTTAACAAAACAAACATACCAAAGAGTCCAACGATTGGGGTTCCCATGCAATGAACCTACAACCAATCATGTGTCAATGGTGCTTTGAACCAAGCCGTGCGGTGACAAGTTGGTGCAGAGGGGTGAAGGGTCCAAGAAACAAAATCAGCAACAAGGGACATTCGGCCAAACACAGCTCTAAACGATTACCGCTTACCGCACTTGTGAAATTGGAAAGCTAGTATTTTGTGGCAATGAATTAAACAATTTATCAGAGTGTAGCTAACACCAAGCTCAAAGGAAGAGGAATAGGGTAAGGCAGATCATGCTCGAAGTGATCTCAACTTCATACTCCAAGGTGTCGTAAGCAAAAGTGCAAGTCTAAAAACACAAGGACAGCCCCCAAACCACCTTCTAAGCAACCAATGCCGCGTTGCTTGACCATGCACAAGCAAAGGACAATGTGCAGGTTAAAGACAACAAAGGATCTTTCATCCCATTTAGCAATCACTGATCAAATTGAAAGCCCAGAAGGACAATGTGAATTATCAATGTGGGAATCTTTATCCATCAGGAAAAATAGAGCTTCTACACGTGTCATGAAGAAAATGGTCAACTTCGAACCAGCAGATCCCATTGCAAGAGAATGTCCTCACAATGCTGTCAACCTAAAAGGGAAATCATCGGAGGACAACAAGCGTAAATTTAAGCCCCCTCAAATTCTATGTTCATTAATCATTGGGGATAACTAGTCACCATTACATGATGATTCTGGGTGGAAAGTTAGTCGTTCTGTATTGCCGAACAAGAAATAGCTGATCACAGCTGGGTCTACAATAGGAATTATATCAAAGGGGGTAGTGCAATTGGAGGGGAAAAATCCTAGTAGCAAAGGTTGGGAGCAGTGATGAAAGGTTGAATTATCTTGAATGCATGCCCCAACGTTACGTTTTGCAAGATGTAGTGATAGATTTTCACCACTATTTGCCATATGCTTATCAAGGGATTTCATAGCTAGAATTGGAGGCTTTACTGATCTACTGACTGGTCACACATGTGGTTAGAACAAAGATTGGTATAAGGTAACAATCAAATACGAACCATTTGCAAACTTTCATATATGAGCCTCATAATCCAAGCCAATATCAATGACCAAATATTCAACATTTGATAAGAGATAATAGGCAAGAGAAGCTGACACCAAAGTTGGAAGCATCCCAGATTTAACTCTGATGAATGGGCGAGCAAGGTACAGCTTTGATCCATACCAAGAAGTAGAATAACTGAGATAGGGGAGTTTATTGCCTACATGAAGAAAACTATTCCATTCCTAGCATTCACCAAACCATCCAGAAGGATGGCAAATGGGTATGGAAGTTATTTTCGATCGGATCAAGGAGGTAGGGCCAAGGGCAGGAGGAGGAGCTATGCTTGTTTCACCTCAATGCTCAAAGATTATTCATGCTTTCCATTCTTAGTTTTCCTGTTTTTTTAAACAACCACAGCTGAATATGAGGCCTTGGATTCATGGACTTCATTTGGCCAAGAGAAGGGGCCATTAAAGAACTGAGGTGGTTTGAAAGATAGTGAGATAATCATCAATCAAGTCAGGGGGGCCCAACATGCTACAAAGAAGACCTGATGAAGAACTACAAGAAAGGGTATGGGACCTCATTAAGGATTTCAAAGCTTCATATGTTGTCCATACCCAGGAGATAAGAAGCTATGGATAGGCTTTGTAGGAGTTGGAGCAACTTGATGTTGTTGGAAAAAATATAAAGGGAACAAAAAACAAAACAACCAAAATATACCAAAACACACCTCCACCTAGTAGACCTTTTCTCACATCAACCAGAGTTCTTAGGGCCAATCATAATGGCACATCTACCACCGAATTCCTTTGTCAATTTCACTAGCAACTGTCCACTTGCCCTCAATGCACAGAAGCCAGTTCCAATTGCAGCATTGAAGAACATTCCATTTTTTACTGGAGAAAATCATACCACTCCTGGTGATCATGTCAACGACATCGCTAACGTTTTTGTAATCCATGAGATAAATGAAATGGATGTTACTGTCAAATTGTTGGAATCTTCATTCAAAGGGAAGGCATTGCAATGGTTTAGGAGCCTTGGAGCCGGTTCTATCCAAAATTGGAATAAGTTATGCATAGTTCTCCATGAGCAGTTTGGGGAAAAGGGAGACAATTTGTCTCTACTAGAACAATTGACAACTATCAAGAGAGCTCCAAACGAGCAGCTGACTGACTTCAACTTTAGATTTCAAATATCTTGGGATAGGATTCCAGTGGCCATTAGGCCAACAGCTGAAGGTGCTTTTCTATACTATCTTAAGGCTTTGAATTCTGATATTTCTATGTTAATTCAATCTATGGGAGGCACAACCTTACCTGTTGCTTATAGCATTGCCATTAGGGCTGAAAACTGTCTTATTCAAGCTGGTAAGCTGGCTCCTAGGTCTCCCATGCCCTTGTATCCAAACTTAAAAAATCCAAGAACTAGTCAAGCACCCACTTTGGCTCCTATTACTCACTCCTAGAAATCAAAGTTCAAATGAAACTTCTACTTCATCCTCTAGTACTTCAAATGAACTCCAAGAGGTCATGAAACAACTGCAAAACCTTGGGAAATGAGCTGGTCACTACTCAAGAGGCAACATTCCCAAAGCTGCTAGACCTTCTTATCAGCCTCAAGCATCAGTACCAGAATAGGCCACCCATACCAGCCTAATAGGCCACCCAATCTCAGGCTGCAAATCAATATCAAAGCCAAGTAAGGCCTCCCGCTAATAGACCATTTCAGCCCTATAACCCCAATGTTGCATCTGCTTCTAAAGCATTAGTCCCAATACAAAACAACATACCTAAAGAGTACGATTGGTGTTTCCCATGCAATGAACCTCACAACCAATCTATGTGCTTCAATGGTGCTTTGAACCAAGCCTTGACGGTGACAAGTATTGGTGCAGAGGGTGAAGTGGGTCAAGAAACAAATCAGCAACAAGGGACATCTCGGCAAAACACAGCTCTAAACGATACCGCACTTGTGAATTGGAAAGCTAAGGATTTTTGTGGCATGAATCAAACAATTTATCAGAGTGTAGTAGCTAACACAAGATCAAAGAAGAGGAATATTGGTGAAGGGCAGTCATTGGCTCGAAGTGATCTACAACCTTCCATCACTCCACAAGGTGTTCGTAAGCAAAATGCAGTTCTAAACACACAAGGACAGCCCAAACCACCTTCTAAGCCAACTCAAATGCCAGCTGTTGCTGCCCATGCACAAGAAAGGAATGTGCAGGTTAAAGGACAACAAAGGGATCTTTCATCCCCATTTAGCATCACTGATCAAATGAAGAAGACAAATGTGAATATATCAATGTGGGAATCTTTATCCATCCCAGGAAAAATAGATCTTCTACAAGTTGTCATGAAGAATTGGTCAACTTCGAACCAGCAGATCCATATGCAAGAGAATGTCCTCACAAATGCTGCTCAACCTAAAGGGAATCATGGAGGACAACAAGGTAAATTTTTTAAGCCCCCTCAATTCTATGTTTCATTAATCATTGGGGATAAACTAGTACACAATTGCATGATTGATTCTGGGGCAAGTAGTTCTGTCATGCCGAAGTAAATAGCTGATCAGCTGGGTCTCCAATATGAATTCATATCAAAGGGGGTAGTGCAATTGGATGGGAAAATAGTAGCAACGGTGGGAGTGATTAAAGGTTTGAATCTTATCTTGCATGCATGCCCCAACGTTACCGTTTTGCAAGATGTGTCAGTGATAGATTTTCCACCACTATTTGCCCTATGCTTATCAAGGGATTTCATAGCTAGAATTGGAGGCTACTTATCTACTGACTGGTCACACATGTTGTTTAGAACAAGATATGGTACTAAGGTAACAATCAAATCCGAACCAATTGCAAACTTTCATATTGAGCCTCATAATCCAAGCCAAATCAATGCCAACTATTCAACATTTGATCAAGAAGATTAATCAGGCACAGATGAAGCTGACACCAAAGTTGGAAGCATCCCAGATTTAACTCTTGATGAATGGGCGAGCAAGGTACATGCTTTTGATCCCTACCAAGAAGTAGAATAATCTGAGCTAGGAGTTTATTGCATACATGAAGAAAACTATCCCATTCCTAGCATCACCAAACCATACCATAAGGATGGCAATGAGGTATGGAAGTTATTTTTCGATGGATCAAGGAGTAGGCAAGGTGCAGGAGGAGGAGCTATGCTTGTTTCACCTCAATGCATCAAATATTATTCAGCTTTCCGTTTTTAGTTTTCCTGTTTAAACAACACAGCTGAATATGAGGCCTTGATTCATGGACTTCATTTGGCCAAGAGAAGGGGCATAAAGAACTTGCAGGTGTTTGGAGATAGTGAGATAATCATCAATCAAGTCAGGGGGCAACATGCTACAAAGAATGACCTGCTGAAGAACTACAAGAATAGGGTATGGGACCTCATTAAGGATTTCAAAGCTTTCAATATCGTGTCCATACCCAGGAAGATAAATGAAGCTATGGATAGGCTTGTAGTAGTTGGAGCAACATTTGATGTGGTTGACAACATCAAAAGGGAAAAAACACAACCACATATCCATGTGATTGTGAGGCCAGCGGTTCTAGATAATAACAGAAGATGGCAGGTGTTTGAGAATGATCAACAGATCGTCAATTTCTTACAAGAAGAGGTTGAATTCTCAGCTAGGAATCATGACAGATTAGAGCAGAAGTATGGGAATCAAGTAGTGCAGCTATGGAAAAACAAGCTTCCCAAGGGTTTAGTAACATTGTAGTCTATCTTCAACCCTAACAATCAGTTCCATAAGGAAAAGGATAACATACAGGTCAATCGAGAAGATTTAGAGCCAATTTAGATTGGGGAAGGCAAAACACTTCAAATTGGTAAAGTGGCCATTGAGCAGGAGAAATCAGATTTCATACAGCTTTTCCAAGAATTTCCAAATGTCTACCCCTGGAGCTATGAAGACTTGAGAGGATTCAATCCAAAGTTGGCACAACATACCATAGAATTGGATCCAGATGCTAAACCCATCAGGTAGAAGCAGAGACTAGTCAACCCTCACATTGAGCCTCTAATGAAGAAAGAGCTAAACAAGTTAATAGAGGAAAGCATTATATTCCCGATCAAGCACTCAAGCTGGGTTGCAAACTTGGTTCTGGTCAGGAAGAAGAGTAGAGAAATTAGGCTGTGCATGGACTTCCAAGACCTCAATAGGGCATCTCTCAAAGACCATTACCCACTTCCTTCAATGGAACAAATATTACAAGTGGTATCCAGTTCGGAGAGATTCTCTCTCCTAGATGGCTACTCAGGGTATAATCAGGTAGTGGTGAAAGAAGATGACCAGTTCAAGATGGATTTCACCACCAAATGGGGCACCTATTCCTACAAGAAGATGCCATTTGGGCTATCAAATGATGGAGCCACTTTCCAAAGGGCAATGGATATGGCATTCAAGGGATTGATCAATAAAATAGTTTTGATATATCTTGACGACATCACGGTATTCTCCAAAAATGTAGCAGATCACCTCTTTCATTTGAGGCAGGTATTTCAGAGGTGTAGAAGATTTGGGGTATCATTGAATCCCAAAAAATGCATATTCTTGGCTCACAAAGGAAAACTTCTAGGCCATATTGTTTCAAAGGAGGGATTGATGATTGACCCAGAAAGAGTTGAAGCAATTCGAGCGTTGTCATTGCCAAGTCATAAGAAGGCTCTTCAGAGCTTCTTAGGAAGGATCAATTTTTTCTGTAGGTTTGTTCCAAACTTTGCAGCTCTCGTAAAGCCAATAACGCTGATGTTGAAAAAGAGCATGACATTTAAGTGGACATCTGAAGGCAAGGAAAGTTTTGAGGCAATAAAAGAGGCTATATCTCAAGATCCAACTCTCGTCAATCCAGACTTCTCCAAGGATTTCATGTTATATGCCTCTGGTGGTGGAGACACAATTTCTGCAATCCTGGTACAACAAAACAAAGAAGGATTAGAACAACCAGTCACTTTATTCAGTCAAGGCTTGGAGGAATATGAAACAAGGTACTCTTTCATTGAAAAGCATGTCCTTGCAGTGATCAGGAGCTTAAATAAATTCAAGCACCTAGTCTCAAACAACAAGATCCAATTATTGGTCTCTCATGCAGGAGTCAAGGACTTCCTTCTAAACAAGGATCTGAATGAGAAACGTGTAGGATGGATCACTCGTGTCATGGAGTATGACATCAAAATTAAGGTCACTAAACTAGTACGTGGAAAAGGACTTTGTGAACAGCTAGCTTTGATTCGGAAAGTTGAAGTAGGTGATGAAAAAGAGACTGTCTTGGTATTACACAATGGTCAAGAACAGGAAAATGATGATGTGCCCACTCTTTGTTGGACTCAGAATATGATACACTTCCTACAGGAAGGCTTATGCCCTCCAGAAATGAGTGAAGCAAAGAGGATATACTTTAGATTACAAGCCATTCCATATGTGCTTGTTAATGGTGTTTTGCTCAAGAAAGACATCAATGGAGTTCTATTGAGGTGCATTGGGACAAGTCAAATTGAGAGGGTGTTACAAGATTTTCATGATGGAGATTCCGGAGGAAATTTTTCCCCACGAGTAATAACTCTCAAGATAATGAAGGTAGGGTATTATTGGCCCATAGTGTTCAATGACTGCTATACATGGATAAGAAAGTGCAAGAAATGTGCACTCTTCACGGGAAAAGAAAGACTAGCAGCACTTTCATTGCACCCAATTTTGGTTGACCAACCATTTATGCAATGGGGATTGGACTTCATTGGGGTCATCAAATAAAACTCAAGCCAAGGCCACAAGTGGATTCTCATGGCAACAGACTATTTCACCAAGTGGAACGAAGCAGTAGCGCTCAAAGAAGCAAATGAGTCTAACATACTAGACTTTTATGAAGGAATAGTGACTAGGTTCGATGTGCCGACCACTATCATATCAGACAATGCATTAGCATTCATAGGTTCCAAGATTACAGAATGGGCTGTCAAGAATGGAATCTATTTGAGCACATCTTCAAATTATTACCCGCAGGGTAATGGACAGGCAGATTCCACGAACAAAAATTTGCTAAGAATCATCAGGAGGACTCTGGATGAAAACCAAAGGACATGGCATACCAAGCTAAAATCAACATTATGGGCTGACAGGATAACACCAAAGAGTTCTACAGGTAATTCTCCCTACAAGTTGGTCTATGGGAAAGAGGTAGTATTGCCTATATCATTAGAACTTCCTGCATTGGAGCTCATGAAGCAGTTGGAGTTGGTTGAGTTTGAACCAATGGAAGCTAGGTATGTGGAGTTGATGGAATTGGAGGAAATCAAAGAACATGAAGTTTAGAAGATTGAGAAGGATTAGGCCCTAGTAAAAAGATGGTTTGATAAGAAAGCGAGAGAAAAGACCTTCCAGGAAGGGGACCTAGTTCTGAAATGGGATGCAGATCAGGAAAAACTAGGAAGGCATTCCAAGTTCGATGCCAGTTGGAGTGGCCCCTACATGGTCACAGGATGTAAAAGTAGTAATGCCTTCCAATTTTCTACATTGGATGGAGAAGAACTCCCGATTCCGGTTAACGGAATCTATCTTAAACATTGCCACTAAAAGAAAAAGGTTTACCCTTGTAAATATTAGCCTAGATTTCAATTTCTCTAAGTGTGGATGCACATTGTCTTGTTGTAGTTAGGTTTTAATTTCCCTAAGTGATTTGGCATAGGTTTTGTTTCTATCAGGTTGTTTTCTATAGTTTAGAGTGTTGTCGGAGAAGGAGTTGTAGTATCAGGTTCGGGATCAGATATGAGGTTGGTTTCAAGTTATTTCTTATGACTTCGTGCCTAATGGATTGATAAAAGGCCACTGATCTTCTACCTAACAGGCAGGTGATCCCGTTGAGTCACCAAAATTGTTGTAAATATCTCTCCCCCGGGTAGATATAGACAAGAAAAAGATTATGGAAATCAAAGAAACTCAGAGACTGATATTTATTGCATCACCAACAGCCCAAGGCGCAGGTAGAAGGCGCACATCAAAGAGTGTCGACATGAACATGGATGCACCCTAGCGCAGGTAGAAAAGTGTTGACATGAAAAAGTTTGTGCCAAGGCGCATGTTAAAGGCACACAATAAGGGATGTCGACACGAAAAAGGATGTGCCAAGGCGCAGGCAAAAGAGTGTCGACATGTAAATGGATGCGCCAAGGCGCAGGTTAAAGGTGCATAACAAGGGATGTCGACACGAAAAAGGATGCGCCAAGGCACAGGAAAAAGAGTGTCGACATGTAAATGGATGCACCAAGGCACAGGTTAAAGGTGCACAACAAGGGATGTCGACACAAAAAAATCCACGCCTTGGCGCAAGTTAGAGGTGCACAGCAAGAGGTTTCGACACCACATTTTCAGCACCTATGGCGCATGTAAGATTATTTCGACATAGGGATGGATGCGCCAAGGTGCACCTTCAGGAGGCGCAACATTTTGAGTGCTGACAGGAAGCAAACCCTGACCCAAATATTCAAATGGCCATAAATTTTCACAGGGAGCTCAGATTAACGCAAGGTTGGAGTTTTTAGAAATATTACAAGGTCCTCTGTCCAACTACGACTGGATATATTTAATTGGGTGGGAAAATTTTCTTAAAAATGAAAAATACAGTTTTCCACTTTTTGGGTTTGTTAGGGTTCTCACCTACCACCATAATGAGATGAATTAAATGTAACATGGAGGTGGTTGGGGTAGATTTGGAATTCCACTCTCTTTTTTTTCTCATTTTTCCTATAAATTGTAAGGAGGGGCTTCTTTCTAAAGGTTGGACATTCTTGTTTTTCCCCTCCCTTCTTCTCTTTGGCAGGTGAGTTTGTGGAGTTCAAACCTCCCATTTAAAACTGTAATGCAACTTTGCCTCTTGGCATTTTTTAGTGTATTGTATCAATCTTTAGAGTAGATAATGCATGTATGTGGATGATTCTCAACCCTCTTTGTGTTTATTTGCATCCTCCTGATCTTTCACTACAATTTTGGTTATCTGTGCATGATCTTGCATTACATTTTAATGGTTTGTGTTTACTGGCAAGACAGGTGTTCTTCATTCCTCGGTGCATCACCTTTGTTAGTTTAGGTTTATTTTTATGCATCTTATTTCCCTGTCTCCTTGGAAAGTTAGATTAGGTTTTTGAGTAAACCCTCTACATTTTTATGTGTGCATCTGAACAGAGGAATAGGAACCAGCCTTCATCCAGAGAGCTTTCCCGATTCACAAGGTCCCACACATGGGAAAAGCTCCATGTTATGAAATCATACTGAGAGTCTCAACCCATCGAGTTACAGACATTCATGGGTGTTGTGATTCGTCATCAACAGGTTCTTAGGCTTTGTCTTAGCTAGATTATAGAACTATTTTAGGTGGTAGTTCTTGCTTTATTCCATAGCTTGAGAACAGTGCACATGCACACAACACTCTCTTTTTTGCTTCTTTAGGATCCTTGTCACTATGTTTTACAATTTTAAGGAGCTGTTAAAACTAAAAAAATTGGCTTTCGTTTTGACCTGTCATTTGAACCCTAAGCAGAAACATGCCTATCAGCCTTCACAAACCTCTAGTATTTTTAGTAGACAATTTTTTGGAACCTTTGGTTCAAGAAAATCAATTTTCTGGTTATTTTGGCTAGTAGGCTTTGTAGGCCTCTGATCATAGTTTGACAAGGTCAAAATAAAGCAACTATGACTAGTTGCTCTAGAAAAATTGTGTCCGTTTGAGAACCCCTTTCGAGTTCTTTGTCCCATCGAACCTGGTGAATTATCCATATATAGGAGAATGTGTAGGAAGTTTCTTGTTGCACATCCATCCATCAAATGTCAGTTTCAGACGTGGTTTTCTGAGCCTCGAGCTAACTTTTTATCATTTGCAACTAGGCCAATTGTGACCAATAGGCTCGAAAAACTAATAGCCAATCGTAAACCATTTGCTAGTTTTGAATTCCGTCAGTTCCTATGAACTCTTGGTACATAAGTGGACACGTATAAATTTAACCATGGTGTGTTTTCTCATTGGAAGACAACATTTGAAAGTGGTTTCTTAGCCTCGGAGCCTAATTTGAACATTTTTGTAGCTAACAAGAAAATGTAAAAAGAAAGTTGTAGGACCCTCGTCAGGTTGTCAAACAATCATGGAAACCGGTTGACACTATAAATAACTCTTTGAAACTCTATGGTGTGACTTGTGTGAAATTTAAATGTTGGAAAAATAGTGTTTCTCTCTCTTCCCTATTTATTTCTCTCTCCTTAGTTATGAAATGAAGTGAAATAAAATGAAAGGAATACATTTATTTAACCCTTTTCCTTTCAAATTAAAATTATTAATGTTATTATGTAAATGGAAAACTAAATACTTTAATTATGTTAGTTGAAGGTAGATGCCATGCCAATGATTTATATTTGATTTCATGCTCACATGGTTTTGTTGGATGCAAGAAAGATGGTGAAAAGGTGTTGTCTAATTCATTTTTTATTATTATAATTTATATATGTCATTGTAAAATGTATATATGTATAATGTAGTCCCATGTTACAGAAAAGTTGTATTTTAAATTTGTTAATATGTATGAGATGTTAGTATTAGGGATACGTTGGGAAATGTGCATTTGATCATAGGTGAAATTTTTATTCATATTTATGTATGGTAAAAAGGATTGGTGTGTGTGTGTGTGTGTGTTAAATGATTTTGAATTTAATATCTTGTAGTGTGTTTCTAGTGTGCAATAGATGATTAAATAATTGGTGTTGTGTTTCTTATCTTAAAAATGTAATAAAGGAATCTAACCACAATAGTCAACCCTACTATAAGACTCATGTATAATTACCTTTCCTACGTGAATTCTTTTAGTGTCGAAAACTAAAACCTTCGGATAAAATTCAATCTCCACTCTCGATGTCATCTTCTAGCTTAACTAAATGAAATCCCTAGTTTGAATTATCATCATAATTGGTATGTTTAGCAACATCATTATAAACCCGGTGGTTAGGAATGACATGGTCAAGCTATTTCTGGTGTAAGTAGAATAAAAACTTCCTTAGGATCCTAGTGGACTGCCAAGTCTTACGAAATTAGATCTAGAAGTCAGCTTTATGATCGAATGAATATTGTGTGGGATCTAGATGACAAAATGGAGTTAGTGAAGTATTTGTAATATGACTTAAAATCTTGTTAATTATCTCTTTAGATCCTCTCATCTAAATGTGTTACCTTGGTTTCTAACAACATAACACCTTGGTCTTTCATGAAGGTTGTTTAGCATAAATTTTTCCTCTCACCTTAAACTCTTATATAGTTGGGGCATAGATCTTTAGGTACAATTGGAATTGAAGTAAACCTTGGTTGATTAAGGGGTTAACTTGTTGGTAGAGAACTGTTAGTAACTCCTTACAAATGAAATTGACTTGAAAGATGTCGACTTAAGAGAAACTAGGAAACTAAAAACTTAGTCCTGTAATCCCTTGTTATGCCCCTTTATAACATTAAGAATAAAAGAAATTTCACATGTGGAATCGGAAAATGTAGAAACATGGGATCTTACCTTGAACACAAATCTCTTGTGGTTTGTGTGTAGTTTATAATTCTTCCAATCACGTACTTCTTCAAGATGTTAGTCCAATACTTCTGTAACCCCTTATGTTATAAAACAATGCTAATAATGAGACCATAGTGTGATGTAAGAGTAATTCATATAAGTTGAAAATGATATTTGAGGTTAGGATTTTGGTCACCCTTGGGGTCCTTGTAACTTATTTAATCATTTTCATGTGTTACAAGGAATATGAATTGTCTTGGTGAGATCAAACTTCGAGAGAACAAAAGATATATAAATCTAAATGGAATTCAAAAAGTTATGAACTATAATAACTATGGTAGGGAAATAACTATACCCTGATTGAAGAATATTTATAGGAAAAATATATCTTAAATCTAAATCTCCCTTAATCCTAATATTTCTCCTTGACATCACGTTAGATTCACTTGTGTAGAAAGGATAAAATTTAAACTTTGAATAAGCATTTGGGAAGCATAATCTTAACATAATAACGAGATAATTAGGAACTTTGTATGTAATTTGAAATATGGAAAATACTTATGTAAATTATGGAGATTGTCGCAAGGGATAAAAAGACAACTTAAAATGTTGAACTGTAAGTTGAATGTGGAATGAATTAAAGAATGTGTAGGTGGAAAAATGGATAACATTATCCTTACACAATAATTTCCTTGTAATGTTAATCGTAACTAATATGTAATCGTGGTAATGATGTGTTGTGGGTTTTCCAATCCTTGGGTCCCTTTTCTTGTGGTTGGGTCTTTACTAGTATCCGTTCATTAAGAAAATTGTGGCATCGACATGTATATGGTGTTGTCGTGTGTCTATGTGAATCAATGAATTATGTAAGTGTCTTTTGAGTTGCTGAGTTTCAATTTTTTGGAACCCTTGTGGTGTTGTGTAGTGAGCAATGTAAAACAACAAAAAAATTATCCTAGTAATTTTATTGTTGTTTTTGTGTGTGTAAAATGTGGGCGTTACAAATCTTGTTTGTGAAGTTATTTTGTACAAATACTTTTTATGTTGTAAAAATTTGGGAAGGGTCCCGTGGAAATTTTAGAATATGGTCAGTGCATTAGTAATGTATTGTGGAGTAATGTTGTCTTAACTATTGAAACCTTGGCTTGTTTTGCTATCATGGAAAATATAAAAAAATTGGATCACTGCATTGTTATAAGTGGATTTAATGGATTATAGGAATTCTAAGTATAGTATAGTATTTCTTGATCAATGTTGTTACTCTCTTGTTCCCTTGTCATAGTTCTATAGAATTTTTTTGTCCCTTTTGGTTGGGCATCGTGTTGGAAAGAGTTGATATAACCATTCTTATTTTTCACAAAAGAGTAATGGTAAATTTTCTCTTGAGATAACATGTTGTGTTGTAAACCCTTCTAGGACATAGTAACACTTCAATTCTAAGCATAATAAAATGGTTGGATGAGCAGTATAAAGGTTATATATAAATATATACATACATACACACACACACACATATATATTTGTGTGTGTGTGTGTGAATAAATTAATGTTGATGTGATCTACTTGATCACATTTGAGTCCTTAATTAATCAAAGAGGAAACTATCTTTTGTAAAGAAAAATTATATACCTTGTTTTTCCCCCAAGCTAAACTAATGAATATTATCCTTTTTATGGTGATTTATTAAATTGATCTTAACGTGAAATCAAATGATTATATTTTGGAAGATAATAAGTAGCAGGAGGAAATTAGTTAAGAAACCATTCAATCTCTCTCACCCTTTTGAAAGTGTAATGTGTATAAGTTTTTCAAACTTTTCCAGTGAAGCCTAAGTGAAACCTTTAATCATTCTAGATAAATTCTTATCCCAATAAAATATTGGTTGATAACTAATGAGATCTTAAAGATGAATCCAATTCAATATTATTCCTCTAAATTCTTCCAAAGTGATTTGTAATCTACTCTTTTGTAATTAAATGTTGAATCCTTGCACAAGGAGGTTATAGTTCTGAAACCATAAATGGTACTTTCCCCTCAAGTGGAGCTTGCACTCTTCACCTTGTGCAATGGAGGTAGGGAACAAGATTCAGTAGCTTGAGTATGATTAAATAACCTTGTGAGAAATGGAAAATGTCTCTTTTCAAATCAAATGAATTAAGCAAGTTATTGACATATAATTGATGATCCTCTTTTTAAAAACCTGGTCTTAAGCTAATTAGTCAATAGTATAAAAGAAATAAGTTCACCTTTGTAAAAGATATTTGTGTGAATCAAAAAATGAATATTCTAAGATTGTAAAGTCAAGTTTGAAAGATGTTTTTTAGTAAATACATAACCTTAAAAGATTTTACAAAGTGGGATGTCCTTAACTGTAACTGTCTATTGTGGTTGGACTATTACATTTTGCCTTGTCAAAGAGATTAGTGAATTGTTTGTGATGGGTGTGGTATGTTTCCTTGTTGCCTATTTTGCCAATGTTGTGTCAAGATTAATCGTGAGTTGGTCTTAGCCCTTTGTGATCAACTATGTTGTGTCATGTAAACTCCAAGTCAAAAAAAAAATTATCTTAGTTTTTTGGTGTTCTATTTGTGTGTGTGTTTGTGGGCATTACATTTGGTATCCATAATGAAGGTTCATGCTCTTGAACCTATGGGGATGATTAGAGATGTGATGGTGTTGCGTGATGGTGGTGGATATTGGAAGATTAATTTGATATAAGTGTAATATGAACTATATCATAATTGTGATATTGTGAGCACACATGTTGTGTATGTCACTTAGTGCGTAGCTGTTAGCATGTTGATCCAGAGATGAGAGTATGCTCTCTCCTTTTCATGAATTCAATGAGAATTTGAGTGTGAAACTCGTACCATCTTGTTGATATGTGATTGTGATTAATATGTTGTATGGCAAGGGTGGTTTGTATCGTGAACTAGATTTTATAATGATGTCATTGTCATTTGTGTAGAAATGTGTGTATTCCCATGTTATATGGAAGTTGATTGTATGTTGTAATTGTTCTCATCATAATTATAATTCATGTAATATGTAATGATTCATATCATGACTTAGGGACATATGGTGAGTATATGATCCTTATCGTATAGTGATTGCAATTTGGGTGTAGCATGTGGTAATGTGGTGTGTTGTAAACCATGAATGTAATGTATGTGATCTATCCTGTATTGGTACCATGTGTAAGACACTATGGTTAATGTGTGTGAACCACCATTGTGTTAGTAATGTGCATGTGTATTATTTTGTGAACCTTACACTAACCGATCCTAAGGAAAATTGGTAAAAGTGTATGTTTGGAGTGAGGAATTGTATACCATGTCTGGCCAATAACTAGACTCGACCTTCAGTTCTGTAGATGAAAACCTATGCTCCTCTTTCCTCTCTCCCTATGTGGTTATTGTATGGATTCAACCTAAGTGTAGATATGAATGTGTTTAGCCTTGTCGAAGTGGTGGTGAGATGATTTAGATAGGAGTGATGACAGTTGTAGTATTTATATGTTATTTTATGAGTTGAGGCTCAATGTTCCAAGTGACAGAAACTCATTGAGTATCCCCTTGGCAGAAAAATTAGGCCACATAGTCATCATAATGTGTTATTATTAGATGTGTATTTTATTTGTAAATTGAACTATTTTATTTTATTTTTTTAAGGACCAACAATTTTCTTGATTTCCATGTTTTATATTTTGGGCATTTCCCTATTTTGTGGTACTTGTTGGAGCTCAAAATTGTCTCGCCCCATTTGTGCCCTTGAATATTTATTGATTCATGACCTCTGTCATTTTATCCTTCCCCATTTTGTGTTTGGACAGTCTTTGTTGCCATTTTAATCTACTCCTGGGTCAAAGATCATGTGTGGGTCCATATTTGTCTCATGGTTCCTTTGTTCCTCTAGAAAAGATTTGTATTTTGAGTCTCCCATGCTCCGTTCCTTCAAAAACTCACATTTTCTGTTTCCTCCATTTTCCACAGTCAAGATCTGTTGTCCCTGCTTTTTTTCCCTAAATACTCAAGGAGAAATGAGTTGATGTGTCCCTAAGGATCGTGTTTGAGCCTTGCAACAGTTTAAATTCTCTGTCCTTGAAGAAAACCTCATTTTCTGGCTCAAATGGATGTTTCTCTGTGTTTTACAGGTTTGACGGTGTTTCTCCAGTCAAATTTACATCATTCAGTTGACAAGGAAATGTGGCACCTCTTGGTTGGATGCGGGTCAACTTAATACTTCAAAAATTCTATAAAAAGCCTCAACTTTAAAATGTGTCCACGTGGAGGAACGACGCTCGTTTGAGAATCAAATTTTTGGTTTGGCTTTGAAGTAGCACGGGAGGACACATGGAGGGCTGGCAGGAAAGAGACACGTGGAGACTTCCACTTGGGTTTCCCATACTTACACAAATTTCAAAAGGTTTTTGGGAATTCCAAGACACGTGGAGGAACGATGCTCATTTGAAGATCTGCTTTTGGGATTTGCCTTGGAGTAGTGTCAGGAGGACATGTGGAGGCTTTCGCTGCTTGGCCTGGACTTAGAAAATTTTATGCAAATGGATACAGTTTGGTAGAACATGGGACACATGGCTAGCCCGCACGCTCGTTCAAGGTCTTCAACTTGGGCACCATCTAAGAGAAGTGCCATGCGGACACATGGGGCACTCCGCTCACTTTGCATTTTACTTAGACTTTTCAATGGCCAAAAGGAGACTACCTCGGAGCTTGACAAGTGGCACCTTCCACTGAGCTTCAAGCCTTCAAACAAATTTTTCCAGAGCAGGACACGTGGCGAGCCCACGCTCATTCAAGGTATCAAATTTTTGGGACCGCCTCAAGGTGCGTCGTGGTGACACGTGGCAATTTGAAAAGTCACAAGGGGCAGGGAAGGGACCATCAGAGGTAACTTAAAATTTTCACCTCTTTGCTTCATAAAGGTTAAAACATCAAAATGGCCCGCAAGCCCAATGGGAAATAGTCAATGTTTTTCCCCGGTCAATGGCGGAGGTGCGGACCCAGAGAGGAAAATTGGAAAATTTTCCTTTTGAGAAAAAAGAGTTAAAAGTAAAAGGGGAAGCGTAGTTCCATTGGGACCCACATTGGGACACGTGTCAAAAGTATTTCTCAAGGGTAGAGCTGCGGGGAAAACTTGGAAAATTTTCCTTTTTCCAAAAGAGAGTCAAATGGCAGAATTTCTCTGCGTTTCCTTTGGGACCCACCTCAGGACACGTGTCAAGCCAATTTTCAGAAGCGGAGGTGCAGAGAAAAATGGGAAATTTTTCCATTTTTTCAAAAGGGTCAGAAAAGGTCAAAGGAAGCCCCCGAGCCTATTTTTGCATCTTCCACATGGATGACCCACATTCAAAATCAAAGATCAACGGCTGTTGAGTGTCTAAATCTGATTTTCCCCCCATTTTTTCTGTAAAACTCCTGGGAGTGCGAGTCTTCATGATTTCTTGCTATTTTCTACACATGCCAAATAGAGGAGCGAGTTAATTTTGATATCTAGAGTTTGGTGGGGGAGATCTAGAGATGACTTTCAACATTAAAATGGTCTTGACTCTCAAGCCCAATCTGGTTTTCTGTTTTTCTTCTCCTGAGCACGCAAGGGGTCAGATTTGATTGATATGGGGGAAGTGGTTGGTGAATGGATGGAGGCATGTTTTTCCTAAGAAAGGAGTTGAATGCGGGAAGAAATTGAAGAGATTTTCCCTCGAGCACCTGGAGACTTTTGCAGATCTGATTCTGTGAATCACAAAAGAATCATGGCAAGCACTGGTGCATTTAAAGTTTTTTTCTTTTCGGAGGAAGGGGATCTATTGGAAATTCTATAAAGGGCACGAATTGATCGTGTAAATGGTTGGGAGTTTTTGGAAAGATCAGGACTGATTCTCTCCAGCAGAAAAATATTGACAGAGCCCATCCATTTTGAGAAGTCCTGTCTAGAGAATCCTGTATATCTCTCTTTGTGTCAAATTTGATCGTGTCAAGGTGGTTACAAGTGTACAACCATTGACAAGCTTTGAGATTGTTCTGGAAACTTTCCCTTGCTGATAAATTTGATCAAACTTTGAGTTATTCGTGTCAATCTTGAGTAAAGTGTATTTATTTCATTTCTGAATGCATACAGGTAGTTTTTCTTGTTTCTATTGCAATCTTGTACCAAAATATAGTCCAATCACATAGGTCTCAGTCCTTGTGATAGTTTAGTGGCATCTGTAATTTCATTTCTCAGAAGAGCCTTCATCTGGGAATGGGATAAATGGTTTAAAATCACTTTTCTTTCATTTTGTTGATAGAGATTATCTGTAAGCCTCTAGGTGTACCTCAGGCATGACTTGGTTTAAATCTTGGTGCTTTATTGGGTCCTCTGACTCGAGCTTTGTGACAGAATCCCACAGGTTGTGTGAAAGAGTGTTGATCTGGGCCTCCATTGAAGCACATATTCTAGTTGAGGAAACAATTTAACTTTTTGTGGCATTTTGTTGATTGAATCTTTCCATTTTGCATAAGCTCTCAAGGATCTGGTGAGTCAAGTTCATCCTATCTCCCCTCCCACCAAAATATCTATTTAAAACAACTAATCCTACCCATACTACCCCTGTTTTTTCTCTGTATACCCACACAAGACCAAAATCCTTTTACTAAAGTATGCAGAACAGATCAGGGTCTCAAATGTCTTTAGTAACCTTTTCCTTGTTGTGAAGATATCTCCATGATCTGGAAGTGACAACTCATGAGAGTCAGATCTGGTGTGTTGATCATATTTTCCCCAAGGTCTTCTCTACAAAATTTATGCAAAAGAAAGGTACATGTATCTCCTTTCAAATGACAGAGGTTACACAATAGGTTCTCTTACCTTGGTTGAAAGGCACAACCTAAAATAGTTAGGATAAGATCATATCCTTTTGAGGTGCTATCCATCTCTCCACAAATCCAAGTAACAAAGGGACAGCTAGATTTCTCCCCAGCTACAAAATGACATACATTTATGATCTATCTACCTCTAAGCTCCCTGTTGAATCTGTGTTGCTGCTTGGCTTGAAAAGGAGAACAAATTTGGGTACCAACATCAGTGGTGCATTTTCCAGGGATCTAATTTACATTTCTGAGAACTTAGTTCAATTTAATCCATGTGCATACATATTTGAATCCATATCTATTTGACCCGTCAACAACACCAACATCAGTGGTGTCATTGCCGAGGACATTGTGATACAGTTCATACTCAGACCCTGGTAAACATTTCTTGTATGTTCTAAAGTGCTAGAAATCCATTTTAAAAATCATCATGTGTTCAGGTTTGTAAGAGGTTTCAAAGTCACAAGTGTTGTTATGCAACTTCTCTAGTTTCCACAAGTTTTGCAATGGTATTTATTGATAAATTTTGGTAAAGAAAGGTCATATTTTTTCATTTCCAGTTTCTAGTGCTGACAGACACTTGACAGAACATATTTAGTGCATTTGCACAACTAAGGTGAAAATCCTTAGTGGCGACTCCCTGTTGATTTGATTCTGATAAGGACCAGTGTCTTAAACCTCTATCAAGTAAGATTTGTTACTAATATTTGTAAAGCTGGAAGGAAGAAGATATTTCTTTGCTAGGGATCCTGCTAGGACATTGTTTCCTGAGTTAGGAAAAGAAAATTCAGAAGGAAGAAAAGCCTGGAGAGTTGTGGGAGAATAACAGACAAGAAAAGGGATCACCATTGAAGAAAGTGAGCAGCCCATCATTGAAGATTGTATTCAAGTGCATCTGAATCAGGTAGCCTCTTTGTGGAGTGTAAATTCTCCAGCTGGAGAGGGACCTTCATTTGATTTTGAAAGGTTTGCTTCACATTCTGCACCTGTGTTTTCTGAGGTTGATAGGGATTTCCAAGAAGCAAGGCCTTTGGGGGGTATCCATTTTGAAAACTATACTCCTGTGTTCCAAGAACCTTCTGCCCCCCATCAGTTTGTCACCCCTCCAGGATCACCCCCTCAAATCAATATGGCTCAACCCAGGCCTCCATTTGTTGTAAACACCTTTGGACCTATAAATTTTGTGGGAATGGCTGGTTACCCAAATGTAGTGCCTCAAGATGTAAGGAACAGAATGCCAAAGTTCCAGGGAAATAATGCTATTACTGGTGACCAACATCTAAAGCTCTTCCTCAATATGATGGAAGATTTTGAGATTGAGCATGAAGATGTATACATCAAATTGTTTGTTCACACTCTAGAGGAGGATGTAAGGGACTGGTACAAAGCATTTCCAGATAACTCTATTGACTCTTGGGCTGAGATGAGAAATGCATTCAGATTACAATATGGTGATAGGACTGACCCTAGGTTTCTTCTATCAGAATTTGAAAACATCAAGAAGAATCCCAATGAGTCAGTACATGACTTCAATACAAGGTTCAATAAGACCTTGAGGAGATTTCCTGTTAGGATAAGGCCATGTGATGAGTCATGTTTGATCAAATATACTGATGCATTTGATAAAAAGGTTGCTTACTACTTGAGGGACAAGAACCCTACCAACTTGAGGCAAGCATTCACTATGGCCCTACAAATAGAGAATAATATCAAGGCAATAGGAAAACCTCCTAAGAGGGAAGGTGTGAAGTTGGTTAACCCAGAAAAACCTCAGACAAGCAAGGCTGCTGATTTGGAAGAAGTGGTGAAAAATTTGGCAGGGGTTGTCAAGGAGATCTCCTATAAGCTAGCCCGAGATGAGAAAGGAGTTGGGAAGAGTTCACAAGGACAACACAAGCAACAAGGCCAAGACAGATTTACAAATCATCAAAGAATTGATGACAGAGGCAAAGGAGCTATTGGATTTGGGAATAGGCAGCCTCAAGGAAGAGAAAGTAGAATGGTACTTGATCCTTTGGCTGCCAGAGTTGTTGTGGTGGAAGAGACAGAAGTCATTGATTGGTGTGATAGATGTTTCATGCCCCATGCTCCTTGTGAAGAAGATCAGCAAGAAGAAAATGAAGCTGATGATAAGAGTGATGATGATGTTTGCATGATGGGATGCTCCACTAGCTCACAACAAAGGGCAACCTCAACTGAGGTGATAAGTGCCAGAACTGCTGCCACTTTTTGGGACTGCATTCATAGAGTACATATTCTCCCTCCCTCTCATACTTTAGAAGTAGATAATGTACAAGATTTTGAATTGCCCAATAATGACTTTGAATATTTAAGGGCTTTAATGATAAAAAAGTATGATGGAGGAATCCCATCTGAGGAGGATAGGAAATTATTAATGAATGTTGTTGTGGCTCAAGAGAAGGAATATAACACAAGAAGTAAGGCTGTCAAAGGGGCAGGGCCTCAGGCCAAGCCAAAAGCTCCCTTACTTTCTAACATTCCTAAAGAGGCTCCTAGGAAAGATCCATCTGCCAAAATCCCTGCAGTTTCCAAGAAAAAATCATACCCCTCCTTATGCTCAAGCTATCAAGAATCATGTGCCACCCAATGAATGTATCAACTTTCCTTCCAATACTGCCTTGCCCAAGAATGTCCCATATGACATTGCCCAAGTTTTAAGTCAAATCAAAGTCTTTGTCCCAATTGTTGAGTTGCTTAGGATTCCTGAGCACAAAAAGAGAGCATTTGAATACTTGGGATTGAATGAAGAGAGGACTGCCTTGGGGAGAAATGTGAACATTGTGGAGAATCCTCTAGCCATTGAAGAGTTTGAGACACCATCAACATCAGAAGAGCTAGCTGAACCACCTGAGGTTTATTTGGGGACATCTTTGGTAGACTCTCAGCTGAATGTGGATCCATTCTTCACTACTTTGATCATCAAGGATAGGCTTCTCCATAACTGCATGTTTGACTCAGGGGCATCATGCAATGTCATGCCTTTGGAGGTCATGAATGAGCTGAATATTAAGGTAACAACAACATATGGGAAGTGCACTACCATGGACTCCAGAGAGGTGCCAGTAGTGGGATGTGTGAAGGGTTTGGTGGTGCAGCTTGCAGCCTACCTAGGTAAAAATTTAAAGCTTGATGTTGTCATAGTTGATTGCCCAGCCAAGTGGGGTATGTTATTGTCAAGAAAATGGGCTGCAAGTGTTGGTGGTAGTGTCCAAATGGACATGTCTTATGCCACCATCCCAGTTGAGGGCAGCCTTGTCAGGTTATATGGGGAGAAGAAAATGTTGCACCTTATTGAGGATCCCAACAATGCATCCTATGAAGTATTGTATACAAATGTTGATGCTGACAACTTTGTGGGATTTTCTGATGGAAAAGAGCACAAGATTGAGGAGTCTAAGTGTCTTGAGCAGGCAGGCTCTCCTTGGACTTTATTGTTTGATGGAGCTTGCTCCAAATTTGGAAATGGTGTCGGTGCTGTCCTAATTTCTCCAAGCCAGGAAAGGTTTGTTTTTTCCTTTAAGCTTAACTTTGAGTGTACTAACAATATTGCTGAGTATGAGGCATTGTTGTTAGGTTTAATAATTACTTGGAAGTATGGTGTCAGGGACATCATTGTCAAAGGAGACTCAGAGTTAGTTGTCAAGCAAGTCAGAAAATTGTATGCCACAAAGAATCAACGACTGAAATAGTACAAGCATGTAGTTTGGGACTTCATTGAGATGTTTGACTCCTTCAACATTGTGCATCATGACAGGAGGTTCAATGACTTGGCAGACAAGCTTGCAGTGTTGGGGTCTCGGTTTGACAGTTCTGCAACATCCCCTTATTGTGAATATGAGGTGGAGGTAGTGACAAGACCCTCTGTCCCTGACAATATAAAACATTGGCAGGTTTTTGATGATGAGGCTCAGGTCAGAAGGTTCCTACAAAATGATGGAGAGTTTGCTGATCAAAACATTGATTGGGAGCCAATGGTCTGTACAACAGAGGGGAAGGAAACCTTATTTGGCAAAGGCATCATCCAGCTAAAGACCAACACCATTCCTAGAGGGCTGGTTGCTCTTGAATCAAATTTTGATAATGTTGACTGCATTATTAATAGGCATATGGCAAGCCTCGAGGGATGTTGAGGAGCATGACCTTGGCACGAAGGAGAAACCAAGGAAGATTTGGTTGGGCAGCAGTCTCAGCAAAGATGAAAAGTAGTCATACATCCAGTTGTTAAAGAAATACCAAGATTGCATGGCTTGGACCTATTCTGAGCTCAAAGCATACAGAGAAGACCTGTTCCAGCATGAGATTCCCTTGGAGCCTAGTGCAAAACCCTTCAGGTAGAAGCAGAGGCCAATTAATCCTCTATTTATCTCTCAAAATGCAAGAGGAGCTGAAGAAGCTAAGGGATGGAGGAATTATCCAGCCCACAAGGTATTCTTCTTGGGTTGCCAACCTAGTGCTAGTAAGAAAGAAGAATGGTGACATCAGGTTGTGTGTGGACTTCAGGAATCTAAACAAGGCCTCAATGAAGGACAACTATCCTTTACCTAACATGGAGCACATGCTGCAGTTGGTGACTGGTTCTGAGTTGCTTTCTACTTTAGATGGCTTCTCTGGTTATAATCAAGTCATGGTGAAAGAATCAGAAAGGATCAAGACAACCTTCACTACTCCATGGGGAACATATGTATATGTTAGGATTCCCTTTGGTCTGATGAATGTTGGAGCCACTTTTCAGAGAGCAATGGATGTTGCTTTTTCTGGTTACATCAATGACTTTATTGTTGTTTACCAAGATGATGTAATAGTGTTTTCAAGAAGGAGAAGTGACCATTTGCTGCACTTAGAGAAGATGTTGATCAGATGTAGGGAATATGGCATCTCACTCAATCCAAAGAAATGCCATTTTGGAGTGCAGAAGGAAAAATTTCTCGGTCACATTGTGTCACAGGAAGGAGTGATGATTGATCTAGAAAGAGTGGAGGCCATCAGCAAAGTCCCAATTCCAAGAACCAAAAAAGGAATTCAGTCCTTCTTTGGGCAGATAAACTTCATTAGAAGGTTTATATCAAACTTTGTTGAGTTGACTATCCCAATCACTTCCATGTTAAAGAAGGATCAGATCATCAAATGGGAAGAGGCTGCCATCCAAGATTTCAATGGAATCAAAGAGGCATTGAAGCATGCCCCTGTTTTAGCAGCCCCAGATTACAAGAAACCTTTCCAGCTGTTTTCTTTCACTTCAGAAAACACTATTGCTTCTGTCCTGCTACAGAAGGATGATGAAGGGGATGAGAGGCCCATTGCCTTTTTCAGTAAGGCTTTGCAAGGAGCAGAACTGAAATACACCATCATGGAAAAGTAGGCATTTTCCTTGGTCAAAGCAACAAAGGTTTTCAGGCCTTATATTTTAAGTTCAAAAGTTGTTGCTTATGTTCCCCATACCATGGTAAAAGACATCCTGTCAGAGATGGAAGTCTCAAGTAAAAGATGTAGATGGGTGAAAAAATTGCAAGAGTATGATATGGACATCCAAACCATGAAGTTGGTGAGAGGTTTAGGGTTAGCTAAGCTCATGGCTGAAAGCAACTTGCAGACCATTGAGGTAAATGAGATTGAGGAAGAAAGGGCAGTTGAGGTTTTGAAAGAATGAGTAAGGTTTGAGTGACAAGAGAAATGAGATTGAGGAAGAAAGGGCAGCTGAAAGATTGATGAGTTCTGAGTGGTACAAGGATGTGATGTTCTATCTCAGACACTTAAACTACCCTGAGCATTTGAATAAGAACCAGAAAAGAGCTCTTAAGTTGGCTTCCCAGAAATATGTCATTACTGATTTTGGGTTGGCATGGAAGAACCCAGAGGGAGTCCTCTTAAGATGCATCACTGAAGATGAAGCCCCCAAAATAATTGTTGATCTCCATGGAGGAGTTTGTGGGGGGATTTTGCTACAAGAGTCACAACACATAAGATCCTAAGGGCTGGTTATTGGTGGCCAACTCTTTTCAAGGATGCAACCATGTTGGTCAGAAGATGTGAGAGTTTCCAGAGCATTTCTCTGGAAGGCTGAAGGCTTCAGGCTCCCTACCTTTGCAGTCTGTATCAATTGAAGCCCCATTTAAGCAATGGGGAATGGAATTCATTGGTGAGATTTCAGACCCTTCAAGTGCTGGCCATAAGTGGATTCTTATAGCCACTGATTACTTTACCAAGTGGGTGGAAGCAATCCCCACCAAGAAGGCTACACACCAAGTTGTCATGGATTTTGTGCTAAACAATATTATTTGCAGGTTTGGAGTACCAGTCAAAATCATAGCTGATAATGCCATGAGTTTCAGGGCTAGACCTCTGGTGGAAATGTGTAAAGGATATGGGATCAATTTGACATATGCCTCTAATTATAATCCCCAAGGAAATGGACAAGCTGAGTCTAGCAATAAGAATTTGCTAAAGATTATCAGAAGAACCTTGGAGTTGAACAAGAGAAAATGGGGTGAACAACTGAAGTTTGTTGTCTGGGTAGATAGGATCACTGTCAAAAGAGCCACTGGAAAGAGTCCATTTGAGTTGGTATATGGGACTCAGGCCCTGCTGCCCCTGCATATGCAATTATCTTCATATCAGTTCATTCAACAACTGGAAGATCAAGAAGTGAGTCCTCATGATGCCCGCATCAACCAAATTGTTGAGCTTGATGAAGAGAGGAGGGCATCTCACCAGAGGCATATAAAGTTCAGAGAAAAGCTAAAGAAACTATTTGACAAGAAGGTCACTCCTAGAGCCTTCAATATTGGAGATCTTGTGCTATTATGGGATAACAGGCATGAGGATAAGGGCAAGCATGGCAAGTTTGATTCATTGTGGATGGGCCCTTACTCCATTGACATCAGAATTGGTGAACACACCTTCTTCTTGAAAGATCTAGAAGGTGAATTGCTTGAACTTCCTGTTAATGGCAGGCATCTGAAGCATTTCTTGGATTGATTCCTCTGAATCAAGGTAAACACCTCTTGTACAGTGTATAGTTTGTTGTTTGTTTCCTGTTTTGTGTTTTGGTTCGTCGTGGTCCTTGGTGACCTATTTTTGCTGGCTTCTTTGTTTGTTTTTGGAGATGGCTTCGTTTCTCTTCTCTACAAGATGACTCTGTCACCCAATGGATATTTTGGCACTTGGTCTACTATTGTTCTTGTGGCACTCACAGGGAGTGCCCATCCCTGAGTCGGAGCCAATGTTGGTGCTCAAAATTGTCTCGCCCCATTTGTGCCCTTGAAGATTTATTGATTCACGACCTCTGTCATTTTATCCTTCCCCATGTATTGTGTTTGGCCAGTCTTTGTTGCCATTTTAATCTACTCCTGGGTCAAAGATCATGTGTGGGTCCATATTTGTCTCATGGTTCCTTTGTTCCTCTGAAAAGCTCTGTATTTTGAGTCTCCCATGCTCTGTTCCTTCAAAACTCACATTTTCCCATTTCCTCCATTTTCCACAGTCAAGATCTATTGTCCCTACCATTTTTTCCCTAAATACTCAAGGAGAAATGAGTTGATGTGTCCCTAAGGATCGTGTTTGAGCCTTGCAATAGTTTAAATTCTCTTTCCTTGAAGAAAACCTCATTTTCTGGCTCGAATGGATGTTTCTCTATGTTTTACGGTTTGACGGGTGTTTCTCCCTAGTCAAATTTGCATCATTCAGTCGACAGGGAAATGTGGCACCTCTTGGTTGGATGCGGATCAGCTTAATACTTCAAAAATTCTATAAAAAGCCTCAACTTTAAAATGTGTCCACATGGAGGAACGACGCTCGTTTGAGAATCAAATTTTTGGTTTGGCTTTGAAGTAGCGCCGGGAGGACACATGGAGGGTTGGCAAGAAAGAGACACGTGGAGGCTTCCGCTGGGTTTCCCATACTTACAAAATTTCAAAAGGTTTTTGGGAAGTCCAGGACACGTGGAGGAATGACGCTCATTTGAAGATCTACTTTTGGGCTTTGCCTTGGAGTAGCACCGGGAGGACACATGGAGGCTTCCGCTGCTTGGCTCAAACTTAGAAAATTTTATGAAAATGGATACAGTTTGGTGGAACATGGGACACGTGGCTAGCCCATTTTCATTCAGACACGTGGAGGAACCGTCAACTTGGGGGATCACCATCTAAGAGAAGCGCCATGATGACACGTGGGGCACTCCGCTCACTTTGCATTTTACTTAGACTTTTCAATGGCCAAAAGGAGACTGCCTCAGAGCTTGACAAGTGGCACCTTCCACTGAGCTTCAAGCCTTCAAACAAATTTTTCCAGAGCAGGACACGTGGCGAGCCCGCGCTCATTCAAGGTATCAAATTTTTGGGACCGCCTCAAGGTGCGCCATGGTGACACGTGGCAATTTGAAAAGTCATAAGGGGCAGGGAGGTGGACCATCGGAGGCAATTCAAAATTTTCACCTCTTTGCTTCATAAAGGTTAAAATAGCAAAAATGGCCCACAAGCCCGATGGGAAATAGTCAATGTTTTTCCCCAGTCAACGGCGGAGGTGCGGACCCACGGAGGAAAATTGGAAAATTTTCCTTTTGAGAAAAAAGAGTTAAAAGTAAAAGGGGAAGCGTAGTTCTCACTGGGACCCACATTGGGACACTGTGTCAAAATTATTTCTTAAGGGCGGAGCTGCGGGGAAAACTTGGAAAATTTTCCTTTTTCCAAAAGAGAGTCAAATGGCAGAATTTCTCCATGTTTCCTTTGGGACCCACCTCAGGACACGTGTCAGGCCCATTTTCAGAAGCGGAGGTGCGGAGCAAAATGGGAAATTTTTCCATTTTTTCAAAAGGGTCAGAAAAGGTCAAAGGAAGCCCCCGAGCCTATTTTTGCATCTTCCACGTGGACAACCCACATTCAAAATCAAAGATCAACGGTGCTGAGTGTCTAAATCTGATTTTCCCCCCATTTTTTCTGTAAAACTCCTGGGAGTGTGAGTCTTCATGATTTCTTGCTATTTTCTACATGCCAAACAGAGGAGCGAGTTAATTTTGATATCTAGAGTTTGGTGGGAGGAGATCTGGAGATGTCTTTCGCCATTAAAATGGTCTGACTCTCAAGCCCGATCTAGTTTTCCATTTTTCTTCTCCTGAGCATGCAAGGGGTCAGATTTGATTGATATGGGGTGGAAGTGGTTGGTGAATGGATGGAGGCATGTTTTTCCTGAGAAAGGAGTTGAATGCGGGAAGAAATCGAAGAGATTTTCCCTCGAGCACCTGGAGACTTTTGCAGATCTGATTCTACGAATCACGAAAGAATCATGGCAAGCACTGGTGCATTTAAAGTTTTTGTCTTTTGGGAGGAAGGGGCTCTATTGGAAATGCTATAAAGGGCATGAATTCATCATGCAAATGGTTGGGAGTTTTTGGAAAGATCAGGACTGATTCTCTCCAGCAGAAAAAGCTTGACAGAGCCCATCCATTTTGAGAAGTCATCTAGAGAAGCCTGTATATCTCTCTTTGTGTCAAATTTGATCGTGTCAAGGTGGTTGCAAGTGTACAACCATTGACAAGCTTTGAGATTGTTCTGGAAACTTTCCCTTGCTGATAAATTTGATCAAACTTTGAGTTATTCTGTGTCAATCTTGAGTAAAGTGTATTTATTTCATTTCTGAATGCATACGGGTAGTTTTTCTTGTTTCTATTGCAATCTTGTACCAAAATATAGTCCAATCACATAGGTCTCAGTCCTTGTGATAGTTTAGTGGCATCTAATTTCATTTCTCAGAAGAGCCTTCATCTGGGAATGGGATAAATGGTTTAAAATCACTTTTCTTTCATTTTGTTGATAGAGATTATCTGTAAGCCTCTGGGTGTACCTCAGGCATGACTTGGTTTAAATCTTGGTGCTTTATTGGGTCCTCTGACTTGAGCCTTCATGACAGAATCCCACAGGTTGTGTGAAAGAGTGTAATCTGGGCCTCCATTGAAGCACATATTCTAGTTGAGGAAACAATTTAACTTTTTGTGGCATTTTGTTGATTGAATCTTTCCATTTTGCATAAGCTCTCAAGGATCTGGTGAGTCAAGTCCATCCTGTCTCCCCTCCCACCAAAAATTCTATTTAACAACAACCAATCCTACCCATACTACCCCTGTTTTTGCTCTGTATACCCACACAAGACCAAAATCCTTTTACTAAAGTATGCAGAACAGATCAGGGTCTCAAATGTCTTTAGTAACCTTTGCCTTGTTGTGAAAGATATCTCCATGATCTGGAAGTGACAACTCGTGAGAGTCAGATCTGGTGTGTTGATCATATTTTCCCCAAGGCCTTCTCTATAAAATTTATGCAAAAGAAAGGTACATGTATCTCCTTTCAAATGACAGAGGTTACACAATAGGTTCTCTTACCTTGGTTGAAAGGCACAACCTAAAATAGTTAGGATAAGATCATATCCTTTTGAGGTGCTATCCATCTCTCCACAAATCCAAGTAACAAAGGGACAGCTAGATTTCTCCCCGGCTACAAAATGACATACATTTATGATCTATCTGCCTCTAAGCTCCTTGTTGAATCTATGTTGATTGCTTGGCTTGAAAAGGAGAACTAACTATGGATATTTGGCCATTTTTTTTTACTTGGATTTGGATCATCTTTACAAAAAAAAAAATTATATCCTTACCTAAGGCTTGCACTTTGCCACTTGGCATTTGAATCGGAGTACTATGTTGGTTCTAGTATTGTGATGTGTGGAATAGGGTCATGAGATGCACCATGGATTAGTTGGACCTATGGATCCACTTCACTGTATGGGGGTATGCCCCAAGGATTTAGAGATAACTAGTGGGTTACTAAACCACGAGTTATTATGTCACTTGGGTTAGGGGTGTCTGGACTCTATGTGCATAGGGCCATAGGGAAATCGGCCTCTTTGGGGAGAGAAAAGGAAAATTTATTTTATTTATTACTATTTGAGGGAGGCATAAGAGACTTGAGGGAGGCATAAGAGATTTGAGAGAGGACATAAGATACTTGAGGTAGGCATAAGATACTTGAGGGAGGCATAAGAGATGTGTGTGTGTGTGTGTGTGTGTGTGTGTGTGTGTGTGTGTGTGTGTGATTGATGCTTCAGGAGGTATGCAGAGTTGTTATGATGTTTTGGTTGTGGTGTTATGATGTATGTGTTACTCATGTTAGTTGGATATGTTTTGTGATGTTGTGGATATGGCATTTATGCCCTTGTTGACACTATGTACCTATAGCTATTGTTCTGAGTTATGTGAAATCTACATCTGTGGAATTGTGGAAATTTCTGGTTGTTGTAGTACACTTTTGTTTGAGTATTTTATGTCAGTCATAGATGTGTGAAAAGTACTATATTATGTGGACCATGCCTATTCCCTTCCTATAATTTGGCTAAGCTCTTGTGGTGTGGTACCTTCATGAAAGTATGTAAAATTATGCTTGTGAATCATTAGTGTTTTGTATGACCCTGGTAGGGTGTTGTGATAGCAGTTCATGTTGGGCACCCACAAGAATGAATAAACTAAAACTCTACAATAATGAAATTTTAAAGAACTTGAATTAGGAATAATGTAAAAGGAAAGAGACTAATTAAATAATGAATAAGAGGGAACTGTCAATCTTCATAGAACTTTGAAAGTTAAACATTCTGTCAAAATGTTTCTAAGGTTACCCTATGGCCATGCTTTAACGACTGAAATTTTAACCATAGGGTGTACCTTCATCTTTATTTATTCCTTGATGCTTACCACCTTTCCTTCCTCCAGTGTTATGTTGCATCAGGATGATGCTTTCTTAAGGGGAGGAGAATGTAATGCCCCATTCGACGTTTACCCCTATTCTTGCTTTGGTGACCCTATTGCTAAGTGTTGATTGGTTGTGTGTGCTCCCTTGACCATTAGTTGACTTCACCCTGTCACAATGAAGGATTAATTTGATCCTTCCTCTCCAGTATCTCTTGCCTTCTCATGTCATCTCTCGATTCCTCTAGTTGTGGGCCTCTGTAGCATCCTTTACGATGCATCCTATTAAAGGAAAATCATGTTCTTGAATTCTATAGGTGGATTAAATGGACGTTTGGTGTTGTTAGGGCATGTCCAGTTAAAACCTTTACCCATATAATAATATTTATTATGTATTGTCCTGATCTTTGGCTACTAGGTTCTTAATTATCAAGCTTGACTGTCGATTATTATCATCTATGACATAAATAACTATTTTAAGCTGTAAAATTGGCTAATAATAATAATAATGAATAATAATATTTTTAATTATCGCTGTCGAGGAATTATTTCATTTTTATTTTCGATGGTCATTAATATCATTATTAATGATCGTTAAACTATTTTATTTAATTGTTGGTCATCTATCCTTGTAGACCGAGTCCTCAGTTCATGGCAAATGAAAAGGATTTCCTATTGTTGGTGCCAATGGTTTTCTCATAGTCCTAGAATGTTTGCCTTTCGAAGCTTCAACCACCTAGTTATTTCCCCCCTCCCTTGGCTCTTCATGCTTTGAAATTTATAGAAAATTTATCTCTTAAAATGTTGGGTGTGGAGATATCTATCAAATCCCACTTACCTATCTATTCTTTGGGATGAGAAATTATCCTGTCTTGTTTAGCGTGTGGGAAGCAGGTGGACTCCTTGAAGTTTCCTTGTTTTGCATTTCCTGCACTCATGGCATATGGTTGAGACCCCATGGTTGGGAACCTCACCATTTACATGCCTCCCTATTGGATGCTTCCACACCTTTCATATTTTTGAATGAAATTAATTTTTTCATCTAACAAAATTTTGATCTTCCATTTGTTGGCTTCGATGGATTTTTACCTGTTCAAGATGCCTTTTGATTGTTCTAGCCCTATTATTTTTTGAATATGCCTATTTGGTCTTTGGAATTCAAAGACCTAGGGTTGTTATGCAGTGAGTTTGAAATTCGACCTCCATCATCTTATTAGGCAAAAATGAGAGGGTTTTCTGAAAAGGTTGGACACCTGTTGGTTAGTGGAAGGGTTTCGAACTGAGCTTCTAGGAATGCAATAGTTCTCTATTCCTTCTTTTTCCTTAAGCATTTCCTGCAATCGTGGATTTTTTCCATGAGACCACATCATTTGAGGCATTTTTTATCATGCCATTTTACATGTTACTCATTGTGATGCTTCCATTTTCACCTTAGTGGTTATACGTGTGCTTTTTCAAGCTCTCTCAGGTTTCTACATTTGATGGTAAAAATATTTTCCTCCATTGTGCTTCGATGGATGTCCCTAGCCATTCTGACTCATCCATTTTTTGACCATAGGGATGGGAGGTTTTCATGTTTGCAAGGTTGTGCTCCAGTCTAGTTTTTTTTCTCTTTTTCTTCCCTCTCATCCATCATATTTTCTCTATGGATTTTTCAGATCCTTGTTTGAATAATGGCCCATTTGGTGTAACCTCCATATTCGCAATCAGTTGGTTCAGTCCTTGAGACCACAGTCACTTCGGTGTAAGATGCCTCCATGGTTTTGGAACTCCCTAGCCTGTGCCAACATGGGAGTGAATGGAGTTTTTAGCATGTCCAACATGTATGATGGAAATGAGATTCAACCTGGGGTTTGTTCTACTGCAGGCCTGAGAGGTGTTTTGGTGACTTGTTGAAGCTGGAGAAACAGATAAGATAAACCTATCCAATGCTACATTTGCTAAGATTTAAAAAATATCATGAAATAGAACCTTCTTTTCCCTAAAATTGGTTTTGTCTCTGCTACTTTTGTTGTGGGTTTTGGATTCCTTGCTGGGAAATCTCTCTGTTCCTCTTGAAATCTTCTTGTGTTAGCAATAATAGTTGTCCAGTGTAATATTGTACAGCATAGATTTATTTTCCTCCTATCTGGCTAGTTGTTACATTTTCATGCTTGAGTAAATGACCTTCTACCATTTTTAACTACATTACTTTGATTGAGTAACAAGGTTATTAAGTTGTTTATAGCTAGTAAATGTTGTGGTGAAAGTAACCTGTATAACTATAAACCTCTTTCTCTTCATACGAGCTTACTATTTTAGATTTGATTTTCTTCCAGGGTATGTTGAGCACAATTCACATGGGTTATGACAACTTTACTTTAGCAGAAAACCACTAGATTGAACCTGATCTGGGTTGGGAGAGACTATAGTTTTATGGACACTTAATCACCCTTTTGGTTTATGGAAATAATCACGTAATGTCAATTGTTTCTTTGATGTTGCCCAACCTGGAGTGGTGAAGTTGTCGAGGTCTGTTGGACCTCCATGTCCTCTTTTCTCAGACTAAGTAAGTGTCCCTTCATATTTCAATCCATCCCACAGGTTTACAAAACTTTATGTGTGATTGACTTCAATGGTTAGATTTATGCTTGGAGGGAGTATCTTGGCTAAGGTACCTGGATTACTAGTTATTTTGCACCTTGATTATTCCTGCATAATTTGTTTATGATACTAGACATATACCCAATTTCCTGATGATCATTGGTATAGGTCCAAGACACTTAAGGTTTTCCTTAAGGGGCATTTGACCATTCCTTATGAAGCTTGAACCGCAACTAAAATTTTGTCACCAAGATTTGAAGTTACATGTGTGTATTTATGGATAGTACTCTTTTATTGTCAGAACTACCTTGGCTTAATTATAATTCATGATGACTCTTGGTGGTATATATAATGGTGCATCTCACTAATTTTATTGACATTTGGATGATGTATGTATGTTGATATCTTGTTGACTTATGATAGAATTGTTAAGATCATTAGGGACATTTGGGGGTATTTATATATATAGATGCATTGTTGATTTATAATTGAAGTTGATGTTAAGATAATGGCATTTGGTGATACATGTAAATGCAATTTTATTTTTAGAATGGTTTGAATATGTTAACGAGGGGTACTTTAAAAGAACTTGTGATGGAAAGGGGTGATCCACTTTGTTTTAAACCGAAACTATAGACTTATTGAGGAGGTTTGGAAATCCATAGTGTTATAAAACTTGGATTGATGTTTAAAATGTTAACTTGTATGACGGAACTCTCTTTTACTCTCACTTTTTGTTACTAGCCTATAAGGGCAGTGGCCTCTTCCTGAATGATTTTGAAATTCCTTAGAGTCAATGGCCGAAACTAGTATTTATTTTCCTTCCCTTTTAAACAATGTTGAGTGGTGGTCGTGTATTAGATTTCAATCATATAATCTATATGATTACATGATTGAAATTTTAATACACTCGAATTTTTGTGTTTAACCTTTGAATCCTATGGTTCCTCCTGGATTAATTGTTCAATTTTTTCATTATAGAAATCTAGTATCGTAGCCTGTGCTTTTGGTACCTTTTGATGATTTTAGATTGTTGGTTTGAATATCAGTTTTCAATATTATAACCTATTTTTTTATTCGATGGAAACCCTGTTACACTAGACTGTTTGTTTCTAACTTATCAGGCCAATGGTCCCTTCTCAAATGATTGTTAAACTTTTGTTGATTTTGAGACAATGTTCATAACTGAAGTATAAGACTTTCTTCTTAGATTGGCATGGTGGAAATTTTAATTATAACTTAAGGAGTTGTTAGTATTTTAAGCTTCGATCCAATTCTTGGAATAGAATTTTTCCTTTCTTGATATTGTTAGATAATAGCTTATTGTTGCTATGTGTAGGTCTTATCTTGCTCACTTCTCGCGAACTGACTCAGGTTAATAATTTGTGCAGATGGCTTATGCGAGTAGATGAGGGAAATACTTGTAGAATATTTCATCAATCTTGGTTATGAAGTTCTTTTGTATGAATACTTTTTATGTTGTAAAACTCTGGAAAGGGTCCCATGGAAATTTTAGAAGAGGGTCAGTGCCTTAGTATAATGTATTGTGGAGTAATGTTGTCTTAACTATTGAAACCTTGGCTTTTTTTTGCTATCATGGAAAATATATAAAATTTGGATTACTGCATTGTTATGAGTGATTTTAATGTATTATAGGAATTCTAAGAATAGTATAGCATTGCTTGATCAATGTTGTTACTCTCTTGTTCCCTAGTCATAGTTCCATAAATTTTTTTGTCCCTTTGGGTTGTGCATCATGTTGGTAAGAATTGATGTAACCATGTTTAGTTTTCACAAAAGAGTAATGGTAAATTTTCTCTTGAGATAACATGTTTTGGTGTAAGCCCTTCTAGGACAGGTTAACAATGCAATTTTAAGAATAATAAATGGGTGGATATATATATATATATGATATAAATTAATGTATAGGTGATCTACTTGATACACATTTGAGTCCTTAAGTGATCAAAGAGGAAACTATCTTTTGTAAAGAAAAATTATATACCTTGTTACCCCTAGCTAAACTAATGAACATTATCCTTTTTTATGGTGAGTTCTTAAATTGATCTTAAGGTGAAATAAATGATTAGATTTTGGAAGATAATAAGGTCATAATAAGTAGGAGGAGACTGATTAGAAACCATTCAATCTATCTCACCCTTTGAAAACGTAATTTGTATAATTATGTCAACTCGTCAAGTGAAGCCTAAGTGAAACCTTTAATCATTTTGGATAAATTCCCAGCCCAATATAATGCTGGTTAATAACTAATGAGATCTTAAAGATTGAATCCAATTTGATCTTCTTCTTCTAACTTCTTCCAAAGTGTTTTGTAATCTCCTCTTTTGTCGTTAAATGTTTGATCCTTGCATAAGGAGGTTTTAGTTTCGAAACTAAATGGTACTTTCCCCTCAACTAGAGCTTGTGCTTGTCACCTTGTGCAATGGAGATAGGAAATATGATTTAGTATCTTGAGTATGATTAAATAACCTTGTGAGAAATGGAAAATTCTATTTTTAAATCAAACCAATTAAGCAAGTTATTGACATATAATTGATGATCCTCTTTTAGAAAACTTGGTATTAAGCTAATTAGTCAATAGTATAAAAGAAAGAAGTTCACCTTTGTAAAAAGAATTGTGTGAATCCAAAACATTTATATTCTTGATAGTAAAGTTAAGTTTGAAAGACATTCTTATTAAATACATAACCTTAAAATACTTTACACCATGGGATGTCCTTACCTGTAACTGTGTATTGTGGTTAGACTATTACGTTGTACATTGTCGAAGAGATTAGTAAATTATTCGTGAAGGGTGTGGTATGTTTCCTTGTTGCCTATGTGGTCAATTTTGTGTCAAGATTATTGATATTTGGTCATAGCCCTTTTAGGTCAAATGTGTTGTCGTGTAAACTCCAAGTAAGTCAAAAAATAAATATGAGTTTTTCGGTGTTGTATCTGTGTGTTTGTTTGTGGGCGTTACATCTACAAACTAAAATGGAACTTTTGAGCCCGAATAAGGGAATATTCCTCTATTTGATGACTTTTTTTCAAATTAAAATTTTTTGCATATGTACAACTTGCAATGTCAACCCCAAATCGTGAAAAGAGAATATTTCAAGAATCTCAACGATGCAAGATAGGGAGAAATTTTGTAGCCTTGGATTTTGGAGATTTGATGTTGACACAATAGTGTAAGATACATCACTATCTCTGAAGTATGATGACAGAGGACACGTGGCAAAATATTGTGATAGTAGGATGAGAGAGCATCCTCATAGTTTAGTAGTTGGAAACCTTTTAGTTTCTACAATATTGTATGTTGCACTTCCATCTTTACAACTCGATAGAGGACATGCATTGGCAAACAATGAAAAAGTCTCATTGTAATAAATTCTTAGTTGTTGTGAAAATTCTATTGCAACTAAACTTGATTTATGTTTTTCAACATTTCCATCAAAATTTAAAAAATTCTTTTAGAACCACTTTATACCAATTACATACTTTCCTTTTGGAAGTCTCACAAGATCCCATGTATGATTGTTTTGAACACAGTCAATTTCTTCATTCATAGTGTAACACCCACTATTTCAGACACACAAGACAACATAGAAAAATATAGGATAACTTTTTTTTGACTTGTTTGAAGTATAGAATGACATAATAGGTGGTCATAATGGCTACAACTAACTCTTTGAACATCATGACACAATGATGGCCAATTAGGCAACACAAAAACATTCAGCACCCATCAAGGACAATTCACTTTTCTCTTCAATGAGGCACAACATAAAGGACCAACCACAATACATAGTTACAGTTCAGGACATCCCACTGTGAAAATATTCTTAAGGTTATTTACTTTACTGAAACACACCCATTAAAATTTAACTTACATTTTAGGAGATTCAAGAAATGATCTGTATAATCCTTCTTAAAAGGTTAGACTCCTTTCTTTTATACTAGAGACATAATGCTTAGATAAAAATTACCAAAAGAAGATCATCTTTACTTTGAATTTTTTTTTGTTTAATCAGTTATGATATTAACACTATAAGGGGTGGGGTGAAACAAATCCCACAAGGTTATATAAACAACCACAAGCTACAGAATCCTCATTTCAACCTCCATTGCAAAAGGAGATGAGTGTAAGATCTAATTGATGGAGGTACCATTTCAGTTCGGAACGAAAAAAGCCTTTAAGAAAGGATAAAAAAATTATCATGACTTAAGAAAAGGGTTACAAAGTACTATGGAAATGGTTAGAGAGAGATAATGTCAATTTATTTCGTTAAGATCTATTTAGTTATTTATTAGTCTCTTAATGAGACTTAAGAGTTCAACTAGATTTGGGTATGGATTCATTTAGCAATCTCTTGATTAAGTACGACAAAGGAAACACATGGGGTCCCCAAAGAAGAACATAAGTCTTAGAGTGTCCTTAATCAAACTCCCCTACTAACTAAGATCTGACTATATCCCCAAATGCCAACAAGTAAATACTTTTAGAAATAATTAACATTTTACAATAAAGAGGATAAATTTTAATTCGTAGTTAAGGATAATGAGGGTATGTTTCTTTACACTGATAGAAAACTCAATTTTTCCTAATTTAAGATTCCTAAATTCATCAACGAGAAACCCAATTTTCATTGTTATCGAAAAGAAACCCAAATTTTTTTATTGATTCATTTATGAATTCATTTTATTTTATATTTTTGTTTAACTTTAGAAGAAGGATTGCCTCTTAGTAAAATATACAAAGAATTGTACTAGTGCCAAGACCATGGGGTGGAATTATTAAACATGAAATTTTTATGAGATGAGAGAAGAAACTACCATTGCTAAACGAGAGGGATAAACAAGGTTGTAACATTTCTATTCAATCATTGCCCACAAACCAAAGGTGTCACAAGATTAAATAGAAATTTAGTTGAGAACAAGAAGGTAACAACAATGGTCAAGCCAAGCTACTACATTTTCATGAATGTAAAAAATAATATTACCAAAAGAATACTCATAACAAGGTGAAGATTGAATTTTTCTTCTCACAATGATAGTTACAAGTTTTGCTACCAAAGGACAAGACAACTTTATTTCACAAATATCAAGAATCCAAGGCAAGAGGCCTTCTAAACTCCTTTATATGCACCATTACAAGATTTACAACACATTTGACATTTGTACAAGAAAAATTAGAAAATCAACCTAATGAAACCTTTACAACTCTTTCCTTCTATCTACTCACATAATCCATCTGCACAAGTATTAACAAGAGTCATTTTGCAAGCATGCTAAGACTACTCATTGCAATAGTAAGCTAACATTTAACAATATCATGAAAGGGATGCTCTATTTCAAGAATGGATCAAAGAAAAAACAATATATCTGAATTGTTCACACAGGATAAGAATTTACACCAGCCAATAAGGATAAAGCCAACTATTCAAGTAAGAATGATATCTCAAAAAAAATTTCAAGGCAAGACCTTAATAGTTAGGAACAAAAGGGTCAAGAGTATTGAGATTTCAATCATGTAATCCTATGGATTACATGATTGAAACCTAATACTCAATCCATCCATCTAAAAAGGTCCTCGAGAAGTCAAATCATACTAGTTACAATCATAGGCGTGAAACAAAACAAAGTTATTCAATCCTTCCAAAAGGGAGGTTTTATAGCAAAGAGGTTTTATAACCCTCCTAAAAACAATCTATTGTTTCATTTTCAACCCAGAAGTTTACCACCTCCTCCTTACCGGGACACTAAAAGTAGTCCTTGTTATCCTAATCAAAACCACTCTTCGAAGCAAATAAAAGAGACATGAAAAACCTTTAATCTACCAAAAAACCTCATCATAACCATCCACTAGGTTACTATTATCAATAGTCTATCAACAAGTGACCTTTTATTTACAGTTAAATGTCACACCCTTATAGGATGCAAAAGCAATCCTGAAATTTCTTCCCCTTTCTCTTCTGTCTGGAGAAGATATTTTCAACTATTTTTATTTTATTTAGGAAAACATTTATATATAATCATGATCGAGTTCATTATTTCATCTCTATCTAGCAAAAGTGGATACTCATTCATTGGAGTACACCATGTCTATCAAAACTTATATCTTAGCATAATATGTTAGATAATCCCCAAGTTCTATTATTATACTATTTTATAACATTATCGAATACAGGTACTAATTTATTGGTGTTGAGATAATTTCTATATATTTTTTTACTTAACCAATCCTATATCTTAGTTCCCTTATTACTGTAATACATCCCAAGCACTCGTAGCCACCAAACATGTCCCTACTTATGGTGTTCTCCAAGGAATAACGACAACCTATTTTAGTAGCAGTCAATAACAAAACAGAGAAACTTAGCATTTCATTCGCAAGTAATCAAACCTCAATACTAATTCACAGTTGAGACCTAAGAGAGGAGGGTACCACCCAGTACATAAAAAAATCAAATCTCAGAAGGAAAAAAAAACCAACCCGATAACTGACTAGAAAGCCCGAATGTTTTTTTAAGAGCCATAACATCCTCTTTCAAATGAGAATAAAATCCATAGGCTGCTACTTAATACCCAAAACTGTAATCACATAAGGTGGTCTGTCAGGATGCCTCGATCAAAACTAGGAATAACATATCATTCTCAACTAATAGAAACCCACATAATAATTATACTGCAGAATGCAATCACGGTTTCACAAAGAGTTTTGAAATCATAGAAATATATACCCACAAATGCTTAAACACACAAATACAAACAAAACTATGCTTTAGATCTAACACAATTTGCAACAGATACCCACTTATCAAACAACGATGCTCAATCCTAGGAAGCCATAAAAACACGGACACATGTAAGACTCACTAGGGTTCAAATCAAGATTTTTCCTATATTCAGTCAGCTTCCCAGAATTGCATGGGTATTTTACTGTAAATAAAAAGCTAAATATACATACACATAAATAGGAAATAAACAAAGGCATCAAGTGTTAAAGCTCATCAGTAGATATAGTAAAATCAACCTACAACCATATCATATCTATAAATATTTATTTCACGGAATCGTACTACTCCACATCCTTACTCAAATAACAAATGATATAGCTAGATATTCATTATTTACACAAGGGGTTCGTTGTGCCATAACATTCAGAATTTGAAATAATTCAATCCACCACATTTTCTAATGCTACCACATAGGTATAAATAGAACACATTATTCAAATAATAACAACATGATTGTGATTTTAGTAGAGAAATCAAACCAAAAAAATTGAAAAGCTTAATACAATATTTTATATATGCAACAACAGGTAGAGAGAATTATTACAAAAGACATAGAGTATATCATTCAAAAACAAGTGATTCAAAAGGAGGTAGATAGGGGGCATCCAGTAGGCTCAATGGAAGACACAAAAAAAAATGACTGGACACAAACCATTCCAGGCACCATTGTAGGAATGAAGACTATTCATTGCATGATATTGACAAAAGGTAGAAAAAAAATTTAAGTTTCAGACTTAACATGCCTGGTTCGAGCCTCCACAACTTACACCTCTACCAAACAGTCCTGTAACAACAAGCCTGGTTCTGATTCCTTCACCACAAGCTTGTTGGGTGCCCAATCACACTACAAGATTCTAATGCCATAGGAAAGGTCTGAAAAAATCAAGATGGGAGGGGTATGCCTATAACTGGAAATGGAAAAGGTTTGAAAATGTTAGCAATAGAACCAAGTCTACCATCACCTGAGTTTCTTCCAAAAGAATGCACTCAGCCTCCAAAAGGGATAAGCATGACTAAGTCCATCACAGGAACATCTCCTTTCAAGAATTAATGGCCACCAAACACCACGCACTCACCCTTTGTTAGATCAAAATCAAATATTTTTCTTTGCAGGAGGAAGGCAACTAGTGCCCAAACAACAATTAATTCCTTTGGTGACATCCACATGGCAAGGGCTAGGTTGCTGATAGAGTGGTAAGGGGTGATGATAGGTGGTAGCTGGAAGATTAAGTTGAGCATTAAAATTAATAGTCCTCGCAAAGCTTACACTACACACAGCCTCCCTACGCACTCACAAATTTAGCCCTTAAGGAAGAAAGGTACTCAATCAAAAAAAAATTAATTTTTTTTTATCATGCCATAAAACTTCCTACACCGAAAAGGGATTCAGAAAAAAAATCCTTTAGAACCAAGGTGATGGCAGAAATACCAAACTCACTTAATCGGAAGCTCGAGCACGAGAGCGATCGAGAAAAAAATTATCTTGAAGGTAATAGATAACAATATAGATAAAAGAATCAACACTAAGTAATTAGTCGTCAATCGGAAAATTAATTTATACTATTATTTTTTATCATTAATTCTTTTTTAATATATTATAAATGATATTAAAAAGGACCAATATGCAAGCTTAAAAAACTAAGGACACGATTTTCCTTTAATAGGGAAATCGTAACAGTGGTTGCGTGGGTCCACAACAGAAAGCACTGACAAAGACACCAACAGGCACAACAAAGAGGGAGAATGTTGATCATTCTCTATGATAAGGGCGAAGCCAACTAATGATCAATGAAAGCACAACAATGTTCAATGATTAGCAATACAGTCTCCGAGAAAGAACCAGAGTAACGACGAATGGGGCATTACACATAGCATTTATGCATTTTTCATTTTCAAATGCATCTTCAAATATATGGGATCGTCATGAGAAAATAATTCAAAATGATAATATAAATCAACATTCTCATCACCTTGATTTTTCTCATAAATCTCCCTTAAGCTTCTTGTCTTGCTTGGGTGTCCATGAAGTGAGACCTTTGTGTTGCCAATGTTGGATCTGATATGTCACTGCTATGAGACTTCAAGTATTAATAATTACCCATATGCCCTAATGCTTCATGAAGATGTAAATTTTCTTGAGGGGATGAAAATCCACTTGAGATATATCTTATGGTTCTTTTTGAAACTATAGTACTATTTCAAGAAGATGTCACTGCATCGATTCCTTAAGGTTCTAGATGAATGTTTTGTGTTCTCTTTCCATCAAACTAGCTCTCATTATGAGGTTTATGTTAGAAAATAATTAATACATTGCGGTTGTAGAATTACTTGGTCGGTTATGCTAGGCACTTTGATGGTTCTCCTTCTAACAATCTTCCCTCTCCTTCCAACCGTCTAATCTACACTGTGTATTTATTTGCATGTTCATTGAATATTATTTCAAGCATTCTATAAATTTTTATTCTATCTTTGCCTTCACTGGTATTAGAGCGTTTTTCCACCCTCAGGCGTGTGTGAAGATCTGTTCCTGAAGGAGTGGATGTGTTGAAGGATTGGCTATCTATCTGGAGACATGGACGTGACAACGACCAACTAGTGAAAAGTAGATCTCCACTGAAATGTTGGGCAAAAGCACCTGCAGTCAAGAGAAAATCCTGCAGACCTGTGAAGATAAAGATGGTAATGTTGAACGCTTGAGTTAATATTCATTCAATAATACGGCTCAAATTTCTCTAAAATACCGATCTATTTGAAGCTTGATAAATGAGCTCGTTGAGATGTGCATCAAGTTGAAAGAGGGTTGCATGATGATTTGACTAGGAATTTTGCAAAGATTGTGCTCGACATAGAATTTCACATTTCTAGTTGAAGTTATTACAGCCCTCCGTAATCCTCTACCACGTAGTATGATGGTGAAACAACCATTTTGGTAATTGGCATTTAAGAATTTATATGTGCCTCGATTTCTGTCAGACGCCTCCAACTAGTAATTGTCAGTTACATATTTACATTGAAGGATTTGCCTTCAACCTTGACACTTTTAACACATGGAACTCTTCATTCCAATTTGAATAAAGAACATAATGGTATCCACATCTATTCACAAGGGATTCTCATCTGTGTCAAATTTGGTAGTTATCTCATCTTCAACGTTAATTTTAGTTAATACACTTCTCTTCAATGTTGATGTCCACTCAGATGAGAAACAGATGAAGGAGTATGGAGGACAATGGAGGCTGGAGGAAATCCAGTGACTTCTTACAAGTTGCAAGTGACGAGGCCGCTGATAGATATTGTGGTGAATAAGGTATTGAGGACCAATTCCTCAATTTTGGTTTGTTTATTTCAATTTTGTGTTGGTTGTTCTGTTGTTTTTCAATAAAGCACAGATGTTTCATATTTTCCTGTTTGGGACCTCCTAAATTGAAAAGCGTCGTGGGGAACAGAAAAGCACTGAAAGCAGTGCATGGTACTCGCACTAGGTTCGTGGTAAACCTATAAAACCACCGAGGTAAAATCCTCTTGGTTCATGGTAAACCTATAAAACCACCGAGGTATCATCCTCTTGGTTCGTGGTAATCCTGTAAAACCATCGAGGTGAACAGTCGAAAAGTGCTCCTGTCCCTTTAGGTTTATGGTCAACCTTAGAAAAACCATGTGTATTGAGACCATGTAGGCACATGCTTGTGTGAAGACCCTCTTTCTAGTGTTCTCATTAAGGGGGGGACATCCACTATCTGGAAATATGATGTTTGTAAAAACAATGTATTAAGGGGGAAATGTTAGCAAATAATTAATACATTGCGGTTGTAAACCAACTTGGCCAGTTATGCTAGGCACTTTGATGGTTCTCCTTCTAACCGCCTTACCTCTCCTTCCAACCATCTAATCCGCACTATGTATTTATTTGCATGTTCATTGAATATTATTTCAAGGCATTCTATCAATTTTTCTTCTATCTCTGCCTTTAGTTTACCTATGGTGATAGTTTCTAACTTATCAATACTCCCATCTCCCATTTGTTCTTAAATAAACTCAACATCTCCACTAATAATAACATTATTTTTGATTGGGTTATACATTTTATAGGATTTTGATTACTTGTTGTAACCTACAAAATAACATATTTATCCTTTATCATCCAAATTATTCCTCTTGCATAATCTATACATCCAAAAACTCTTAAATGTGAGATAATTTCTTTATCTCCACTCCATGCTTCTTGAGTAACTGTCTCCTTCACAATTTTTTTGTGACATCGACTCAAGATGTAAACCGCACAAGATACTGCTTTAATGTAGCCAAATTATGAACAAACCAGATATACTGCAAATAATATGAACTCCAAAAGAAACTAGATCTCCTTATTTGTTATTGAATAATGAATTAAAATGTTTCCTAAATAGGAAAAAAACTCCCAACTCGAGTTGCCAAGTAAACTCTAGCTAACTCTGACTAAGTCTACTCTAGGTGGTGGAAATTACTATTTTTAGCAGTTTACTAGAACCTGCTATTCTTAGTAAGTTTGCATGCTTATTCCTACGGGCACAGAAATTTCCATGCATCTTCTACATCTCAAAATTAGAGGAATTTCCAACTTCCTAACTCATAATGCAACTAATAGACTAAAAATTAACTAATGCCCAAAAATAGGAAAAAACCAAACTATAACTTAAATCATAATTTTCGGCCTCAAGATGGCAGATTTAGAGCCTGAAAATGTGTTGAAAAATTGCCCCAACTAGTAGGGCTAGTTTCCAATGCATTTTTCTCATCAAAACATGTGGTTTCAAAAAAAAAAATCGGACTCAAACGGACACCCGGAGCTCAAGTTATGACATTGTCAAGTTCTTGCTAATTCTGGCACATCATTCTCCCCTGCTTGAAAACAATGCAACTCCTGCAAGTTTTCTTCTTCAAACTACTTCCATTTATCTGCATCCAACTTCTTAATCTCCCACTCTATGACCCAAGTATTTTCATCTTGTTCCAGTCCTTTCCAATGTACCAAATATTTGTTATATTTCCCATGTCGCATGTCCATTGTTTTCTTATCAAGAATCTAATCCACTTCTTCTTTCTTCTTCACCGGAACCTGTTTCCTCCAATCTACTACTTCATCAATAAAATCCCCTTCTGCACCATCCCCATGAAAATAATACAAATCTGAAACATTAAACATTGGAGAAATATCAAAATTCCCTGGCAATTCTACCTCATAAGCACTATCATGTATTTTTTTCACAATTTTGCAGGGACCAATCTTCTTGTACTTCAGCTTGTTATAGGTTCCTCTTGGAAACATTTCCTTTCGTAGATATACCATAACCAACGCACCAACTGTAAATACCTTTCTCCATCTGTGCACATCTACTATTTCCTTATACTTATCATTACTATTCTGCAACTTCTTCTACACTTCTTCCTGCAATTGTTGTATATGTTCGGTAAATTCTTCTGCATCATCACTAACTCTGCCATCAACTAGTAGCTGTACCAAATCTAACACCCTTTTTGGATTACTCCCATACACAATTGAAAATGGAGACTTTCCTAGGGATCTATTTATGGAACTGGTATATGCAAAATCATCTTGTGGTAATGCTAAGTCCCATTGTTTTAGATTTTCCCCAATGATGCACCTTAACAGGTTTCCCAAACTCTAATTTACCACCTCTATTTTCCCATCAGTCTACGGATGATAGGCACTACTGAATTGTAGTTGAGTTCCAAATTTCTTCCATAAAGTCTGCCAGAAGTGACTTAAGAACCTTGTGTCCCTATCTGAAGTAATGGTTTTTAGAACACCATGTAAACGAACAACTTCTCTGAAAAACAAATCTGCCACGCCTGTTGCATCACTTGTTTTCTTGCAAGAAATAAAATGAACCATCTTAGAAAACCTATCAACAACCACAAAAATTGAGTCATTACCTCGTTGTGTTTTTGGTAATCCCAAAACAAAGTCCATACTCAGATTTTTCCACGACCCTTTAGGAACAGGAAACAACATATACAACCCCGTATTCTCTGCATGGCCTTTCGAGACTTGGAAAATTCGACATCTCTCCACATATCTTACCACATCTCTTTTCAGCTTTAGCCAATAGTATTTTTCTACTACCAAGGATATCATCTTATCTTTACCAAAATTCCCAGCGAACCCTCCGCTATGCAACACTTTCACTATATTCTCTATCATAGACCCAACTAGAATACATAGTTTGCGTCCCTTGAATAGGTAGCCATCCTGTAAAATATACTCATCCAGGAAATCTCTTGCATTGTTTGACAATGGACTAATTAGTCTTTCAACAATATCCTTAAAATCAGAATCAAAAGAATACAAACCCTTTATTGCTTCAACACCCACCACCTCATTTTCCACAGTGGTAAACAAATTCACACGCCTACTCAATGCATCTGCAATTTGATTTTGTTTTTTAGATTTATGTTTTAGAGAAAAAGTATAACCCTGCAAAAATGATACCTACTTTGCATGGATACTATTCAACTTCTGTTGGGTATTCACATACTTCAAGGCTATGTGGTCTATAAATAACACAAAATCCTTAGGCACTAACTAATGCCTCCAATGCCATAATACTTACACAATTACATAAAATTTCACATCATAAGTACAGTAGTTATTTCTTACCTCATTCAGTTTCTCACTAAAGAAATCTACTGGCTTTCCTCCTTGACTTAGAACAGCTCCAATACCCACATGTGAGGCATCCCAATCAACCTCAAACACTTTATCAAAATTTGGTAGTGCCAAAATGGGTGCCTCTGTCACCTTCTTCTTTAAGAATTGAAAACTATCCTCAGCTGCCTTTTTCCACAAAAACTCCCTTCCTTTTGTGCAATCTGTTATAGGTGCTACAATACTGCTGAAATTTTTAATAATTTTTCTGTAAAATGTTGCTAGACCATGAAAACTTCTTACCTCTGTTATACTCCGTGGAGTAGGCCATTCAATAATTGCCTTTATCTTTTCTGAGTCCATCTGTACCCAATCTGCTGAAATAATAAAGCCCAAGATTACCAAACTCTCTTGCATGAATGTGCACTTCTTCATATTTGCATAGAGTTTCTCTTTCCTTAACACTTCAAATACCAACCTTAGATGCCCCAAATGTTCTTATCTCATAAAAGTACTAGGTACATTGGATAACCGGAATGACATCACCAACCACTCATATAATCCATTTCCTATCTTCAATGCTATTTTCCACTCATCTCCTTCTCCGATCTGAATCTGATGATAACCACTTCGAAGCTCAATCTTGGTGAAATACTTAGATCTAGTAAGCACATCCATCATATCATCAAGGTGAGGTATTGGGAATGGATACTTGATTGTAATTTTATTGATTACTTTGCTATCCGTGCACATTCTCCATGTTCCATCCTTCTTTGGTGTTATTAAAGCTGGTGTTGCACATGGAATCATGCTCTCCCTTACGACCCCTTTCGCATGAGCTCTACCACTTGCCTATTCAACTCAGCATGCAATGTTGGGCTCATCCTATAAGTTGCTTGGTTTGGGAGTGAAGACCTTGGAATCAAATCAATATGGTGTTGAATATCTCTTTTGGGTGGTAATCCATCTGGTAGCTCATCAGGAATAATATCCAAAATTTATTTTATTAATTCTGTGGTTTCCATTGGTATTTGAGCATTTACAGGTTCATCCTTATTTGCAAATAGTGTATAATAAATACAGGTTTCCTTTGCCTCCTTCACAAATTCCTTTGCAGAAAGCATATTTTCAGCCTTCCCCTCTTCTTTAAGAGGTAGAAAAACTATTTTTGTGCCATCCTTCCAGAAAGTATAAGTATTCTTTCCCCCATCATGAATAACTTTTCTATCAAATTGCCATGGTCTTCCTAGCAGCATATGACATGCATCCATAGGAATAACATCACACCAAATCTCATCCTTATAACTGTTCCTAATAGAAAAGCTTATTAAACATCTCTTATCAATAGTAACTTCATTACCCTTCTTCAACCATGCAATACGATAAGGGTTAGGATTCTTCTCACAATGCAGACCCAATTTATTGACCATCTTATTTAAAACCATTTTCTCACAACTACCACCATCAATAATAACATTACATACCTTTCCTCCTAAAGTTCATCTTGTTCTAAAAATATTTGTACGCAACCATGTATCCCCCTTGACCTCCTTTCTTGGAGCAGTGATCGTCCTCTTGATCATCAGAGTTTCTCCAACATCTGGTGGAATTTCCAAGTCCTGTTCATCTTCTACTTGTTCAGCTTCAACAAGATTTACTCTTAGAGCATTTCCTTGCCTTTTGTCGTGTGTATAATTATGTGGGCATTCAAAATCTTGATGCCCTTCTTCACCACATCTGTAACAAACAAATGGTCTTCATGGATCCTCCCATCCTCTATCGCCAGCATATCCTCTGCCCCTAGAAAATCCTTTGCCTCTTTGTTGATTCTGGAAATCTTGTCTTGTATCCTCTTGCTTTTCCAATCCACGAGATGATTCTCCCCTACCTTGGTTGAAACCAGCTCTTCCCCAAAAGGAAGATGAGGCCCCCCTATTCATTTGAGGTGATCTCCTAAAACTTTGACGATTTTGTTTTTCCTCATCCTTTAAGGCTAATTGATAGTCATCCTCCATGCTTTTTATCCTATGCATACTTATCTCATCTTGAATAGAAAATTTTAATCCATTAACATACCTTGTAGCCATTTGTTCCTCAGTTTATTCATGCTCTACATGAATGGAAAACTTGTAGAACTTATCTTTGTATTCTTGCACTATTTGTAAGTTCTATATGAGATTGTACAACCTCCTGTAAAGGGTTTGTGCATAATCCATAGGGAGAAATTTATCTTTCAGCTTCTTCTCCATCTTACTCCATGTCCTAATTCTTTCTTTCCCCTTTCTTGACCGCTCTTTCTGTAGGTGATCCCACCATAACATAGCATGACCTTTTAATTTCTTGCATGCAAAATTTACCTTCTTTTCTTCTAACATAGCCTTCCACTCAAAAATTTTCCCATGCTAGTCAACCAGTCTATCAACTCCTCAGGTTTTAGACTACCACCATACTCTGAAATATCAACTCTTATCCCATCATTCTTTCCTTTTAATGCCAAAGCATCCTTTCTTCAAAAGCTAATGGTGGTTCTTGCGTTTCCTCCTCTTCACAAAATTCTTTTTCATTTGTGTCATCTCCACCTTGATTTCTTCTCTGGGTTATCATTGCAGCAAGCGCAACAACTTATCTCTGCAGATATTGCATATTTCTATTCATCTGGGCAATACCACCTCCTCTTCCTCTTCCTCTTCCTATTCCTACCATGTTTTTTAAAAATACTTAGAACCAGCTCTGATACTAGATAATGTATCCAAATTATGAACAAACTAGATATACTGCAAATAATATGAACTCCAAAAGAAAATATATCTCCTTCTTTATTATTGAATAATGAATTACAATGTTTCCTAAATAGGAAAACAACTCCCAATTCGAATTTCCAAGTAAACTCTAGCTAACTCTGACTAAATCTACTCTATGTGGCGGAAATTACTATTTTTAGCAGTTTACTAGAACCTGCTATTCTTAGTAAGTTCACATGTTTATTCCTACATGCACAGAAATCGTCACACATCTTCTACATCCATAAATTAGAGGAATTACCAACTTCCTAACTCATAATGCAACTAATAGACTAAAATTAACTAATGCCCAAAAATAGGAAAAAACCAAACTATAACTTAAATCCTAATTTTTGGCCTTAAGATGGCAGATTTAGGGACCGAAAACATGCTGAAAACTTGCCCCAACCGGTACGGCCGGTTGCCGCTACGTTTGTCTCATTGAAACACGTGGTTTAAAAAAAATGAACTCAAATGGACACCCAAATCTCAATTTATGACCTTGTCAAGTTCCTGCTAATTCTGGCGCATCATGCTTCAACCTAGTATTCATTTGATAAATGTTTAGATTCAAACATACATCTAATCATTTCCATAATTTTTCTATTCTTTATTTCTGCCCCGCCATTTTGTTGATGTGTATACCCTATCACAAATTGATTTTGAATCCCATGAAATTTGTAAAAAATTAGGAACCCATTTGAAATATACTCTCCTCCTCTATCTGATCTTAACACCTTTATATACTAACCACTTTGTTGTTCAACTATGGCCTTAAATTATTTGAATACATTACTGACTTCTCAATTATGTTTCAAGAAATAAACCTAATATTTTCTACTCAAATCATCTACAAAAGTGAGAAAATACATGATTCCTCCAATTGATGGTATTTGCATTGATCCACATAGATCTGAATGGACAATCTCAAGAAGAGATTTAGCTCTATACGACTTTGCAATTGGAAAATTGTCTCTATGATTCCCTAGAATACAACTTTCACAAGGCTTGTTTTGTTATTCTATAAAAATAAAACCATTCGCTATATGTTTCTTTTCTAATAAATCTAAACCATTAAATCTTAAGTGTCCAAATTTCAAATTATACCACAACCAAGTCTATTTTTCTAAAGAAACTTTAAATTCTAGTGAAGAAATCTCTGTAGATAACAAATCATGTTGGATTCTTAATGGGAAAATTTTGTTTCTTGTCATCTAAACCTCTCTAATCAATTTTTTACTTGGGTTTCTATCTAGTATTACACATGCATCATCTTCAAAGTAGTATTTATATCCCTTTTACACTAACTTCCAGGTACTCATTAGATTATCTTTCAAACCAAGAACATATATAATACACATCTGAAATGTGTTTGTTCTCACCTTTCTTAGTTTAAATAGTTATTGTTCCTTTTCCATGACTACAACTTTATTATCATTTCCTAACATAACTTCCGAGATAACTGACTCATCTATTTTTGTAAACATTTCGTTATGTCTAGTCATGTGATTATTACATCCACTATCTAGAAACCAAATATCCTTTTTACTTTCTTGAGAAACATTAAATGCAATGAACATCTCACCATTGTTATAACTTTCAGAATGATTTTCTTTAGAAAAAAATACATTATTTACTCATTTCAAACTGTTTCTTCCTCAATTCATTGGAATAGTTTCCATACCTTTCATAGTAATTACATTGAACATGTGACTTATCATACCTCTAACAATAAGTTTTCATTTTGGTTATTTCCTTAGCCTCTAGCACTTGTAGTGTACAAATTTGATTTTGTTCTTTCACCTTCCTAAGATGTGTCTTCTCTTCCAGATCCTCATTGGAAGTCTTTTCCTCTAGCTCTTTTGAAGCTCGATCTTCCTCTTATTCTCTTACTGCCAATTGAAATTTGTGATTTGAAGAATTTCTCAATAGATGAGCTACTTGATCTACTCAATCTTTGCTCATGGGATATTAAAGATCCCATTAACTTGTCTACATACATTTGGGTTAAATTTTGTGATTCTTATATTACAACAATAATTGCATCAACCTTGTTATGTAAATGTCTAAGTATTTTATCTACAATCATTTGATCCTCTAATGTCTCACCATGAGACCTAATCTGATTTACTACACCCATCGCATGGGTAAAAAATAAATGTACTAAATCTTATTCATTCATACAAATATTTTAAAAATATCTCCTAAGAATTTGTAATTTAGCAATTTTGACTTCACGTGTACCTTGTTAAGCCATTTGAAGATTGTCCCATTCCCACTTTGATTTAGTTTTTTTTGCAAGATGCAGAAAGATGGACTCGTAAATTGCTTGTTAAATGAGAAATAAGGCTTTTGCATCCTTTGGTTTGTTCTCCTTCAGCAAATCCTTACCTACTTGTGCCAGTGCTTGAAGTGCTTGAGGATTCATAGGTTTCGGAAACCCATCCTCAACTAGCTCCCACACATCTTGTGAACTAAATAAACTCCTCATTTTAAGATTCAATAATCATAGTTCTTCGCATTCAATATGGGGATTTGGGGTTGAGTGAGACTGTTGCTCATACCCACCATTTTGAACTAGACTAATAGATTGAAATAAAAACATATGATGTAATATCAACCTAGCTTTGATATTAATTCGAAGGAATTATGTTTAATTCCTAACCCTAGACAGTGTGTGCTAAGATAATATAAATAAGAATAATATTATAAACACATACAAACTCACAAGAAAAATATAAAAAACAAACTTTATGTTAACAATACTCCATAGCACTTCGGAGCATTTGTTACTTTTTTTCAATTACAAAGTGAAACCTCTCATTTATTGAAGTTTTCCAACCTTCTAGCTAAGGAAATATCTTCATAATACCAACTTATATTAGATATTTTAGATCTTTTGAATATTTCTTAGATATCTCTAAGATATTTTTAGATATCCTATATAATATCCTTTGATAATTTGGAGGAGACAATATTTACAATAAATACAAATATCTTTTACATAAAGTTGAATTGCATAAAGTTGGAACTTATCAATCCAAAATTAGATATTTCCAACTAATTTTGACAAACATTGAACAAATAATTTTTATCTTTATTTTAGATTTTATCTTTTCGGACCCAATATTAACTTGCACCCCAACAAAACAGTAAAATATTTCTGCTTTTTTTTTATCTGCAAATGGGCATACCCAGTCCACCCCACTCCACACTGTAGGTGCAATTGCTAATACATCCCTAGCTACTTGAAATAAAATAACATTCCCATAAACCGATAAACTTTTTCGTCCGCATCAAAAGCATCTAACGTCATTTCAAACCGTGTCATTGTAATAAACAAATAATAATGGAGTGCCTTAAACGAATCTCGAAAGCTCTCATCGGAGATCGGTGTTTACAGCGAAACCCTCTACGAATTGATGGAAGTAACAACTCTAATGACGGTGTTACGTGTTAGCTCTCCCATTTTTATCGTAAAGATCGTCTACTCAAAAGCAGGAATTTATATTCTATGGACAAACGGTAAAGGGGAATTCCAATAATACAATAACACGAGGAAGTATGATTGATCTGATTATAATCAGATCCATGTAAAATTAAAATCAAATAATGTTAGATAGACAAAGATTTAAGTCCAATCATTGTACAACCGACAAAAATCAAAATGATTTCAATTTCAGAGAAGAAAGTAGTCTAATAAAATTAGTCCAACGATTTTCATTAAAAGAGTCCAACCATGATCATGAAATCCTATAGCCCCAACCAGGATCGCAGCAGCAGATCCTGTGATTGCTTTTCGTATTGAAAACCATTGGACTGGGAGGTGTCCGCACACCACACAAAGATGCCATGGAGCTTACAGGACTTCTTCAGTATTGTGCACGCATCGAAGAAGCCATTGGCAGGCGACAAACCTCCGCTGCCCTCCGTGACAAAACTAGTCAGCACTTTTCCGCCACTGTAGCGGGAGGCCTGTGTGTTGAAGTATTGGATGAACTGGGAGACGGTGGTGCTGTTGTCGTACGCATAGAACTGGAAATTCGCATAGTCGATGATGTGGCCGTATTTGTTCCAGAGAGCACTGTAATGCGACTGCACTTGCTCGTTATCGAATGGAGCGATGGAAGCGAAGGAGACGACGTTCTTCTTCTTTAGTTGTGTGATCAGCTGTCCGATGCATTCGGAAAATGTGTTGGGATCGGAGTAATCGAAGTGCTCGTAGTCGATGTCGATGCCGTCAAGATGGTATTGTTGGGATTATATTTGTGAGAGAAGAAACGGCGTTGTGGACCCAGGAAGACACAGAAGGAGGGCATGAACTGCACGTTTCCTTTGCCGACGCTGTCCCCCGCCCAAGCTCAAAGCAACCCTGACATTCTTATGTTTGGATTTGATGGCTTGAACGGCGTTAGGGGTTGAGAGTCTCATTATTCCAAAATATATTGAATTTGCCGTTTGTAGGAGAATGGGGAGAGGATGTGGTGTAGTCGATGGTAAAGGAAAGAATGAAGTCGAACTGTGCGTTGGCATTTATCGGCAAGTCTGAAAATTTAACGCCTGTGAACATGGCGCCAATATATTCCCTGAACAGATTCGAATTGGCGCCTGAAAAATAATAACCAGTACCCAAGATCTAAGTCGACAGAGGCAAGAAGAACAGAGAAATTGGCAGCACGGAATGCTCATGTTTTAAATTTATTTTTTTTCTTTATCCTAACCTCACACAGTTGAAATATTTTCAAAGCTATTCATTTGCCTTAAAAATTCTATGTTTTGTATGAAATCTAAGCACAATATACAGAATCAGAACAAACAGGGGTAAAAACAAACAATTAAACACTTCCAGTGAAGAGATCACAGTTTCCTAACTGACCTATTGTAGCAGGTAACAGCAACACAATAAAAAGTACTGCGAACTTGAAGAATTCAGCCATGGCGGTTGCTTGAAAACAAAAGAACAGGATTATCGTCAGAGTTATCCACGAAAGTGTAGCTAGCAGCTGAGTTTTATTTATTGTGTGATGTCGAATAACATTAAAATATGGAGAGATTATCTTCCACCGTCATCTAAAGTAGAAGTTCTAGTCAGAATAAATGGTAGTGAAGTCATGTCTCCATCAGCGTAAAATAAATGTTGCCAAGGGCCGTCAAGTGCATAGGAGCCCCCTCTCTTTATATGGGGTTAGGCCCTATCCATATATGGGGGCCCGAACTATCTTATCTAATCTTGTCTTGTGATTGATTTATGTTCTGCACGCTCACACAAAGTGGGGGTGTCTATTCGCTCCACTAATCACAAAATTTATATAAAAATATTTTAAATATTTGAAAATTGTGATTAGAGTTATTTAATTTTTCATAATTGACATCCACCAATATTTTATTTACAATTATTTTTTAGTTACTATTTTCATAATCGACACAAACAAATATTTTAATTTCAATCTCACCACAATTATTTATGTACTTTATATTTTAGTTTTAAAAAGCTATACTAAACATGACATGGTAACCGTTAATAGAACAGAAAATAGATGAGGCTCTTCGAATCCACAACATTCAAAACAATGTTTTGGAATTAATAAATGTAAGTGCACACTGAATATTTGATTAATAAGGGTAAGGTTGAGCTTTAAACCATGTTCAAAAGTTTATTTTACTATCATTTTTTATTCCTGTGAAGATCGAGATGTTGTTGACGAATGACTTTGGTTTTGGGGGAGATCATGGGCTCATGACAAAATTATGGTACCACCTTGTTCAAACCTTTAATAGATTCTTTTGATTTCGATGCCAATCTAGGTCAGATTACCTAGTCTACCTTTACAACTCTGGTTTGACCCTTGTTTTGAAGCCATTGAAAATACATTTGGGAAAATTTGTTAGAGTCGATGCTTCCACTAAAAAGTCTCTGCATACCTCCTATGCACGGATTTTGGTGGATTTGGATGTACCCTCATGGTCTTCCTAAGAAAATTAATTTGCAGATTTGTGAAAGGGTTTTGATTCAAAGATTGGACTATGAAAATCTTGCTTTTCATTGTCATAGGTGTTATGAACAGGTCATTTGATTAAGGATTGTGCACGATCCAAGATCAGAAATGTGTCTAAGAAGGGATGGTGGAAGGGGGTCCCTTCCTTCGTACTACGTAGTGGAAGCCCCTTCGGTTGATTCTTCAGATAAATCTCCTTTACATTGTAGGGACGATTCCTCTCTTGAGAAGAGTTTTTTGAGGGTAGAATCTACTCCCGATGTTGAACAATCTTCTCCAGAACCCAAACAGAGTTCTTCGAACAAATTTCCACAGGTTTCAGAGTGGGTGGAAAAGGAGAAGGATCCTTCTTCTCCTTCCATTTTGATGTATAAACCTATTTCGTCACTCGATGTTGTTCTCCCATGCAATCCAAATGATGATGACTCTAAAAAGGAATAATGGACATTAATCCAGAATAAGAAAATAAATTCTTCAAAGGAGATTTCAACTCCAACACAAATGACTTTCAGGTCTCACTCATCTACTTTGGGATGATTTTTGTTCGTGTTTAGAGGGTTGTTATCCTCTTTTTGTTAGTTGTTTGAGCCAAGTTTGTTTGGCAATTTGTCATTTGTAATTCAATCTATTGTGAGCTTCATTGTAAATTATCTTTCTGTAACGACCCTTGGAGCCTTTCCAAGCATTGTCAATCAAAAAAATAAATTTGGAGAGGTTTTATCAAACCATGTTTGGTAAATCCCTTACAATTTTCTAACTTTCAAAGTGTGTTTGCCAGTGTATTTAGAATTTAGCGATTTATCATGTTGGGAGTTTTGGCAATCAACATGTACTAAACTAAACCAAAAAATAGAAACAAGTAGCAAGCTGAATAAATAAAGAAAATTTGCATAACATATTCACATAGTATTTATCATGGGAAAAATATTTCTGATAAAATATCCAACTAGAACTTCGCTACTTTTATTAACTTAAACCATCTTACAGATACAACATGAAGGCATCATGTATTTGAATCAAGACTTACATACACATTCCAATGTGAATTAATAAATATCCTTCTAGTATAATTTTTCATTGATTGTTATCCTCTCAACTTCTTCTTCACTAAACAATAATGTTGACAACAACCTTCTCCTTTCCACAATTAAATTGATATTATATTTCTATTAGATTATTTCTTGCAAGTTCCATATCTCTCTCTCTCTCTCTCACACACACACACGGGCAAAGAGCGTGCACTTTTTAACTAAAATACATCTTAAATTTAAGATTATTTTTTCTGCAAGACTCAAATTGACTAATGAGAATTAGTTCCCCCATTAAAAATACTTATGTGTGGAAAGCATACGACACATATTCCAACATATTCCGTGTTAGCTCCAACGAATTGATGGAAGCAACAACTCTAATGACGGTGTTCCGTGTTAGCTCTCCCATTTCCGCATTTTATCATAAAGATCGTCTACTCGAAAACATGAATTTATATTCTATGGACAAACGGTAAAGGGGAATTCCAATAATACAATAACACGAGGAAGTATGATTGATCTGACTATAATCAGATCCATGTAAAATTAAAATGAAATAATGTTAGATAGACAAAGATTTAAGTCCAATCATTGTACAACCGACAAAAATCAAAATGATTTCAATTTCATAGAAGAAAGTAGACTAATAAAATTAGTCCAACGATTTTCATAGTCGAAAGTCGACTAATGAGAATAGTCCAACCATGATCATGAAATCGTATAGCCCCAATCAGGATCCCTGCAGCAGATCCTGTGATTGCTTTTCGTATTGAAAACCATTGGACTGGGAGGTGTCCGCACACCACACAAAGATGCCATGGAGCTTACCGGACTTCTTCAGTATTGTGCACGCATCGAAGAAGCCATTGGCAGGCGACAAACCTCCGCTGCCCTCCGTGACAAAACTAGTCAGCACTTTTCCGCCACTGTAGCGGGAGGCCTGTGTGTTGAAGTATTGGATGAACTGGGAGACGGTGGTGCTGTTGTCGTACGCATAGAACTGGAAATTCACATAGTCGATGATGTGGCCGTATTTGTTCCAGAGAGCACTGTAATGCGACTGCACTTGCTCGTTATCGAATGGAGCGATTGAAGCGAAGGAGACGATGTTCTTCTTCTTTAGTTGTGTGATCAGCTGTCCGATGCATTCGGAAAATGTGTTGGGATCGGAGTAATCGAAGTGCTCGTAGTCGATGTCGATGCCGTCAAGATGGTATTGTTGGATTATATTTGTGAGAGAAGAGACGGCGTTGTCGACCCAGGAAGACACAGAAGAGGGCATGAACTGCACGTTTCCTTTGCCGACGCTGTCCCCGCCCAAGCTCAAAGCAACCCTGACATTTTTATGTTTGGATTTAATGGCTTGAACGGCGTTAGGGCTGAGAGTCTCGCTATCCCAAAATATATTGAATTTGCCGTTTGTAGGAGAATGGGGAGAGGATGTGGTGTAGTCGATGGTAAAGGAAAGAATAAAGTCGAACTGCGCGTTGGCATTTATCGGCAAGTCTGAAAATTTAACGCCTGTGAACTCGGCGCCAATATATTCCCTGAACAGATTCGAATTGGCACCTGAAAAATAATAACGAGTACCCAAGATCTAAGTCGACAGAGGAAAGAAGAACAGAGAAATTGGCAGCACGGAATGCTCATGTTTTAAATTTATTTTTTTCTTTATCCTAACCTCACACAGTTGAAATATTTTCAAAGCTATTCATTTGCCTTAAAAATTCTATGTTTTGTATGAAATCTAAGCACAATATAAAGAATCAGAACAAACAGGGGAAAAACAAACAAGTAAACACTTCAAGTGAAGAGATCACAGTTTGATAACTGACCTATTGTAGCAGGTAACAGCAACATTATAAAAAGTATTGCGAGCTTGAAGAATTCAGCCATGGTGGTTGCTTGAAAACAAAAGAACAGAATCATCGTCAGATTTATCCACGAAAGTGTAGAGAGCAGCCGGGTTTTATTTATTGTGTGATGTCGAATAACAGTAAAATATGGAGAGATTATCTTCCACCGTCAGCTAAAGTACAAGTTCTAGTCAGAATAAATGGTAGTGCAGTCATGTCTCCATCAGTGGAAAATAAATGTTGCCAATGGCCAGCAAGTGCATGCTGACACCATTCACCATTGACAAAGTGGGGGTCTCTAATCGCTCCAATAATCACAAATTTTTTATAAAAATATTTTAAATTTTTAAAAATTGTGATTAGAGTTAGTTGATTTTCCATGATTGACATGCACCAATATTTTATTTGCAATCTGACTATGATTATTTATGTTCTTTATGTTTTAGTTAGTATTTTCATAATTGACACAAACGAATATTTTATTTTCAATCTAACCACGATTATTTATGTACTTTATATTTTAGTTTTTAAATGTATACAAAAAATGACATGGTAACCTCAATAGAACAAAAAATAGATGAGGCTCTTTGAATCCACAACTTTCAAAACAATGTTTTGGAATTAATAAATGTAAGTGCACACCGAATATTTATTAATAAGGGTAAGGTTGAGCTTTAACCATGTTCAAAAGCTTATTTTATTATTATTTTTTATTCCTATGAAGATCGAGATGTTGTTGAAGAAAGAATTTGCTGTTGGGGAGATCATAGGCTTATGAAAAAATTATGGTACCCCTTGTTCAAACATTTAATAGATTCTTTTGATTCGATGCCAATCTAGGTTAGATTCCCTGGTCGTCCTTTATAACTCTGGTTTGACCCTTGTTTTGAAGCCATTGAAAATACATTGGGAAAATTTGTTAGAGTTGATGATTCCACTAAAAAGTCTTTGCATACCTCCTATACATAGATTTTGGTGGATTTGGGATGTATCTCATGATCTTCCTGAGAAGATTTATTTGCAGATTGGTGAAAGGGTTTTGATTCAAAGATTGGACTATGAAAATCTTGCTTTTCATTGTCATAGGTGTTATGAAACAGGGCATTTGATCAAGGATTGTGTATGATCCAAGATCAGAAATGAGTCTAAGAAGGGATGGTGGAAGGGGTCCCTTCCTTCGGACTACGTACTGGAAGCTCCTTCGATTGATTCTACAGATAAAGCTCCTTTAGATTGTAGCGATGATTCGTCTCCTGAGAAGAGGTTTTTGAGGGTAGAATCTCCTCCTGATGTTAAACAATCTTCTCCAGAACCCAAACACGGTTTTTCGAAGGAATTTCCATAGGTTTAGAAGTGGTGGAAAAGAAGAAGGATCCTTCTTCTCCTTCCATTTTGATGTATCAACCTATTTCCTCACTCAATGTTGGTCTCCCAGGTGATCCAGATGACGATGACTCTAAAAACGAAGAATGGACATTAATCAAGAATAAGAAAAGAAATTCATCGAAGCAGATTTTAGTTCCAACACAAATGACTTTAAGGTCTCACTCATTTGCATTAGGATTAGTTTTGTTCGTGTTCAAAGGGTTGTTATCCTCTTTTTGTTAGTTGTTTAAGCCAAGTTTGTTTGGCACTTTTTCGTTTGTAATTCAATCTGTTGTGAGCTTCATTGTATTATCTTTCTGTAACATCCCTTGGAGCCTTTCCAAGCATTGGAAATAAAAAAAAAATATATGGATGCTTGAGGTTTTATCAAACCATGCTTGGTAAATCCTTTACAATTTTCTAACTTGCAAACTGTGTTTGACAATGTATTTAGAATTTGTCGATTTATCATGTTATGATTTTTGGCAATCAACATGTACTAAACTAAACAAAAAATAGAAACAAGTAACAATTTGAATAAATAAATAAAATATGCATAACATATTGACATAGTATTTATCGTGGGAAAAAACTTTCTGATAAAATATCCAAATAGAACTTCACTACTTTTATTAACCTAAGCCATCTTATAAATAAACCATGAAACCATCATGTCTTTGAATCAAGAGATGCATACACATTCCAGTGTGAATTAATAAATATCCTTCTAGTACAATTTTTCATTGATAAATATCGTGTCAACTTCTTCTTCACTAAACAATAATGTTGACAACAACAACCTTCTCCTTTTCAAAACTAAATTGATATTAGATTTCTATCAAATTATTTCTTACAGGTTCCATCTCTCTCTCTCTCTCTCTCTCTCTCTCTCTCTCTCTCTCTCTCTCTCTCACTCACACACACACACACACACACACACACACACACACACACACGCGCGCGCGCAAAGAGCGTGCACTTTTGTAACCAAAACACATCTTAAATTTAGCATTACTTTTTCTGCAAGACTCAAATTGACCAATTAGAATTACTTCCACCATTAAAAATACTTGTGTGGAAAGAATAAGACACATATTCGAACATATTGTAGTTTCTTTAAACTAATGTGTTAGCTTTTTTGGGATAGACATATCACTTCTTAGTAAGATTTAATTTGGGATCAATTAATTTGTGAAGTTATAAATTAATACTGAAAAATCAAATTGAAGTACTTGGTATAGACATGTCATTTCTTATCAAGATTTAGTATTGGATCAATTTATGTGTAAGTATAAATAAATATAAAAAAAGCATACTAAAATTTTAGAAATGACATTTACAAAATCCACTGATAATTTCTTTAAAATAATTATTTCGACTTACTTGACATAAATATATCATTTTCCACTCAAATCTTACCATTAATGTAAACAATATCATTAATTTTGATTTATTTAAATATTTATAATTCTTTATTTTACTTTTCAAATATTCATATACCATTAATGAAGTAATTCAATTAATAATCATTAAATTTAAAATTTTAATAATTTTTTAAAGAGGAATGAAAAGCCCAAAATATTTCATATTTTAATTTATTAAAACTTTTGAAGTGACTATATTACAAACTTCACGCGGAATCTTTTCCACTAATAGAGGACAAAAAAGCTTATCAGATACGTTTACTCTTCCTTTTGTCAAGACATATGTACCAACATGCGATTGGAGCATGTGAAATATCGCATATTTGCCTACCTCCTATGCAAATAATATTCTCTTCCATATGAAGTATCGAATATTTGCTTACTTCTTGGGCAACTAATATTCTATTCCATCTAAACCGGACAAAGAATCAGCCTTTATTCGTGGGCAAACATAGTAATAAAATGGAACAAATTGCGGCTCACGAAAACAACGTATATTTTCAAATAATAATATTATTCAAGAAACTTTCTTAATTATTTTCATAAGATGCCAGCACAAGTTTCATACGTCCCTTCCTAAATAATTAAGAAAATGGACGAATAAGCTACTTACTATCAATTGCACATAAATAGTTTAAAAAGACATTGAAGCAAATGTGTTGGAAGAAGTAATATTTGAGGGAGAAAAATATTTGAGGAGGAAGAGACATTATGACGAAAGAGTTGGAGGAACGATAACTAGACACATATAAACCACGTGTTATTTTTTTCAATTGTTTGATGGAGAAACAAACATGGTGCTTAAATAGTTGGAGTAACGTATTTTGGATAAGTGTTAAATAGAAAAGGACGATCAATCAATACTGTCAATGTCATTGGTTGTTTACTATGTAGTAACGCCCACAAAAATGACGTTCTAGGAATATACTAAAACCTTAAACACTTAACTCGAAAGTTACCACAATTTTTTTTTTTGTTTAAGTTAGAAGGTTACAAGGTTGTCAACCCTTGGTGTGCGATAAATTTATTTACATTAATAATCTTTACTTTACAAAGGATGGACTAGGCCTAAGTTAAATGATTAAATATTCTTAATTTATCTCTAGGGTCAATTAATTAACATTCAATTAGGAGGGTGTCATAATTTAATTTACTTGGTTTAATGTTTTTACTCCTCCACAACTAACATTCCTACCTTAATAATTTACCTTATACTTGGTTACTATAATTCCATTATTTAAATAACTTAAATGTCTATTTCACTACTTTTCTAAAACATAGTAGGAACTAGATTAGTGACTTTGCACACCAAGGTATTTAAATGGCCCCATTCAACTATCTACACATACCTTTAAATTTTATTTAAAACATCTATAAAATAAACTCCTACCAAACAAATGTAGGGTTGATCTTCATCCCTTGAATCAAATTAAGTGTGGCCACTAGATCCTAAGGTTCAAAGCTAACCCTAAATATCCTTATGAATTTTTATTTAATCTCTTTCTTTACTCAAGTCTCCTCATTTGGTCACTTTTCCTTTTTTTAATTTGCTGGTTGAAGAGAAGGAAGCCATGGGAGCAAGAAAGGAAGAACTATGGAGGAGTTTATAAAGAAATCAAACTTAGATTAGTTTAGATTGTAGATTTATCATTGTAATTTGTTTCATTCAAGGATTGAAGGGATTTCCTTTTTGTAAATCTGATTTTATTACAAAACTATTTGTATTTGGAATTCTCCATTTGAGGCAACCCTAATTCTATTAATATATATGAATTTGAGTACTTTGAATATACCATTTGAAGATTTTATTGCTTAAAACCATGAGATTTAGCCATTATTTGTTTGCTGGATTTTTCCCTTAAATTTTTACAAGCATTAAATTTTTTCTTGAACAAGTTAAAGTTTGCATAGGCGCGGATTTATGCTTTCCACAGTAAGTGATAGAACCACCACACAGAGCAAGTCAACGGTCCTAGAACCGCTGCCCCACCTTGGTGTCGATTCACGAACTGCTGCTTTGCTTGAGCGACGGTTATGAGACCGTCTCTTTGCATAGGGCGACGGTCCCCATTTATTAGAAACAGAACCTTAAAAACCGAGATTTTCCAAATAAAAAGTCATTAGGTTGCTTTAAAATTCATTCTGAACGTAATTTTTATATGCCTAAATTTTCCAGTTGTAAGATTTAGTTCCTTTTATTTATTCCATGGTTAAAACTACTCACTTTAAATAATTTTCTATATCAATAGTAGCAACAACAACTACAAGATCACTTTCATTTTGTTCAATAAATTTTCTTTCAAGTCTAAAAGTAAAAAGGATCTAAATCTACTTCTAGTATTGTTTTTTGTACTTACTACAAAATGCAACATTTCAATTATAGCAATATACTTCAAATTTGTTTCCTCTTTCCATTTCACTACAACTTATATGTTCAAAATAACTATAACAACTTTGTTCTACATTCAAGTTTACTATGTATACACTATTTTCATCTTAAAACTTCTATATTTCTTCTTTCTCATTTATAATAATACAATTTCACAATGAAAGTAAACTTTCTTTTCCCCTTGAGCATAGCTCATTTCTTTTAAAATAAAGAACTTCTTTTCTCACAATACAAACTAAAATTAAGCTTTTAAGCATGATTTACATTTTGGTCCATTTCTTTCCATACTTCAATTTAAAGAGAAGGGAAATTTTACAACTCTTACATGAACTTTTTCAAATAATATTACAACTTACAATACAAAATCTCCTTTAAAACAAAAACAATATTACAAATATTCCACCTTGAGTGGGAATAACAAGGAGGTTTTATCATAAGGATTTCTTGAGGACACCAACAATGCTCCATGTTTCACATCACCAACAACAAAGACCCACCATGCTTCATTTGATCACAACAAAAAGGGGGAGAGGCAACACTCTCCACCCAACCAAGAATTTCAATGAGGAGAAGAAGTCATCCTCTTCATTGGCCCTCGAGCCCCAACCAAATTGCAATGAAAAATGGATCTAATTCATGACAACAAAAAAAGCTTCCACATCACAATACAAAAATTTTACAACCATACCAAATCACAAACAATTCAAACTACAATCACAAGAAGAACTAACGAAATATACAAGGCTTCGAAATGTAAAATCTGAAGGAGCAAGATCTATGGGGAGGTCACGTATGCCTCCCAATGGGAAATGGATGCCCACCTTAAAACCCTCTAATGAACCTCTCAAAACCCATACACACTCTTATGCCTCCCTCAAGAACCTCTTATTCCTCCCAAATTCTCTTATCGCTCAACAATCTCTTATGGCTCCCTCAACAAAATAACCAATTAAGAAATACAAGAATTTTCTTGTCAAAGGTGGGGCACCCAACCCAACTCCCTCCAAAACATGAAATAAACTCTTATACCTCCCGCATGTAAGATCCCCATAGTCCCCTCCTACACCACACTGAGGAAATCTACCCAAGCACCCAACAAGCATACTAAAACACTCAAAAACACAAACATATGTATACAAAATAATGGAAAGTATTTAACAAGAGTTTAGCTCCTACCTTTCCATGGTAGAGCTTGATCTAAGAGTCACACACCAAGCTTATTCAAGCCCAAACCATCACCAACAAGCTCCAACAAGATCCACAAGCACTCCAAAAACTCTAACTCCAAAAATGCAAGAGCAAAAAGAAATGAAGTAACCCCCAAACAAGCAAAAGAATTTGAATAAATACAAAAGGGAGAGAGGAGGGTGTAACAACCCAAAAATCACACACACGAACAACACAGTAAAAGACAGGATAATTTTTTTTTTGACTTGCTTCGACACATAACACGACACAACATGTCGTCACAAAGTTACAACCAACTCTAGGAACCACTTGTTACGGGGATGACCATAGGGTCAGCACGAAAACGTTCACACCCAAAAGGATAATACACTTATCTTTTTTTTTGACAAGACAACATAGAAGTCCAACCATAGATCACACTTACAGTTAGGGCCATCCACAATGAGATATTCTTGAGGGTTATTTATTTTAAAAATACATTTTGCAATTCTTAGCTTACGTTTTCAAGGAGGCTCAAGATATGATTCATACAATTCATCTTACCAAGATAAGTTTATTCTTTTTACACTGAGTAATCATCTTTAAATCTTCTATATTATGACATTCATTTGCTTAATTCATTTATTTAGAGAAAGGGGTAATTTAATTTCACAAGGCCATCTATTAACACTTACGCTACTAGAACTTGGTCATACCCATATGACAACATGGGTTTGCGTTTCAACATACTTAAGAGAAGAAAGACAAGGCACCTTGGAAAAAGGTTAGAGGGAGAAGGTTGAGTTGAAATCATCTTCAAGGCCTCATTAGTTGTTACCAAGATATAATTGAAACTTGAAAACTTAACCAGAATTATTAAAGATTTTACTTTGGATTTACTAAATGAATTTTATAAAAAATAAAACAATTTACCATCCAATGGCTAAGAGATAGATTGCGTGGTTTCTAAAGTGTTATCTCATGCTTATTAAATCTTATTATCTTCCAGAAAAAACCATAGATTTCTGTTAAGTTCGTTTAAGAATTTCACCATGAAAGGGATAGTGTTCAATAGTGTAGCTAGAGATATCAAGCTATATAATGTTACTTAACAAAGGATAGTTTCATCTTTGATCACTTATGGAATTACATGCTCTCAAGTTGGTCACCTCTACACAAATTTATTTGCAATATAAATTTTAGTTTAACTTCTATAAGTATTAAACAACCCATTTTATTTTACTTATAACACACTATTACTAAGTCTTAGAAAGATTTAGCTCAACATTTAATCGTAGGGATAAAGTTTAACAATACTCATTTACGAAAAAAAAGGTTACATCAACTCTTAGAAAATAAGGTTACTCAACAAGCGGTAAACAAATTTTCTTATATTTTCCAAGATAGACAGACAATTCAAGGTTCCAAAGTTAAGATGACATAATCCACGATACAATATACTAAGACATTGATCCTCTTCTAAATTTTCCACTAGATGTTATCAATAGTTGAACAATATAAAAAGGATTCATGCAAAAGAACTTCTCAACTGAGGTTGATGTAAAAATCTACAAGTCTATCCCTCATCTACTCGCAAAATCCATCTGCAACAAATTTTTCCACAAGAGTCAGTTCGCGAGAACTGAGCAAGATAAGGCTACACAAAACCACCATAACTATTATCTAACAATACCACAAAAGGAAGCACTTTATTACAAGAATTGGGTCAAACCTCTAAACACTATCAACACATCAAGTTATAATAAAGTCTCCATCATGCCAATCAAAGAAGGAGAAGACCTTGTACTTCAGTTAGGAGTAAAAGCAACGAAAGTATAGCAATCGTATGAGAATGGCCCTTGGCCCTATAAGGAGAAAAAATAAACAATCTAGCAAAAACAGAATTCCCATCAAGTAAGTAATTAAACAATAATTACAAGATTGAGATTTGATATATAGACCAACCATCTAGAAATTTATCAAAGATACCAAACGCATAGGCTAAAATAATATATTTCTAAAAGAACAAGAGTTGATCGGCCCAAGAAAGGGGAACCACGGGTTTCAAAAAAATTAACACAAAAAGCCATGTATAATTGAGTTTCAAACCGGAAATCAAATAGAGTATACACACAACATAAGTTTCGAAGCGAAGGCAAAGTATACTAGTTTTGACCATTAACTCCAAGAGATTTTCCAATCATTTAAGAAGGGCCAATGTCTTACAGGCTAGTAGTAAACACGCGAGAGAAGAAGGGAGTTCCGTCAAACAAGAGTATACAGTAATGTCATCAACAAATTTTATAACACTAAAGATTTGCAAACCTCCACAACAATTCTAATGTTTGGTTAATTTAAAAATAAATTACCTATTTCCCAAAACAACAATATTTTAAGGCAACCCTTGGTAACACAGTCAACCGTCACACATAGATACAAACATAATTTCTAAGTGACATTATCAAAACAAAACCTTCCACTATGAATCCATAAGACTATCAAATGAAAGCTGAGTTTTTCCCGAAGATTAATCACATTTAAGGAAATTTCCATCACAAACTATTAAGGTAATTACGTGCATAAAAACTAACCAATATTAATTAATAGCGTTAACATTATGAAGGAGAAAATAATGCAAGTTAGGAAAAATAGAAGAGCGCCATCAACAAAATTCCAAGAGGGGGATTAGACCAAAACTATTCTAGTGTCAACGAGGTACTGGATTCGCACAATGAAACCTCGAGCTTAGTTGATCCGAAAAGCTAGTTATGGTTCAAGTTGATAGGGATGGTCAAGGTACTTCTTGAGGATGGCCTTAAAAGCCTAGAAACAAGATGAAAGATAAAATAAGAGTCTAAACACGCGAGATGGAAAACACATTGCACACAAACCTTTTCATTCTAAAAGTTTAATACCAAAACTCTAAGCTGGCTAGCCCAAACATTGATCACACTAATCCTACAACCTTTCTTTCTCGATGCCAAAAGGTTATCAAAGGGACTTGCGAAGGAGCTAACAAAAAACGTCAAAAGACAAACTTGGGTGCTAGGGAGGAGCTTCATAGTTATCGTAAACTTACTTCCATGATATCGAAAATACTAGTTTGATCAACATAATAACTTGCAACTCAATCGTAGAGAAGAATAAATACATAAACAAACAGACGAAGGTCTATCACTCGAGCAAGAGAAACATAACACCCAGAGGAGAGGGCACACGCATCCTTTCGACCAACATACTGACAACGATAAAAGCTAAACAAGAAGAAACAAGCAGAAAGGGGAAATCTCCCATCATGACATCCAACTGACAAATCAATGCAAGGAAAAAGTGGTTCGATTTCACAATAATTTTAAATATAATAACAGTAGAAAGTGTAGAAATATCTTGCCTTTTTCTCCAGATTCAATAGGTTTCATGGACACTGCCCGGACCGGCAACAACAACCCAAGCCTAATTCCATTTTCTTCAAGCTCGTTGGGCACCCAAACATCGACCATCTTCACGTTGGCACAGGTAGGAGTTCACGGCCAGGGTGGGTGGTCTAAAATACTTGCCAACATCCTCCCAACGCGTGTCAAAAGGGAAAGTTACAGCGGAACATGGACATCCATCCAGCACAATGGAAAATCCACTTTTGGAGCCCATTTAAGAAGTTAGAAATAAAATCTGGTCTCTTATTTATCACTGCAGACCTGGCACAGTGCGCCTTGTTATAGTGCCAGACTATGTCTGCAGATTGCTTCACCTGGAATTACCAATAATCTCTACAAGAACATTTTCCTTTTTTTTTTTAAAGTGATGGAACCGCTTTGCATCTCTCACAACAATTTGCCTTGCAACAATCTTGGACAAAACCTAGTGCAGTGTGGCAGTCAACACATACATCAAGGTTCTTGACAACTCTGAAAGTTATCCTGCTATAGGGATCTCCCAAGACAATCCAAAAGCAACATTGCCATAGATCTCCTGTGCTATGGTGGCAGTATGAATCTTCACTTTCACAAAAACATCACCATTTTATTGCCTTCTGAATCTGAAAGATATCCTGCTACCTTCATCTCCCAAGACATTTTCTCCAACATTGCATAGATCTCCTGTGCCTGTGGGTGTGATCTGTCACCTACACAAAAAGCATGCACCATTTTATTGCCTTTACTCCAACTACATCCAAGTTTCTTTTTTTGACAAAAAAAATCCTCCATCCTTCATCGATCTCCTAAACATTATCCAGACCAAAAGCTGTGGATAATACTCAAACATGCAGTGGAATCCTCCTGCAAAGCCTGACTATAAAGCTTCTCGTAACCATGAAGCCACCGGAATCGAACACATGATGGAGACAGACCCTCATCGACACGGGGCAGAGTGGAAGAAATGAAACAGCAAGGCAATTTGTGCTTCGTGAATATTCTGATATGAAATAGATCCGCCTCTATGAGATACTCTTCCATGAGTTACATCGTAAAACAAGTAAGGTCTCAATAGAGAATCTTAGCAATAAATTTCATCAGGTCTCCTGGTAATACTCTCACTGTCACATAGTCGATTTTGATAAAAATATCTTGAAGGAGAATCCCGAATTTGAGGATGCATTCGATACAGAACAGAAAACAACATAGTTGGACAACCTACTTGCTGGAAGCGCTCAAAAAAAAGCTTCTACTAAACTGTAACCTGCCTTGCTGCCTGGCTAAAAATCCTGTTGCAGGCCGTTGCTGAGGCTCTCCGACAAGAACACACCTCGCAGCACCCAATGCAAGTGGAGGTAACACGCCTGCTACACTAGCTTGAAGCTTCATCTAACCACCATATCGAACCCAGCCATACACGCAGCAACCATGCGGCAGAGAAAATGTGCCAGGAGAAGGAAACGCCCATACGCAGTTCTGGAGAAAACTTAAGAAATAAGACAGGTCCACAGTGAGACAGGAACAAAACTGCATACAAAGGAAAAAACTCACACTCAAACATGTTTCCCTCCTTCAATGCCTGCTAGGGTCAGGAAGAAGGAAGGCGTCTAGGACTTCACCTATACGCATTGAGAAAACACCTTGAATCAGACATGAGATCATGGTGAAGGATGGCAAGACTCAACCGACTCCCATTTCACGCAGTCCAAGGTAAAAAGGATAATGGCTCACGTGGTACAGAGGAGGATAATGCAGGTAGACCACAAGTAACAAGCAGATTAGCAAATAAAAAATTTAATAAATGCAGGGCATGTGTGGCCACCAACAAGAAAGGTTTCAACACGCCAAGAAGGATGCAGGGGTCTTTTTAATGCAATGGCAGGTGGCTATTAAAGACACCCACCTCCAGCCAACCAAGGAAACAAAGTCAATAGACATTAACATTCCTGATTTGAAACGCTAAGCGGTACAGCAAGGAGATCAAAAGGGAGAGACATACGGTGGGTTGGGCACATAAAATTCCATGTTTCAAATTAGTAATCCTCACCAAACATATGCCAAGATTAAGGGATCGGTCGACCAAAGAGGAGAACGGGGTTGAGTACTTAAATAAGAATATTTACGTGAACAGGAGGCCCATACCGTGGCTCTACCAAATCATACTCTTCCTCATTTGCTAGAAAACAAGGAAACCCGATCAGCGGGACCGACATGCCAAACATACAGGATATATGAACCATAACAGGCAGGATCGGTGGTTGATAGGCAATCGAGTATCCATAAAATAATAATGAAATAAGTATGCGTGGATCGCTTGATACAAGGCTTAATGTCATTATTTGACATAAAATTATTAATCATTATTACTAGCAACCAACCGTTAAACTCGACAAGGTGAAAACACTAACGTTTCAAAAGAAACGCAACAACGTTCAACTCTAAGAAGCACGGTTGTCGCAAAAGCAAAGGAACAATGATGAACGAGGCATTACAGAGGGTGAGGTGGCTCCATATAGGATGCCACATCACTCATACTCAACTCCACCTCACAAGTCAAACCTCAACCCCAATGGACAATAGACTGGTGGGTGAGATGAATGAAAAATTACTTACACACACAATCTAATCCCACACCCCCTAACGAAAAACTTTAATTACAAGAAAGAAAGTGTAATAATATTTTACCTTTTTGTCTTCCCAAAACACATAATGGGGTCTATTTTTGACCCCCCAACCCATAGGCAGGGTTGGTATAGTAATTTAATAGGTGTAGAGTGGACAACACTAAAGATCACAAATACTCAACTTACAATACATAATCCAGGAGCCATCTAATCTAATAAATGAATTCCTTTTGACCCATTAAAAATTAATTTAGTAAAAATATTAATTTACTAATCTAGAGACAAATCAAGTAATTAATAAAAGTAGAATACATCACTATAAATCACATACTAAAATAAAATAAATGAAACTGATAAAAGTGACAACACACAACCCCTTGGTCACAAGTGGAGGTGATTCCCCCCATGGGAACCCCGTAACAACACTTTAAACACACACACATAACAAAATACATGTTGCCATGGTGACCCTTGTTGAATTCATCTAGCATTCCTATGTGATTAGTCTCCAATCCCCCCGTTGTTTGTTGTGACATGTTTACCTGCAAAACACATAACACCTCCTTCGGCCTCATGGCCGCATCAAAACATCTAGGATAAAATGTACAATATACAACCTCAATCATCTATATAGGAACCAAAACATCATCTAGGAAAATAACGATATCATTTACAATTTCTAACAACATCTCGATTCTATATTTCATTAATATCCATATGATAACAAGATTTGTTCAATTGTTAAGGTCTACTCAAAATGACGAAAGTATCGCATAACAAAAATATATATAACCATGTCAACATCATATCATCATCAATATAAAATGTCTCTAATAATCCACACACATCATATATGAATTGAAATCAACAACATTATAGTATCTCTAACATCTAACATCATGCTAATTCAAAAAGCTACAATAATATCCATAAGTATAGTGGACAATATCAAAATCAATAGTAAAAAGTGTTGAATGGAAGTGGGCAATACAGATGTCATTTCTTGTGATTTGTTGGTAGTTATATCACACGTAAAATTTAAATGAATTTACATGTGCATATCCTATGATACATTAGAGATATCGATATATGGAGTGGAATGAGAATCCCATGTCAATTCAGTGTAGTAGTTGAATTTGATAACAAAAGAAAAGGTTGGTTACATGGTTTTACAAATTTATAGTCCATTGTCTTATACCATTCGCCACGCTTTCTAGGAAACAATTGAAATCAACAAAAAAAGTTTTCCTTGTGGATTTGCAATTGTAATTCCTCCTAAACATTCTAATTTCATTTCATGAATTAAATTTGATTCTTCACCATATGTATCTATATAAGGTAAGGTTTTCGAAGCGAGAAATGTTTTGTCGACTTTTCCATTGCTAGAAATGTTTTCATCAACGTTTGAACACATGACATAGCACTCATCTTAATATTTTCTTGTTTCTTAGTCAAAAATAACTATCTTGGTTTTGAATCATCCCATTAATTTTTTTAATGTGAATTTAATCCACACTATTGAATGCCTTACTATATAATTTAAATGAAGCCAACTTTAACACAAACTCAATACATTGTAAATATCTCAAACTCAAAGAAAATAAATCTTCTTCTTTGTTATTGAATCATGAATTACATTGCTTCATAAATAGGAAAACAACTCCCAACTCGAGTTGCAAAGAAAACTCTAACTAACTTTGGCTAAATCTACTCTAGGTGGCAGGAATTTACTATTTTTAGTAGTTTACTAGAACCTGATATTCTTAGTAAGTTCACATGCTTATCCTTACCCGGCACATAAATTACCACACATCTTATACATTCCTAAATAATAGGAAGTTAAAACTTTCTAATATACTTTGAATTTAAGATATTAAAATTTATTAATGTCCTAAAATAGGAAAAACTTGAATTACAACGTAAATCCTAATTTTTGGCCATTACACTATAGATTTCAAGCCTAAAAATGTCTCAAAACATGCTCTTACTGGCAAGGCGGGTTGACTAGTGAGTTTATATCATCGAAATAGGTGGTTTAAAAAAATGGACTCAAACAAACACCCAGAGCACAAGTTATGACCTTTTCAAGTTCCTGCTAAAAATAATGCATCATTCTCCCCTGCTTGAAAACAACACAGCTCTTGAAAGTTGTCTTTTTCAAAATTTTCCCATTTATCTTTATCCAACTTCTTAATCTCCCACTTTTTTACTTAGGCATTGTCTTCTTGTTCCAATCCTTTCCAATATATGAAATATCTGTTGTATTTTCCATGTCGCGTGGTAACAATTTTTTGTCCAAAATCTAATCCACTTCTTATTTCTTTTTAACTAGAACCTACTCCCTCAAATCTACTACTTCTTCCATAAAATCCCCTTCTTCACTATCCCCGTGAAAAGAATATAATTCTAAAACATTAAACACTAGAGAGATATCCAAATTTCCTGGCAATTCTACCTCATAAGCATTATCATTTATCTACTTCATGATTTTGCAAGGACCAATATTTTTATCCTTCACTTTGTTATAGGTTCCTTTTGGAAACATTTTCTTCTGAAGGTATACCTTAACCAACTCACCCACTATAAACACCTTCCTCCTTATGTGCACATTTTCTATTTCCTTATACTGACCATTACTAGTCTACGCCTTCTTCTGCACTTCTTCCTGCAATTTTTGTATATGTTCGGAAAATGCTTCTACATCATCACTGACTATACCATCCATTGGTAGTTGCACCAAATCTAACACCCCTTTTGGATTACTCCCATACACAATATAAAATGGGGAGTTTCCTATGGATCTTTTTATAGAGGTATTATAAGCAAAATTAGCTTGTGGTAATGCCAAGTCTCATTGTTTTGGAATTTCCCAAATTATGCACCTTAACTGGTTTCCCAAACTCCTATTTACCACCTCTGTTTTCCCACGAGTCTGAGTATGATAGGAATTGCTAAACTATAGTTTAGTTCCGAAATTCTTCCATAAATTCTGCCATAAATGACTTAATAACTTTGTGTCCCTATCTGAAGTAATGGATTTTTGAACACCATGTAAGCAAACACCTTCTCTGAAAAATAAATCTACTACTGTTATCGCCTCACTAGTTTTCTTGCAGGAAATTAAATGAACTATCTTAGAATACCTATCAACAACCACAAAAACTGATCCATTACCTCGTTGTTTTTTTGGTAATCCAAAAACAAAATCCATACTTAAATCTCTCCATGCCCCTTTGGGAATATGCAATGTCATATACAACCCTGTATTTTGTGCATGACATTTCGAGACTTGGAAAATTCAACAACTCTCTCGATATCTTACCGCATCTATTTTCATATTCAGCCAATAGTATTTCTCTACTACCAATGATATCATATTATATTTACAAAAGTGCCCATCGAGTCCTTTGTTATACAACTCTTTCACTATATTATATCTCAAATACCCATCTGGAATACAAAGTTTTCATCCCTTAAATAGATAGCCATCCCACATAAGGTACTCATCCTTGAAATCTCCTGCATCACCTAATAATGGTCCACTTATCCTTTCAAAAATATATTTAAAATTAAATAATAAAAATGCAAATCCATTATGGCTTCAAAACCAACCACCTCTTTCTCCATAGTTGTAAGTAGAGTCACATGTCTATTTAATGCATCTGCAACTTAGTTCTGTTTTCCTAATTTATGCTTTAGAGTAAAAGTATAACCCTGTAAAAATGATACCCACATTGTATTCCTACTATTCAACTTCTTTTGTGTATTCACATTCTTCAAGGATATACAGTCTGTAAACAACACAAATCCTTAGGCACTAACCAATTCCTCTAATGCCCTAGTGTTTGTATAGTTACATTAAATTCCACATCATAGCTATAGTATTTATTTCTTACCTCATTCATTTTCTCACTAAATAAATTTATTGGCTTCCCTCCTTGGCTTAGGACAACACCAATACCCACATTGAGGCTTCATAGTCAACCTCGAACACTTTATCAAAATATTGTAGTTCCAAAATAGGTTCTTCTATCACCTTCTTCTTTAAGAACTGAAAGCTATCCTCAGCTGCCTTTGTCCACAAAAACTCCCTCCGCTTTGTGTAATCTTTTACAGGTGCTAAAATACTGCTAAATTTTTTAATAAAATTTCTGTTAAATGTTGTTGAACCATGAAATCTTCATACCTATGTTATACTCTATGGAGTACGCCATTCAATAATTACCATTATATTTTCTGAGTCCATTTTCTTAAATAATAAAACCCAAAAATACCAAACTCTCTTGCATAAATGTGCACTTCTTCGAATTTTCATAGATATTATCTTTCTTTAACACTTCAAATATAACCCTCAAATGCCTCAAATTTTCTTATTTAGTTTTTATTGAAAACCAATATATCATCAAAATAAACCATAAAAAACTTACCATTGTACTCCCAAAGCATAGTGTTCATCAACCTCATAAAAGTGCTAGGTGCATTAGATAACGCAAAGGCATCGCCATCCACTTATATAATCCATTCCCTATCTTAAATGCAGTTTTACATTCATCTCCTTCTCTAATCCGAATATGATGGTAACAACTACGAAGATCAATCTTAGTGAAATATCTGGATCCAGCAAGCACATCCATCATATCATCAAGGCGAGGTATAGGAAACCTATAATTGATTGTGATTTTATTGATTGTTTTGATACCCATGCATATTCTCCATGTTCCATCCTTCTTTGGAGTTAATAAAGCTGGAGTTACAAACGGAATTATGTTCTCCCTTACTATATAACCTTTCTCATGAGCTCTGTAACTTGCTTATTCAACTCTGCATGAAATTTTGGGATCATCCTATAAGAAACTTGATTTGGAATTTAAGACCCTGAGATCAAATCTATATGGTGTTGGATATCTCTTTTGGGTGGTAACCCATCTAGGATCCCATCAAGAATAACATCATAAAATTATTCTATTAATTCTACTACTTCTACTGGTATTTGTACACTTGCAAGTTCATCCTTATTTGTGACCAACACATAAAAAAATCCAGTTGCCTTTTCCTTGTTCAAAAATTATTTTATAGAAAACATATTTTTAGCCTCTTCCTCCTCCTTAAGAGGTAGTAAAACATTTTTGTGCCATCCTTCCAAAAAGTATACATATCCTTCCCCCCATCATAAATAATTTTCATATCAAATTGCCATGAATTTCCTATCAAATTTGCATGGTTTGCCTAGTAGCATATGACATGCATCCATAGGAATAACATCACACCAAATATCATCTTTATAACTTTCCTAATAGAAAAATTCACTAAACATCTCTTATCAATAGTAACTTTGTTACCATTCTTAAACCATGCAATATGGTAAGGGTTAGGACTCTTCTCACAATTTAGGCCTAGTTATTCAACCATCTTGCTTGAAACCATGTTCTCACAACTACCACCATCAATAATAAAATTACATACCTTTCCTCCTAAAATGCATATTGTTCTGAAAATATTTTTACGTAGCCATGCATCCCCTCTGATCTCCTTTTTTGGAGCAATCATCTTCTTTTTGATCATCATATTTTATAAAGGAATGATAACTAGATCATACCAAGCCAGGAAAAAATATGCTAATTAAACAACACAATCAATAAGATGAAAGTAATTCGTCTTATTACTTAAGGTTTATGTACGATCAACAACATGATCATACATAAACCTTTGCAAAACAATGAGAAACAATATCATATATTGTTATGGAACTCAATGAAATAAAATGAGAATGGGCCTTGCTTATATAGGCAAGGAATAACAATCTAAGAACTAGTCAAGGTCGTAGATCAAGCCATAAATCAAGGAAAGAACTATAACTAACAACTACATAATATCCCCCTAATATCTAAATAAATAAAAAGAAATATCCACACACATAAGTGGGTGAGGATAAATACAATAAAGGTAAATAAATTACCTAGGTGAACATGAGCTAAGGTAAATACCTACTCTAACAATTTTCTCCCACATCGGGATGAATTTATAGGTCTTGATCATCTTCTTCTTGTTCAGCTTCAACAAGATTTGCCCTTGGAGGGTATTCTTGCCTCTTTTCATAAGTATATTAATCCGGGCATTAAAATTCTCTATTCCCCTCTTCACCACATCTTTAGCACACAAATGGTCTTCGTGGATCCTCCCATCCTCTACCACCAACATATACTCTGCCCCTATGAAATCCTCTACCTCTTTGCTGATTTGGGAGATCTTGTCTTGTATCTTATTACTTTTCCACTCCACAAGTTTTTTTCCTCTACCTTGGATTATACGAGATCATCCCTAAAAGGAGGATGAGGCCCCCTATTCATCCCTAGATATCTCCTAAAAGTTTGACAATTTTCTTTTTATTTAGCATTTAAACCTACTTGGTAGGCATCCTCCATGCTCTTGATCTTACACATGCTTAGCTCATCTTGAATTGAAAATTTTAATCCATTTACATACCTTGCGCCCATTTTTTTCTCAATATCTTCATGCTCTACAAGAATGGAAAACTTGTAAAACTCATTTGTGTATTCTTGCACAGTTTGTAATTTCCATTTGATATTTTGAAACCTCCTGAAGAGGGTTTGTGCATAATCTATAGGGCGAAAATTATATTTTATCTTCTTCTCCATCTTACTCTTGTTCCTTATCCTTTCTTTCTCCTTTCTTGACTACTCGTTTTGTAGATGATCCCACCATAACATATCATGACCTTTTAATTATGTGCATGAAAATTTTACCTTCTTTTCCTTTTACATAGCCTTCCAGTAAAAACAATTCCCATGCTAGTAAACCAGTAGATCAACTCCTCTGGTTTTAGGCTACCTCCATATTCTTAAACATCAACTCTTATCCCATAATTATTTCCTTCCAATTCTCAAATCATCCTTTCTTAAAAATCTAAGGTTGGTCCTTGTGCTTCCTGCTCTTCATAAACTTCATCTTCATTTGTGTCATCTCCACCTTGATTTCCTCTTTGGGCTATAGTTGAAGCAAGTGCTACAACTTTCCTCTACAGATCCTGCATGTTTCTATTCATTTGGTAAATTCTACCCCCTCTTCCTCTTCCTCATCCTGCTATTTATTTTTTCTTCACCAAGACTCAAAATTTCTCTGATACCAGATAATGTAGCCAACTTTAGCACAAACTCAATCTACTATGAATATATTGAACTCAAAGAAAATAAATCTTCTTCATCGTTATTGAATCATGAATTAAAAATCTTTTTAAATAGGAAACCAAATCCCAACTTGAGTTTGCATGAAAAATCTAACTATAACTTCCATGAAAATGATGTTCTAAAACCACATTAATCCTTAAATAATTATCCAGAAAGTTGCGACAATTTTTTTGTTTTAAGTTACAGGTTGCAAGGGTGTCAAACCCTAATATACATTTCATTAATTTCTACCAACAAAGTTACATTTTATTGGATAGATCTGGTATAGATTATTAACTAAATATTCTTCATCTAGTTCTAATGTCAATTTAATTATCATCACTAGAAAAGTGTCCATTAATTTCTCTTACTAGGTTAAATAGTTTCCCCCTTAGGAACTAACATTCAACCCATATTAAATAAACCCTTATCCTTAGTTACCTTAGTTCACTTAAATTATTTTCTTTAATGTCAATTGAAATAATTTCTAAAATATAATAGGAACTAAATAATTAACTTAACATACAAGGGTATTAAATTGCCCCATTCACCCATTTACACAAACCTTTAAATTATCTAAAACCCCATAATAGTTATACTTACCTAAAAATTGTAGGGTCGATTCTTAACCCTTATATCAAATAAATAGGAACCACAAGATTAGATCTACCCTAAAGGAACCCTAATCATCCATAAGAGAGTCTTCTTAAACATTTCTTACCCTAAGATCATTCATTTGTTTCTCTTTGGTTTGCAGGTTGAAGGAGTGGATGTCATGGATCTAGGGAAATCATGAAAGAGTCATCTTGGATCCAATGTGCAAGAAGAGAGGGATTCCATACAATAGCTCTTGCTTTAGGATATTTAAATATTATATTTAATCATGCATTCCTATTTATTTAATTTCAACACAAACATTTATCCTAGATCTGATTTGAGATCTATTGTTGATAAGTTCCCTTTTTTTGTTTTCATGGATGGGGAAGAAACCCATTTTCTAGATCAAGAGCCTTATGCGTTTAAATCCCTATATGCAGATTGGAGTATGGTCCAAATAATCATACAAGGGCCTCATGGGTTGGATCTACATTTAGGTGAAATATAGATCCATAAGATCTAATGGTTTGGCCAGAAATACGTTTTAAAAATAACAATCCACGCATAGGTGACCGAAAACAGTCACTTGATTGAAAATGGCAAGCATTGTGCTACCGACATTAGTTCTACTACTGGCACTAGTTCCTGAGGCATTATTATATTTTAGATTATAATTTTAAATGCAAAGGATATTGGATTTGTACCAGGAGTAACTTATTATTCAATTTCATGAAACCATAATAGTCTTAAAGGCATTAGATTTAAACAAAAGCACAACAAATGTCTTTCAAGATTAAAAAATCACAATTTATGTAGTATACAGTGACCAATGTCGGTCATAGGAATGCCGAAAGTGGTTCAGTCATCGACACCGGTTACTATCAATTGAGTCTATTTTTATAAATTTTAGCATATCTTCTATATTTATGATTCACATTCACCTAATAGACGTTTAACACAATTGTTAATTTAATTTAAGGTTATTGAGAAAGTCATGCTATCATTAAAATTAAAAAATAAGATTGGAGTTAAAATTTTAAAGACTGCAATATGAAACAATGACCGATGTTGGTATTGTGTAGACCAATGCTGATTAAGACTAACTGGTGTCAGTCACTGTGTAGGCTAGAGAACTCTAAAAATGAATGTATAAAAGGACATATATATCAAATGATAACTTCAACTTTAAATATATCATAACCAAAGAGTGTTTAACTTTTCCAACCCAGAATAAGGCTATGACAACCTCCCAATTCATATTTTGATCTAACATTAAGATTTTTAACTTTATTTCCTTTCAACTACAACCATTTAATCAAAGAAAGACACAACTATTAAACATTTTAATATTTTCTAATAATGCATTTTCAATGATTTACAACATCCAAGTGTTCCCTTCTCTCTCTATTTTTTCAATAATACAACTTCAACAAATAAAAATGAAATTTCCTTTTCCTTGAGCATGGCTCACTTCTTTCAGTACAAGGAGATTTCTTTTCAACAATTACATTACAACTTAATAAAAAAATAAACAATAAAAATTTGTTTTTTTTCTTTTAAATTCAATTCAACTAGTCTTCCACAAGCTCCACCATATCTTCACTTTAATCAAAACAATAAAAATGGGGGAGAGGCAACACTCTCCACCCAACCAATAATCCAATGAGGAGAAGAAGTTATCCTCCTCATTGCCCCCACGAGCCCTAACCAAAATACAATAAAAGATGGTTCCAACTCATGGAAACTATGCAAATATTTAGACATCAAGATAAACAATGTTCACAACCATTTCAACACACATTCAACACAAGATAACAACCAAAAGAATGCAACTTTTCAAAATACACAAGGCTTGCAAATGCAAAGCCAATGGAGCAAGGATGTATGGGGAGATCACTTATGCCTCCCAATGTGTATTAGGTTCCCACCTTAAAACCATCCAATATACATCTAAAAAACCCACAACTATTATGCCTCCCTCAAGATCCACTTATGCCTCCCACATTCTCTTATGCCTCCTTATAAGTCTCTTATGTCTCCCTCAAAAGAACCAAGTAAGAAATGGAATACATTTTGCTTATCCAAGGTGGGGCACCTAGCCCAACTCCCTCCCAAACATGGAGGAAACTCTTATGCCACATACATATAAGATCCCCATATCCTTCTCCTACACCATACTTAGGAAATGTACTCAAGAACCCAAAAAGCATACCATAAATCATTCAATAACAAACAAATATACACATATAAGAGAACAAACAATTAAAACAAGGGTGTAGCTCCTACCTTTCTATGGTAATAGCTTGATAAAAGAGTCACACACCAAGATCCCTCAAGCCCAACCTAACTCCAACAAGCTCTAAAAAATTCAACAAGCACTCCAAAATACTCTAAACTCCAAAAAAATACAAGAGCACAAATGAAATAAATTAACCCCTAAACAAAGAATTAAACTTGCATATATAGAAAAATGAAAGACAAGGGTGAGTTGGCTTCATGTAGGATGCCACATCACTCATTCTCAAACTATAAATAAAAAGCCAAACCTCAACCCCAATGCACAATAAATTGGTGGTTGAGGGAAATGAGAAAACCTCTTACACACACAATCCAAACCCACACCCTTAAAGGAAAAAAAATAAAACACATGTAAGAGAAAGTGCAATAAATATCACTTTTTGTCTTACAAAACACATAATCAGTTCTATTTTTGACTCCATAATCCATAGGTAGGGTTGGTATATGAAATTAAGAGGTGTGGAACAAGTATTAGTTTGTCCCACAAGTTTCTAAAAATCGCCATTAAGCCCACATCCGAAATTCCAAGGTAAGATAGAGTGTACAACACTCAAAGTCACTTACACTCAATCAAAATCAAATAGTTCAAAAGACCAAAAAATCTACTAAATGATTTCATTTGTCACATCTCCAAATAACTTAATAACATGATTAATTTACTTAATTAATATTACATTAATAAACAATGATAAAATAAATTACATCACAAATTAAATCACATACTCTACAATAAATAAAATAAAAGGGAAAGAATTACACACATGCCCATGGTCACAATTGGAGGTCATCCCCCCCATGGGGAGTCCCATAGTGAATTAAAACACACAAAACACAATTACACAAGCTGCCATGGTGACCTTCATTGTATCCATCTAGTATTCCTTCTTGGTTGGTCTCCAATCCCCCTTTTGATTGTTGTGATATAGTCACTATGCACCGAATCACACAACACCTCTTTTGTTTGCCTCAAGTGTGTGTGTTTGAGCTCAGAAACATGCTTAGATAACATGGGTATGCTATCTCTAAATCAATGGGATCATACTTGAGATATACCTCCAGAAAAATTTGGTTCTTAATCATAAACCACCTGCCATCAATCTACTCTAAAATGTAGGAAAAACATATCAATGTCCTACTCTAGCTTAATCCATATGGACAAGGTGAGAATAGTAGTTAAAATGAAAATCAAACTCAACACACTAAAGTTCTGATACACCAAGAAAAAAGATGTATGAACACATCATTATTGCAATGTGTGAAAATGTCTCTCTATGAATCTAAGAATGCATACTAGATAGGGGTGATGAATCAGTTCATCCACAGTTAGCAAATGCATCTCATCATACAACATTTCATGTTATACCATAATGATAATGATATCATTGCAAAGTATATTGTAGAAACAATGATCGATATATGAAAGATATGATAAGGGTCTAAGAGGAATGAAAACAAACACTAACAGGGGAAGATAAATCCATAAACTATAGGTATCTATTATTTATCATTGATATGCAGTCAATTAGAATATATTATTCAAAGTAAGGGCTTGGATCACCTTATTCGCACAGGCAGTCCACTAAAGGGCCTGTAACACATTGGCTTCACAAAACAAATTTTGATTGAGTTTTTCTACTCAAAACTAACCTATTTTTTACAATGATCCCAGACACTCCAATTTATAGAATCTCTAGAAGGGAGAGAGAGAGGGAAAATAAAAATAAATAGCCTATTAACAGGAGGCTTGACTTGATTCTAATTCGCAGCTTGAATAAATATCTTATTAGGCTAATATGGAGGCCTATTGGGTTGAGTTTGACTCTGATATGATCTAAAATTTTGAGCTTGCTACCTTTTGAGTGTCACCAACTCGTTACCCAGAGTTTTGCAATTACTTCATGACTCTAGAGCTTAGAGCATCATTTAGGGTACTATGAGATGTGATTGAAGCATGAAAGGAGATTGGATGTCATGGATCGAAGGAAATCATGGGAGGATAGTGCAGGTGCAAGTTTGACTAGTGCTTGAATCAGGGGGATTTTCATCTCTTGAATAGAGGCATCAAGTGGCCTTATAGGATGCGGGTAAAGTTATTCCCATGGATTGAATCATCGCAATTCAGAATTCTAAAAGCTTAAATTTATAGGATGCGGGTAAAGATCTATACCTCCCATGTTGGTTTGAAGATCCATCGTGGCAATATCAGAATTTAAAGCTTTAAGGATTTATAGAAAAACACATAGTTGTTGTCCCCAATGGAATCCTATCCCACGTATGCTAGAATTTGAAGTTGAAATCACTCAACTATTCATTAGGGGCCCTCTTAATTGTTTTTAATTGCTCCAATAAAGATAGATGATCTCCCTTTTCTCCAAATTGATTGTGAAGGAGTTATGCATAAATGGTCCCAATTCTAAACCAACCTTGTTATTAGGCTTATAAACCATTGCAACACATTTACCCTTAAAAGAGGATGCCAATAACTTGATAGTAATGCCCATTTTAGTAACCTTCATGAATTGCAGAGACATTTGTAATTTACTAGATGTGGTCAATCGAAGTTGCTTGGTTCTCTCCAGTTAAATATGGAACATTTTTTAATGTTACAACTAGAACTAGATTTTATGCATTCAGAGCGAGCGGGCTGCTAACTAGTGAAGTTGACATAAAGATTGGGATGTGCCATCCTAATTGGTCAGAGAAATCTTGTTGATTGAACGAAAGGACTTCCAGATGGAGGTGTTGATAAAGTTCAATTCGGTGGAGATGGAGACGTTTTTGAGGCTCTTCTTCCTCTTCTTTTCTCTGTCTAGGGACAAGTGTAGATAGATAAAGAGTCCATCTTCTCTAGTTCTTGACCTTATTTGGATTCTTCTCATGAATTTTCCAAGCTTGAACTATTGAAAATAGTGTTATTCTACCTCTTAGGAGTCCACCAGATGTGTAATTTCAAAGCTTCCTACAAGCTGGGAACCTACAACAAGTGGCACATCAGTCTTGCTCCAATTATAATGAAGACATCTTGTCCCATTGGGCCTGCTAGAACTGTTATCACCAAGTCATAACACCCTATAGTTTACACAAGTGTGTTTATTTGAGCCTCACAGTGTGATTGGATAACATGGGTACTATCTACAAGTTGTGTGACTTGCTACTTGAGATAGACCTTAAGAGAAAGTTGTTTCCTAATCCCAAAATACCTGCCACAATCTACTCTAATGTAGGAAAAACTATCTTGTCCTATTCTAGCTTTCCAAGGGACCCAAGGACGAGAGAGTATATGAAAACAAAGCTACACTAAAGTGGTGATACACCAGAATAAGAGAGTGTGAGAATAGTTTTCAAATGTGTGAAAAGTAGAAGCAAAAATATATACTAAAAGGGGTGATAAGAGTTCTCCACAGTTAGCAAATGCATTCACAACAGCATTTCATACTTACACAAAGATAATGAATCCATGAAAAGTATAAGATAGACACAATAAACACACACACACACACACACACACACACACACACACACACACACACACACACACACACATGCAATGAGATTGAAGGGGCAAGAGGAATGCAAAAAAACACGTCAAGGGAAGAGAAATCCACAAACTTGTATCTATTACTTTCATTAATATGCACAGTTCAATCTATTACAAAATAAGGCCATGTATAACCATAAAGGAGTCCACTATAAGGGCCTGCAACACATTGGGTACAGAAAAAAAATTGACATATTTTTTCTACTCAAAACTACCTCTTTTTACTAATGAGGCCTACACTCTAATTTATAGAATCTCAGGAGAGGAAAGAGAGACAATGAGGCCAACACTCTAATTTATAGAATCTCAGGAGAGAGAGAGAAAGAGAGAAGAGGGAAAATAAAAATCCTGAAATTTTTCCTTCAACCACTTCCAAAAGGTAGTAAATGGGAGTGAAATGATGTTCTATTGCTTGTAAAATTCCCCCCATACTGTCCCATAAATTATAGCAGTGAGAAATGACAGCCCATGCTTCATTAAATGCATCCCAACTACCAAATAAAACCATTTTTCTAAACTAGGAATGTTTTCTACAAACTCACTATTGATCCCTTATCAAATTATGGATTTATTAATTTATATGCATTAGTCTTGGATCTATGATTCAAATGGTACAAATTTTGTGTGTTTTTGTTGAGAAATGCAAAATTTATGGACTTTCTGAGTGCGAGCACCTATTTTGGGTCTACCAGGGATATTTATCATTTAATGGGAATTGAGTGTTCAATTCACTGGGGATGAGGACATTTCCTTTATTTTTATATCACTATGCTCATCAAAATTAAGAAATCCATTGTGCTTGTTTCCTTGAATGAGGATAAGGATGTTGTGCTTGTTTCCTTGAATGAGGATAAGGATGTTGTGCTTGTTCCATAAAGTGAAATTTAATGAAAATCTGAGCTCAGGGTAAAAGTTTATGGCCATTTGAAGTTCAAGATCTAGTTTTGCATTGTTTTCCTTTTCATGCGGATGTTTCAACTATCTCAAGTCCTTATGTCCCATAGTTGTCTCGGAAAAAAATCTTTGATCCACCCACAAGCCTCTTTCTACAACATTTTCGGAAAAAATCAGTTTTTCAGTAAACTTGTGCCCCACGCGTACTTGGACCATCTGGGCCATTGAACTTCACTCCACTTGCATCTCTTTATGATCAAATATTTTTGGCGTTTCGGTGAACTCATGTCTCTTGCGTACCTTTACAACTTGGGCCAAAAAAATTTTGGCTTTTTAGCTTCCCTTTGTAAATCGGTAATTTGGACGATGTGGGTTCCACACGTCCTGATATCCCATGGACCCGTTCTAGGAATTTCGACCTGAATTTTCTGATTTCTTTTATTTTTGGCCATTTCGGTGAAACTGGGTTACTGGGGTCCCAACTAAACCTTTGTGGCTGGGTTACTGGGTCCCAGCTAAACCTTTGTGGCCTGAGCCAAAAAAATGACTTTTCCACATTTTATTATCTCCTTAACATTTTAGTCCCGAATTTGGTACGATGAACCCTGGTATAATCCTCCTTGGTTCCATCAACAGTTCTTAGACCCGATTTGCATTAAAATAGGCCTATGACCTCATTTTTAATTTTTTTTTGCAATTTTCTACTAACTCGTATTTTTCTTGGACAGGGGAGTTAGAGAAAAGAGGACAGGTACCCCCAAAAATTCAAATTTTTTCCCTTGAACCATTTCAACCTGTTTGAGCCTAAAGAATTTGTATAAGTTACCAAAATTTACCTTAAGGGGTGGAATTTGGGATAATAGTCACCTGCAAAATCACAAAATACCTCCTTCGGCCTCATGGTCACATCAAAACATCAATGATAAATATACGCACATAAATTAATAACCATTCACATATAGCTAACTCATCATTTCTACTAACAATGCTATCATTTGTCTTAAATATCAACAACATCTCAATTCTATCTTTTTATACATATCAACAAGATCACAAGATTAGTTCAAAATCTATATCATAGTCAACATGACGAGAATTTTGATTGTCAGTAATATATATGCCAATAATACATCATCATCATCAATATAAATATTATCTCTCATCATCTCTAAGAAACCACACAGTCAACTATGAATCAAATCCCATCGATATTCAGAATATCTCTATCATCTAACATCATGTTACACCAAAATGCTATAATAACATCCATGTCTATTGTCAAAAGTGATCGAAATAAAAATATAATAAGTGTCTAAGAGGAGTGGGCACTACACTAAATTTGGCTAAATCTACTATAGGTAGTGGAATTTACAAATTTTAACAGTTTACTAGAACATGTTATTCTTAGTAAGTTTTTATACTTATTCGTACGGGCATAGAAATTGCCACACATACTTTACATGCAAAAATTAGAGGAATTTCCAACTTTTTAGCCTAATTTCCATTTAAGAGGCTAAAATTTATTAATTCCCTAAAATAGGAAAAAACATAATTACAACTTAGATCCTAATTTTTTGGCCTTTAGATGGAAGATTTCGGGCCCAAAATTTTGTTAAAATGTGCTCCAACTTGTAGGGTAGGTTGATCGGTGCATTCTTCCTGTCGAAATAGGTGTTTTAAACAAAATAGAATCAAACAAAAAACCAGAGCACAAGTTATGACCTTTTCAAGTTCTTGCTAAAAATAGTGCATCATGACTACAATAAAAAGAGGATTTGGAAGAAAGATTTGTTGATTCTTTGATTCAAAAATACGTTTATTTTTAACGTTTATGCTACTGATGAAATGAAAGGTTCCATACATGAAGAAATGGAAAGTGAAAAATGTTACAATTTTTATGGTGTTACATTTTCATTAAGATTTCGAGAAAGTATATTAATTTCTAACAATTTATATTGAATTATTGGAAAAAAAACGAGGTTTTACAATAATTAAATCTAGTTTAAATTAATTTTATATATAAGTGATAATGGTTTCCATGTGATATGCTTAAATGAATCAAATAATTAATGTAGCATTGACGTATTAATTTAATCATATATTTACTTAACATTTCTAATTTGGTGATGACACATTTGTCTAGCTTATAGGAAATAATTAATAATATTCAAAATAGGGGGAAACTATAAGCCCCAGGTAATGAAATTTGTTTTATATGGGGACCAAAGAAAAAGAAGCAGCAAGAGTTGTGAAATCAAATAATTAAAAAAGAACTTCATACATTCAAGGTTAAAAACAAAAGAGGTCTTCTAAAGATTTTTTGGGAGAGATATTTTGAGATTGAAAGTTTGAACATGTTAGAGTTCATATGGCAATGTAAAATGTTGAAGATACCTTGCATAAAAAATTGAAGATACTTTGTATAACAACTAAATTTATTATGGCACAATTTTGATGGAAAAAGTTTGATGTTATTTTTCATAACAACTATAACATTATACATATCCCTCACGCACGTTCGTAGGGGGATATTTATTTTAAGATAGCCAAAATTAAACTAAATAAATGTTGTGTCACGGTGGTGGGCCTCCTTCTGTTATTTTGGAGGTCGCTTGTTCAATTCCTCCTATCTCTTTGCGAACCTACATGAGAGATAGGCTCCACCCAACTACAATGATTATGGTGATATTATTACACCATAGGCATCTTCTATAATTCACCACTTTCCCATTTTTTTCCTTGTCCTTCTTTCTTCTTCTTGTTTTTTGGCTAGTTTCATGGGGGTTGTTTTTTATAATTTTTAATTTTTTACTTTTCTTTGATTCATTGGCCTTTCCTGCGATCCTTTATTTTTTGTGGTTTGTTTTTATTTTTTATTTTCCTCTCAATTTTTTTTAATTCATCGTGTTGTCATTCCCTATTCTGTGTTGGTTTTCCTATGTTTTTGTATGATTAGAGGGAGTTTTAGTGCATCCCTACATATCCTATCACTAATCTCCTTACCTGTCTGTTACTCCTCTTAGTAGATTCAGGCTATTAGTCTCATGCCTCATCAATGACCGAAATAACTTTTCCTTTAGTTACCAACTGATAACCTTCCTCTTCCTGGAATTTATTTTCAGTGTTGTTTGCCTCTATAGAATCTGTTATTAGATTGATTCATCCCTTGGCTCAGATTGGTCATGTAGGTATGAATTCTTTTGCTTATTTGTATGTTTACATGGGCGCACATGAATGTACATTATACTAATTTTTAGTAGATGGGAGCTCTCCAATATCATTAAATGTACGTGTTTAATTAACTCTACCAATTAATTCTTTTTCATTTCATGTATTACCGATTTCACCTACAAAAACACTCAATTATTCTCCACATTTAACTATAGAAGTATACTAAATATAGTATTTCTAGAGTTACACACATCAAAATTGACAACTATAAACAACCAAGAGATGATGCATGTAACATAACTCATAATCCCTGAAGGATTTTTCCTTTCTCCTACAGTTTCCTAATTTTGGATTCGAACAAATATTGGGCTTAAATTCAATACCCTTCCTTTATTTTCCTCACTGAGTGCCTCAAATTTAGGACTCATATTATATCTTATGAGGGGAAAGATAGGCGCAGTAGATGTGGTACATGATTTTGGCGAAGGAATCTCACTAATTACTTCTCCATTAAAAATTTCACCCTTCATAGAGGTGAAAGCCTCTTTACCCACCTCTTTACACATAACATATAAATGCCTTCACCTTACATTTCCAAAAGAGGATGAAAAGTACAATCTCCTATTACGGTATTACGGTTTCCTAGTTTGATGTTAAAGGAATTTTCAGACTTAACATTTATAATTTATTTCATTTTTAGTTGGGAAAAATAAATATATATACTCAGGAGTAGTAATTGATGATATTGAAAATGAAGGTTTTGTTAGTAAGGGGACTCAGGAGATGGATTTTCCATGGTACGCCATTTGTCGGGTGGCATATGTACATGCAGCATATTTACAGGAAATAAAAAGTTGCGTGCAAATCGTGTAACGTATGAAATGATTGGCTATTGTTTCGAGGTTGCAACAATAGTGTCTTTATAAATTATTTCTCCCCCTCCCCCCCAAATTTTTTTTTTTTAGGGGTTTCTTAAACACTAATTACGGTATTTAAAAAGATATTTATAATTATAGGTATAGATATAAATCATATTTATTTATATAGAAGGAGATATGTATAATCATACGCATAAAAATATATATCCAATAAATATTTATTAATGTAGCAAATGAGTAGAAATTGTTGTGAGATTGTAAAAATAGTGTCTTGCTAAATGATTTCTCCCCCTGACATGTGAGGTGTTTCTTAAATACTAATTAAGAATATATTTCCAATAAATCTTTATAGTGATAGGTATAGATATAAATCATATTACTTAGGGTATTAATATGGTCATTTATATAGGGGAGGATATGTACGATCATACATATGGATTAAAAACATACGTAATATGACTATGTATAATTAATGAAATTATTTGAAGAGCAGGTTTAGGAAATAGATTAGGTTAATAGAAAATTATGGAGCATTGTACTACAATGATATTTTCCTGAAAGTGTTGGAATAGTTAAGAAATGTACTCTTCATTTTTTATCAAGGCATCCACACAACAGGGAAGTTAAACTTGTAGAAAAAATTTACAATTAACTTTAATTCTATTATATTTATTGCAAAAATGAAGTTGGAATAGGGAAATATAATTTTTTTATTTGATGTTATTTATGATTTCAAAATAAGATTTATAATCTTTAAATTTTATATTTTTTAGGTTAAAACTATTAGGAAACTATGTTTTAGTGATTATCATATGGGTTCATATTTATGCATCGTTAAATGTATATGTTAGTGGTTAAAGTAATTAAGGCTATATATGGGTGGTTAATAAGTTAGAGTAATAAAACACTAGTATTGTTTTACTATTATTCTTGTTGTTGTTTTGTTGAAACCATTCAAGAGTGTTGGCACAAAATTTGGTAAGTAGTTTTTTATTGCTCCACTTTTGTATAATGGAGTGATATGTAAAAGAGAAGTTAGAGTACCACATTACGGTAATATAATATTGTTGTGTGGATTAGTATTTTATCTTGAATATCTATATATCCTATGTGTTTGTAGAATATTTAATGGAGTTTTTTATATCTCAATATAGAGCATTATTTCCATTTGGTATCAAAGTGACATGAGGCTCTTCAAAACACATGGAAATTTAAAGAGGTCCAAAGAAAATTGTAGAGAAAAATGAAGATATGGTAGTTCAAGATTTCACACAGGTGGTTGGCACTGATCTTATAAAAATTACAATCAGTCGTCGTTGATCCCACAAATCCTGGTCTTGGTCACCATCAATCAAGGACAATCACCATTGACTTTTGAAAGTCGTCATTACTTCTTGCATACAGCCGCCGATCCAACATTGAAGTGATTCTACAGCAAGTGCATGTATATTGCTTTTTGATCTGGTCTCCATTGGCCATTCTAAATCGATGTCGGTTCATGTTGACAAAGCAATGACTTTGAGAAAAAAAAAATTGACCTCTTTGTTAAATTAGTAAGTTAGTAAGTGTGTTTTTTCAAATATTTGTTTGTTGATCAATGGAGACATCAGTAGCACTGATAAATAAATTTATATAAAAGAGAAAGTTTTTCTTAGTGATACATTGCCACTTGATCACAACATCCACTATATGATATGCTTAGAAAAAATAATTCGCAAGAATATTGAGGCAAAATATGACGGAGATACTAAATCTGAAATGACTCAACCACATAAACATTTACGTTTGTCTTCACATGAATATATAGAGAGCCTCAAATCTAGATCAGACTGAGATAACCTTATGTCACTAATTTGAGGATCAAGGCAATGAAGGATGGAGGAAAAACAATGTCCTCTTGTCAATCAGCTACAACGAAGTGACATCACTGGTTTGGTGACCTGTGCGTGTGTTTCTTTATTGCTTTCAACATGGTGTGTTGATTTTAGATTTCTTTGTGTTGTATTATGGAAACTTTGCATTGTGGGGGGGAATGACACATTACTTGAATATGTTTTGGGGGGAAGAATATGCACCACCATGGATTCTAATATGTGATCTCTTGAAGAGAATTAATGATGAGAATAAAACAATGTACTGAAATATCATGATATTGTGGTTCCTGGATTCAATGGAAAACCATTTATAGTTATGGTTGTTAGCAACCCACTAGAAAAACTATCTATAGTTGTGGTTGTTAGTAATCCAATGGGAAAACTATCTTTCATGTTGTTGTTGGTAAACCAATTGGAAAACCACCTGTACATTATTTGTATCGTTCTAAAAACCATCCCAATCATGAGCAACATGGAAGCAGACGTTGAAATACACAACCATGTTTGCCCCATTTTCGCAATAAGGGGGGGATGTTAGAAAGCTATGGTTTACTTCTTATCATATGGTTTTATATTTATGAATTGTACAATGTAAATATTAGTTATGAAATAATTTAAGGTTATATGTGGTGATTGGTCATTTACATTTTTTTATTACATTTACGTTTTATGTGTTTCACTTTCCATTGTTGTGGTGACTATTGTTATTATATTAATGACATACCATTTCTCCTTGTGGAGGAGAAATTACTAGTACTGGGTGTGAGTAGAGCCAACCAAGAGAAAAAAAAAATACAATAGATGACACAAAAGGTAAGGTATCATTATCACAAATTTAAAAAGACACATCTAAAGATAGGTCATCGATTGGGATATATTCTACATATAAATATACAAAAAAATACAATAATGTGTTTTTATAGGTTCCATATACTAAGAATTAGGCACAAATTCTAATATTTTTCATAATAAACAATAGGTCAAAACTATATATCATAGACAAGACCATGTTTTAGTAATGAACAAGATGGAATAGACTAGATAGGTGACATGTTATTATTAATTTGTAGTTTTGTTTTATTTCATCCATAATATATGGGTTTCTCATATAGTTTTAGATGCATATTACTCAATTCAAAGCATGATATATGGGGAATGATTATTTTTTTCCTTATCCTCTATACTATATAGACATTGATATAAGATTAGGGTTTATAAAAATCTACATCATTCTCCCTTATGATATTCTAGAATATATACACTCAATTTTAATAGTACAACACCTTATGAGGGCATGGTATAACAATTCCTCTTTTTTGTTGTCTTACTAAATAGTTACAACAATAAAAAATTATAAGTATATCTATCTCTAGTGGTGTTATCTATGGTGTTTTGTAATGTATTAGAGATACTATGTTATTCATAGGTGTTCATTCTTATTTTCTCACAAGTTTCTAAAAAATTAAGATATCATATTGGCTAAGTTCTTCCTATTATCTTACGATATCATATTGGCTAAGTTCTTCCTATTATCTTACATGTTCTAATAGGGTTAATTAGGTTTATCTTTGTTAAGTGTTGGGTTGCACTAAGCACTCTATTTTTTTATTTGAAAAATTTATAAATGATCACTTCCAATCTTATGAAATATTAACAACAAATATGTATTTATAGAGTTCGATAAGAAATGGAGTGTTTTTCTATGTAGAAATAATAGGAATATTCCTTCCATATTTTTCATCTCCTTTCATTTTTTTGGAAGCTAAAAACTTACAACCAGTATCAATATGTTAAGTTAGATTTAAGTTTATATCATTAACATTGATGAAACTTTGTGTTACAAGTTTTTTTACGGAGCATGTCAATGTCAAAATATTATATAACAATATTTTGAGTGAAGATAATGTTTTACTACACAATCAGGTATCTTATTCCTTTGAGAATATAATTTTCAGCTAAATACTTGAAGGGGGAAAATGTATACTTAAAATATGGTAACTTGTTCTTTTCCAATGCCTAATTTAATTATGGTTCCTTGCTAGGAATATATCTCACATTAGCAGTTACCAGTAACCATATATTTGTATCTCTTCAAGGAATTAATTATCTTCACAATATTCCATATCATCATTTGGATAAATACTATTAAATCAAAGTAATAAATTATCCCTCTACGTCATGCCATAACTTCTTATTGATACCACTTGCATCATGTGCATAACCATACATATGGTTAGGATTAAAAATTCGGACATGGGCTACTTGTATGTTCCTCTCCATTTACATCAATGAAGCCATTTTTACTTTGGATATCTCTTTTATATAATTTTATCTTGCAATGGTGAGTCTTATTATATTATTAAACATAAAAAGGATATATAAATAAGTCAACGTCTCTTGATAACTCTTATTAAACTATTAGATGATCTTAGTACACATATAGTTTGCAAATGCACTCTAGGTTACCTTACATCTAAACCATGAAATTTCAGATCATTTCTAGTATACGATACAATACGTTTCAATAACTAAACATTGTCAAAGATCATATCTTAATTCATTTTAAAGAATGTAAAGGTCATATAGTCATTTATTAGCAAGATAACCGTCACTCCAAACATTGTAAAATAGTTTCAAGAAACAAAACGTTAGGTCACGTATTTGAGTCACATCACATAAAAATACTACAAATAGCACTACTACCATGTCAGATACATTCCATATCATATAGTTATCCTATTATCTAAATGTGTCAAGAAATATGAAGGAACCCATATGGGTCGGCTTGAATTACACTGACAATTACATAATAACCTAGGATAACAAAACGAGAATTGATCTAACATGACCTCATGTAGTGTGAAAATTTTATTGGTTTAGAAGTTGTGGTTTACCTCCAAGGGTACACAAACCTCGTGACACATATGATTTCTCATTTTTTTGTGTTTCGTATTTGATCAATAGTACAATGAATTTGTAGGCTGTCTAATTTTGTTTAGTCTGTTTTATTTCATTGAAAAGTTGTGTGGTACAAAATGACATATAAAAAGGGAATTTGCAAGAAATTGGAGCACTTAGTAAGTTTTTAATATCAACTCTTAAGGGTTCCACGACCTTAGAATCAAGATATAGAATATTAAATTCTATTGTGTACCATATATAAGTTATACATTGTATCCCGTACTAAATTTCTAGTTCCAAATATCACAACAAAGCATCTGTAATTTGTATTTTACCTTTTATAGGTGCCTTCACATCTTGATCTTATCTATTCTTATTTATACATCTAATTCTTATTCTATACTTTTCTACTTTACATAACATTTATCTTTTCTCAATCAATGTAATTATTAATGTACTATTGTAGTTGTGAAGGTTAATTATAAATTGACTAGATAAAAATAATCCTCTATTACAAAACCTTACATTTCTTTATTTCTGTGCACTTCCTTAAAATATATTTAATTATGGTGTAAATAAATCTACATGTTCTAAGAAATATTGATTTTTTATTGAGAAATTTCCCAAGAAAAAATAATTTATCCTAGATAATTATATATATATATATATATATATATATATATATATATATATATATATATATATATATATATATATATATATATTAGTGATTATTATACATTTTATATGTTTCTTTTTTGTGAATCTACATGATGTTCCATTATATTATGAATTCTACATTTTCCTATGTTCCTAAGTTACATATAAATATAATTAATAACCCCAATTAACGTTCCCTCTTTTAAGGTGAGTGAGATGTGAAATATGTCTCTTGTCCAAAAAATGTTGTATGATTATATGTATGATGTACCATATAGCTTATGTTAAATCAAATTGAATTTTATGATAGATTCATACTATGGATATATAACTCCTATAATATAAGTTATGGAGGAAACCATGATATCAAAGAGGATTAAAAACAAGCATAGAATTATACAAACAAGGAATCATACCATTACATGTAATAAGGTCGCATATGTTAGTCATTTAAAAAATGACAAATTCCACATAAAATGGACACATGAGTGTTCCACAAAAAGAAAAACATGAATAAGTTAAACTTAGGCTATAAATAAGGGAAATAAATGTGTAACACATATGTATATAGAAATATTCAAAAGGAGCCATACATGAAAATAAACATACCAGTAAGAGAGTACAATTGTGAAAAATATTTTAGAGGAACATATATCAAGATATACCATTTATGTGCAAGGAAGATGTGTTAAACACAATAGTCAAAATAAATAATATGTATCAAAAAATAGAAAAATAATTTTAATGTGAATGGAAAATAAAATTTTGTAATAAAAAATTACCATCTACTAATGTAAGATATTCCCCCATATGTTGCATGGAAACTATGGAAAAGGAGAATTCCACCATTTATAATTGTAAATATTCATGTGCATTTCATGTATCATGGTAAAATACCTCATAAAGTCAAGTCTGTGAAAATAATATATAGAATACAATATCAATCAAATCATGTGATAAAAAATAGAGTTAAAGTATATAAATAACAAGTCAAGTGATATTATGTGTATGTAATATATTGTAACGCCGCGAAAACGATGACGACGACGATCCAAGAACTTGCTTCCACAAACATACATAACCCGAAATTTCCACTAAATAATTTTTTTTTAAAAATTATTTTACTTCCTTTCCATGATTCATGTCATGCATTCATTAGAGAAAAGTTTGCTAAACATCTTTAGTGTCATATCTTATGATCCATCATATTACAATTGTTCTGTATTCTTATATGATGGCCCGTTTACAAAAATAAATTCTTTCAAGATAATGTATTTGTATCTATGCACTTGACAGGCATCAATAGTTTTATATTTTACATTTGAGGTATTATATTTAGTCTTTATTTAGAATACATAAATACTATATATATATAATTATAATCTCAAAACGAGATATATATATACTACTCATTATATGCACAAGCATAAAGTTCAATATTTTATCGTATAAATCATGTTATTTTTAAGGAATATAAAATTTCAAAGGTATATTTAATCAACTAGATTTATATAATATAAGTTTAGCTAAAATACATATTTCCTAATTAATTATGAAGTTCCAAATCCATCTTTTTTTTTATGTACTAAGAATGTGAACATGGTTATAATATTGTATTCATTCAAAATTACTTTCCTTAAAGTAGGTTAGTCATATTTTTTTTTGAAAAATGAACAAAAGGGACAAGAGTTTTACGGTGGGAAAATCATTCAAATTTAGGTTTGAAAACAAGGTTGGGGTGGGTGGCTTTAATGGCCACCTGCCATAATAACATTATACTCCCTCTCCTTGCATGCAAGCTACACAAAACTGGTCCGCTTGCATCTTTCATTTATTACACTTTAAGGATTTTGCAAATCTTATGTCTTTACACAATCCCTGTTTGTTTGGTTTCATTCCTGGCCGCACAGGTTGTGGTAGTTGTGATATGAAGCTACAGACCAGTGGCCACCCATTTTGTGGCCCTGTGCGTGAACAGGAAAAGGATGGTTAGAGATGAAGCTACAGCTAGTGGGAAGGACGTGTACCCAGTTCAGCCCTGGCCGCGTGGGTCATGAGAGCAGTGGTTAGGAAGAAGCTACAGGTGAGGAGAAGGGCATGTTACCTCCACTGTCATTGGGTGCTGCGAGGTGTGATCGTGGCAGGGTCTCCAGGCAGTGGCCTGCACAGGGAGTATGGTCGCAGCAAGCCCCTTTTTTTTTTTTTGAGCGCTTCCAACAAGCAGGTCATCCAACTATGTTGTTATCTGTTCAGTATCGAATGCATCCTCAAATTCAGAGTTCTCCTTCGAGATATTTTACCATCAAATCGATTAAGGAACAGTGAGAGTGTTACCAGGAGACCTGATGAAACTTATTACAAGGATTTCTATCTGAGACCATCCTCAAATTCAGACCTTACCTGTCTTGCAAGCTCGTGGAAGGAGACTCACAGAGGTGGATCTGTTTCATATCAGAATATTCATGAAGCACAGTCTACCTTTGTAATGTAAAATGAACCTTTTGGAGCGTAAATTTTAGTATAGTCTTATTACCTGATGATTTTATAGAGATATATCATCATCTTGCAATTGTTTTATATTATATGAATGTATCCATTTTATATGTATTTTCAAATCAGTTTGCTTTGCCAATATGAACAGGTTCTTGTGCTATGTTTGATTGCAGACCTGTTATGGCCATGCCTGTAGGTTTTGTTTTACTATACAAATATAATATTATATACTTGGCATACTTTATAACGTAGCCTACTTTTGTTAATAGACATAATAAGAAATATTAATAGTACATTAATATTAGTATAAGTTGAATAATAATAAATCTTAGTTTTAGTATTACTTTAATATGAGTAATATTAAAATATTAGTTTCCTTTATTATGTACATTAAGGACATTGGGTAATAAACTTGCTAATTTTAGAGCTATTTACATTGAAATTTCTTTCTACACAATTTAATAGGCATTGCACGGGTTTTCAACTTAGATTTGATTTCATTTCCTTTACAATTTGTAAATAGATTTTACAATGGATTTCTTAAATGAAGAATGAACATAATAGAAGCTAGATTTTAAATTACTTCATTGGCATATTGAAAGCTATTTAAAAACTTAAGTCTTTCCATCAACAATACAAGAAGAGAAAATGCACTAATATTCCACTTTTCAATACATCTCTTTTAAGCAACAAAATGGAATTTAATGTATATATATTATTTTAAAGTAAATTTCCCAACATTCCTCAAGAGGGTTTCAACCATATTTCCATTAAGTTTTAGAGTAAGAACTACTAACATTTCAACAAGATCAACACATTCATAAGAGGTTCCAAGCCAAGTTAAAGGAGAATAAATAAATTGTCTTTCCTTCAACTTTCAATTCCATCCACATTACAACCTTACTAATGAAGATCAATACAACTTTCCTTCAAAAGAATCTTGTTACAACATTTTCCACTTAATGTGGGAACAAATTTACAATAATGGAAGCTAAAATACAAAGCAATATTACATTTTTCTTCCACTCAAGGTGGGTAAAATACAAGGTGGTTTCACATTGTCATCAACAAGGCTCCAATGCTACAAACATCAACAAGGTAGCTCCTCCAATAGTTTTCTTGATTCACAACAAAATAAGGGGAGAGGCAACGCTCTCCTCCCAACCAAGATACCCAATGGAGAAGAGAAGCCATCCTCTCCATTGGCCCCCGAGCCCCAACCACATTACAATGGGAGAAAATCCAACTCATGGCAACTACTAGCTTCCACATAACTTAACATAAAATTTCACATTCATTCCATAATCCTTCAAAACAAAATCAACAACTCAACAAGAGGGAAGACAATCACAACAACAAGTCACAAGGCTTATCAAGAAAGCCATAAGAGTAAGACCTATGGGGAGGCCACTTATGCCTCCCAATGGGAATGGGTGCCACCTAAAAGCCTCCAATGCAAAACACAATACCCCTAACAACTCTTATGCCTCCCTCAAGTACCCCTTATCCCTCCATTCACTCTTATGCCTCCCTCAACTCTTATGGCTCCCTCAAAGTAAAAACAAGAAGAAAATGCAAGCATTTCTCTTACTAGGTGGGCACCCAACCCAAACTCCCTCCTCAAGAAAATGATCTCTTATGCCTCCCTCAATTAAACTCCCCATAGTCTCCTCCCACTCCCAACTTAGGCATTCTACCCATTCCCAACAAGCATTTCAAACAACAATATTCAACACAACATATATATACTCATTCATATAACAAAAAAAAGAAAACATAATACAAACAAAGGTGAAGCTCCTACCTTTCCATGGTAGAGCTTGTTCCAAGTATGAAGTCTCAAATCCCTCCAAAGATCAAGCAAGCATCCACAAGCTCCAAAAAAATTCCCACAAGTATCAACAAGCTCCAAAAATCCACAAACTCCTTCAAAATCCTCTCCTCTCCAAAATACAAAAGACTAAAAATGAAACTTCCAACCCCCAAAACAAACAAGAGGATCAAATAAATAGAGAAAAGAGAGGGAGGGATGATGTGGCTCCAAGTAGGATGCCACCTCCTTTTCCCTCCACTCCACATCACTTGGTCAACCTCATATTCCAATGCACCATTAATAAGTGGTTGAAAGAAAGGCAAGCACCTTACACACTCCATCTAAGCCCACTCCCCCAAAGGACAAAATTAAATTTTGAAAGAAAGTGCAATTAATATTTTACCCTTTTATCCCCCCAAAACACCTAAAAGACCCTAAATTTGGCCTTCCAACCCATAGGTAGGGTTGGCATGGGGTTTTAAGAGGTGTGGGACAAGTTTGACTTGTCCCACAAGCTTTGAAATTTGGCCTCTAAGGCCAAATTCGAGTTTCCCATGTGGGGTAGAGTGTGCTACACTCAAAACTCAAACACACATCAATCCACACAAAATCCCAAGTAAATCAAGCCTAATAAATGAACTCTCTTTGGTCATATCCTTTAATTAGTTTAGGAAAAATTCAAATTAGCTTAATTAAGACACTACAACCCATGGCTAACAAAGGGGTAAACTCCAATCCAAAGAATATGAATAATAACACAAGTAAAATTTCACTTACTAAGAGCAACACATACTAACATAATAAAAAAGGGAAAAATTAAAACAAAACAACACATGACCCCTAGGTCACAATTTTCCCTAACCAAATAATTCTAACACACACACAATTACTTGTTGCCATGGTGACCTTAGCTGGATTCTTCTCGAATTCTGATGTGGTTGGTCTCCACTCCCCAATATTGTTGTGAATATAATATACCTGCAGAACAGAGAATACCTCCTTCGGCCTGTTGGCCGCATTAAAACATTCATGCCAAATATACAATATAATCTAAAATAAACGACACATGATTTACTATCATCTATGCAAGTACGATATCACTTACACTTTCTAGCACATTTCTATTCCACATTTCATTTATGTCAAAACGATCATCACATTAGTCCAATTATCAAGTTCTACTCAATATGATTAAACATATCACATGTCATAATTAAAGATAAATAACCATGTCAAAAGTATACAAATATCATCATCAAATGTCCACCAGTAGACCATATGCATCATATAAAGATCAAATCAATAACAGTCCAATGTCTATGATATCTACTAGCATGCTAAATCAAGAAGCCATAATAAATCCATAAGTGAAGTAATCAGTCTCGAAAACAACAAAACAAAATGGTGTCGAAGGGAAGTGGGCACTACATCCCCCTCCCCTTAGACTCGACTTCCTCCTGGAAGTCACTGGAAAAGGTGTGGAAACTATCCTCGTAGCAAAGTAGCATCCTCCCAAGTAGCTGCAGTCTCATCATACCTGTCCCATTGGACCCGAACCTGATCAATCTCTCTACCGCAAAGGCCCAGGGTCCTACGCTCTATAATGCGTACGGGCTCCACCATCACCTGCCCCTGATCCTGCACCTGCAATGCGGTCCAATCTAGCACATGAGAAGGATCAGAAATATATCTCCTAAGCACAGAAACGTGAAACACATCATGGACGTGAGATAAGCTAGGTGGCAATGCTAGACGATAGGCCAAGGGACCGAGGCACTCCAAGATCTCAAAGGGACCCACAAACCTAGGAGCAAGCTTAGAACCTTTTCCGTAATGGATAGGGCTCTTATGTGGTCTGACACGAAGAAACACCTTCGTGCCTACCTCAAAACTGCGATCTGTCCTATGCTGGTCTGCATACTTTTTCTGTCTATCCTGCGCCTCTTGCAATCTTTGTCTGATCAAGGTAACCTGCTGCTCCATATCCTGTAATAATGCTGGCCCAAGGGAAACCCTGTCCTCAATCCTGTCCTAACTAAGAGGTGTCCTGCACTCTCTACCATATAAAGCCTGGAAAGGGGCCATGCCTATAGAACTCTGGAAACTATTATTGTAGGCAAACTCCACCAAATACAGATACTCCTCCCATCTCGACTGATGATCCATCACGTACATCCTGAGCATATCCTCCAAAATATGATTCACCCTCTCTGTCTGTCCATCTGTCTCAGGGTGATAAGTTGTGCTGAAATTAATCCTCGTCCTAAGAACATACTACATGGTGGTCCAGAAATGGGAAGTGTACAAAGGGTCGCGGTCGCAAATGATCTTCCACGGAATCCCATGTAATCTGACAATCTCATCAAGGTATACTCGTGCCACAGCACTCACTGTATAGGTGGTCTTCACTGGAGAAAAATGAGCTACCTTCGTCAATTTATCCACCGTGACCATGATGGCGTCGTGATGGTATCTCGACGTAGGTAACCCAATGATGAAGTCCATGGAAATGGTGTCCCACTTCCACTCCGGTATGGCGTGAGGATAGAGAAGGCCAGCTGGATGCTGATGCTCGGCCTTCACCCTCTAGCACTCTAAACAGCGTGACACAAACAAAGCCACGTCTCTCTGAAGTCCTCTCCAAAAATACAACTGTCTCAGGGTGGCGTGCATCTTCTTCACCCTGGGATGGGCTGAATAAGGTGCACGATGAGCCTCTGTCAAAATGTCATGTCTCAAGCCTCCATCTATAGGAACATATATCCGACCTCTATGTCTGAGAAGACCATCTGCCTCTAATGAAAATCCATCAAATCTCCCCTCAAGGGGTCTCTGAGACTCAATCTCTGCTCTGGCTGCAAGGTAGAAACTATCCTGAGGAAGCTGCTGCAAGATCCTACTCCGCAAATCTGTGCCCACTGAGGTGGCCATAGCCACATGTCTCCGCCTACTCAAGGCATCTGCAACCACATTCTCCTTCCCTTTCACATGCTCTATCTCCATGTCATACTCACAGAGTAACTCCATCCAACGCCGCTGACGAGCGTTGAGATTGGGCTGCGTGAAGAGGTGGCGAAGACTCAAGTGATCAGTCCTGAGTGTAAATCTCCGGCCAAGAAGAAAATGTCTCCACCACACTAAGGCATGTACCACTGCTGCAAGCTCAAGGTCATGGGTCAGATAATTGAGCTCATAATCTTTGAGTTTGTGAGACTCAAAGGCAACTACTCTACCCTCCTGCATTAACACACCTCCAAGTCCTGCCAAGGAAGCATCTGTGCAAACGTAGAACTCACCCTGAGGATTTGGCACTGCAAGAATAGGTGCTCTCGTGAGGCATTCCTTCAGTGTACTGAAGGCCTGCTCACATCTATCTGACCATAAAAACTTCTTCCCTTTCCGCTGAAGGGAAGTGATGGGGTGCGCAATCTGAGAAAAATCCTGAACAAACCTCCTGTAATACCCTGCTAGACCCATGAAGCTACGCACCTCGATCACACTAGTGGGTGCTGGCCAGTCCATGATGGCTCGAATCTTGGAAGGATCAACTGTGATACCTTCCCCAGAAATGATGTGGCCCAAATACTACACCTCAGGCTGAAAGAACGCACACTTCTCCAAGTTCCCGTAAAGGTGCTGTTCGCGAAGACACTGAAGAACCTGGCGAAGGTGCTCCTCATGCTCCTCACGTGTGCATGAGTAAATCAGAATGTCATCAAGGAAGATGAGCACGAAGTGATCAAGGAAGGTCCTGAATACCCCATTCATCAAACTCATAAACACTGCGGGGGCATTCGTCAAACCGAAAGGTACCACTGTGAACTCGTAGTGGCCATATCTCGTACGGAATGCTGTCTTGTGAATATCCGTCTCCGCAATCCTGAGCTGATGGTACCCTGACTTAAGATCTATCTTAGAGAAAACTGTAGCCCCCTTCATCTGATCAAATAAATCATCAATGCGTGGAAGGGGGTAACGATTTTTGATCGTTACTTTATTCAGCTGACGGTAGTCAATACACAACCGAAGAGATCCATCCTTCTTCTTCACGAAGATCACTGGTGCACCCCAAGGGGATACACTAGGATGGATTAGGCCTTTCTCCAGAAGGCCCTCAAGCTGCAACTTGAGCTCACATAACTCAGGAGTAGTCATCCGATAGGGTGCTCGTGAGATAGGCTCTGCGCCCGAACTAGATCTATATGGAAGTCGATCTCACGTGGGGGAGGTAACCCCGGTAGCTCCCCTGGGAACACATCAGAAAACTCTGATAAGATGGGATGGTCATCGAGGGAAGGTCCTCTTGACTCATCCTCTGATCTGTCACTGACCGTAATAGCAAACAACTGACAACCCCGTCGCGCACACCGCTTAAGCTGCATAGCGGAGATGGTGCGAATGGATACGGCCCTCCTAACTCCTGATATCACTGACTCTACTCCAAGATCATCTATGCAAACAATAGTCTTATGGTAACAATCCACTCTAGCTCTGTGAGCGGACAACCAATCCATGCCTAAAATGATGCCATAAGATCCTAATGGAAGGATCCGAAGATCAGAAGTAGTGGTGAAGGGTCCCAAATCCACTACACACTCCTTAACTAAGGAGTCTACAGAAATTTTGGCTCCAGAAGCCATCTCAATGTCCCAACTACGACCCTGCCTAACTGCCACCAGCCTACAACGCTCTACTAAGGATGGTGCAATAAAAGAATCAGAAGAACCAGAATCAAATAATATAGAGGTGGAAATACCACCAATACTACATGTCGTCTCAATCACAGTACTCTGGTGCTCAGCCTGGCGGTTCTCAACCACTGCGTAGATCTGATGACTCCATGCCATATCTCCAACAGTAGGCTCTGAGCTCTGTGTCTTACCCTTGTTAGGGTTCTGTGGGCAATCTCTCCAATGATGTCCAACAACACCACAACCATAACAGCTGCCTGGTCCTCTCCAGTGGGAAGCAGCTCCAGCTGGTACTCTAGATGACTGAGCTACAGATCCTGATGATCCGGCTATGGACTGCTGAGGTCTCTACTGACGAGCTCCTGCTGACTGAGCTCTCGGTGCACCCTGTGTCCTGATGGGACCCCTAGGAGGAGGCCCCATACTACGTCCTCTCTGTGCATCAAATCTCTGAGGAGGTCGGTAAGGTGGGCGGGTCTGCTGCTGCTGCTGTGGTGGCCTGAATGAAGCTTGCCCTGAACTCTGTCCACCCCGTGGAGGAGGAACTGACCCCTTCGACCTACCATCCTGCATCTGCTGGATACGGCTCCAAACTCTGTCTCTAGCCTGCTGCGTCTTCCCCTGTGTCTCCTCTGCAATATAGGCCTTCTCCACAGCCTCTGCTAATGTCTGTGGGCAGTGAATGCACACTGTGCCACCTAAATCCAAGTTTAGGCCCCAGATGAACCTGTGAATCCATACCTGCTCATCCTGCATATAGTCGACGTACTGGAGTAGGTCCAGAAATCGACTCTCATACTCAGCTACTGTCATCGATGCCTGACGGAGGTCATGAAACTCGTCTATCCGCTGCTGTATAAATCTCCTGGGTAAATACCTGCTCCTGAAACGCTCCTCAAACAGCTCCCAGGTAATCGTCTCTGAGTCAACATGGAGCTTCTGCTCCTCGGTCCTCCACCAGACTCCTGCTCCATCCTTCAGAAGATGGATTGCAACATGAGCTTTCGTGTTGCTAGTACAAGGGTAGAGCTTGAAGCATCTGCTCAAGCTCACCAACCAGGCCTCTGCCTGAAAACCACCTGTATCACCTGAATAGTGAGATGGTCGTAGCTTCAGGATCTCCCTGATATGGTCTGCAGCTGACGTATGACGAATCCTAGGTCTATCTGTATGCTCCTCCCTCTGTCTAGGGCTCCGAGACCTGTCCCTATGTCCTGAGATCCTGTCCCCATGTCCTCTCTGTGGTGACTCTGCCCTAGCCGACTCCGCACGGAAGTTCTCTACCCTGTGCTCCTTGCTGTGTCGAGGGGATGCCTGGGCATCTACTGATGGCTCCAAACTATGTCTTGCAAATCGTCCTCCCAAGGGCTCTCCGCGTATAGCGGCATTGACATCCTGGAGTGTCTGCAAGATCTGAGGTAGAATGGCTGCTACAGCCTGCTCTGGCGGTGGTATATCTAGGTCTATATGAAGAGACCCCTCGCCCAATCCGCGCCTCCTGCACAGATCAAGGCGAGAGTTAGTTCATTGTTCTAGGTCTTGTGCCAGTTTTCTAAATTTGTTGTTTCCTATAATTATCAACATTGTGGTTTTATATATTAAAAAAAAGAATCAACTCTGCACTAGGTTAAATGTTCATGTTTCATGTTTTCTACATGTGCCCAAGGGTCCAAGCTTCGAACCCCTGCGGCTCTGATACCAAAATGTAATGCCGCTGAAAAGGTCTATATGACGATGACGACGATCCAAGAACTTGCTTCCACAAACATATAACCCGAAACCAAAATGCGACTAAATTTTTTTTTTTTTTTTAAAAATATTTACTTCATTTCCATGATGCATGTCATGCATTTATTAGAGAAAGTTTGCTAAACATCTTTAGTGTCATATCTTATGTTTCGTCATAATACAATTGTTCTATAATCTTATATGATGGCCCGTTTGCAAATAAATTCTTTCAAGATAATGTATTTGTATCTGTGCTTGACAGACATCAATAATTTTATATTTTACATTTGAGGTATTATATTTAATCTTTATTTGAATATATAAATACTGTATATATATAATTAAAATCTCAAAATGAGATATATATGCCACTCATTATATGCATAGGCATAGGGTTCAATATCTTGTCGTATAAATCATGTTATTTTTAAGGAACATAAAATTTCAAAGGTATATTTAATCAACTAGATTTATATAATATAATTTTAGCTAAAATACATATTTCCTAATTAATTATGAAGTTCCAAATCCATCTTTTTATGCACTAAGAATGTGGACATGGTTATAATATTGTATTCAATCAAGATTACTTTCCTTAAGGTAGGTTAGTCGTAATTTTTTAAAAAAAGAAAGAACAAAAGGGACAAGAGTTTTACGGGGGAAAATTATTCAATTTTAGGTTTGAAAACATGGTTGGGGTGGGTGGCTTTAATGGCCACCTGCCATAAAACATTAAAATTCCCTCCCCTTGCGTGCCGAACTCTTCTTGCTGAGCCGCGCATCTCCATTAATTCCACTAGATTTTGCAAATCAATTGCTTTACAAAGTCGGCCTGCTGTTGGATTCTGTCCTGGCCGCATGAATTTAATGTGGTGGTTGTAGATGAAGTTACAGACCAGTGTACAGACTGGTTACCCAGCCATGGCCGCGCGTGGACAGAGGATGGTGTAGAAGAAGCTACAGGTGAGTGGAAGGGCGTATTGACCCGTTTTGTTCAGCCCTGGCCGTGTGAGCTAAAAGGGAGGTCGAAGATGCAGCTACAGGTGCGTGCAGGTGGGGTTCTTTGCTCCATTTTCATTGGGTGCTGCGAAGTGTGCTCAAGGCGCGTATCCTGACTGCCGTGCCTGCACAAAAAACGGCTAGACAGCAGGAATAAAACAAAGCCCCTTTATTTTATTTCTTTGAGCGTCTCAAAACAAGCAAGTTGTCCATTTATGTTGTTATCTGTTCAGTATCGAATGCATCTCCAAAAAACGGGACTCACCTTCAAGAGCTTTTTAACAAAATTCGATCAAGGGACAGAGAGAGAATTACTAGAAGACCTGGTGAAATTTATTACATAGATCTTCTATTGAGATCTTACAGAGGTTACGGTAAAGCACGTGGAAGAGAGTCTCATAGAGGTGGATCTGTTTCTTAACAGAATATTCATGGAGCACAGTTCGCTTTGCAAATAAAATGAACCTATCAATGTAAATTTTGGTACAGTCTTATTACCTGACGATGTTACAGAGATATATCATCATTTTAATTGTTTTATATGATAAGAATGTATGATTTTATATGTAATTTAGCACAGTTCGCTTTGCAAATAAGGACAGTTCATGCGTAGGTTCGATTTCAGACCTGTTACGGCCATGCCGTAGGTTTTGTTTTAAATATATATATATATATAATTATTAGTATACTTTTGTTAATAGACATAAAAAAAAGTATTAATAGTACATTAATATTAATATAATTCAATAATAATAAATCCATTATTTTTAGTATTACTTTAATATGAGTAATATTCAAAATATTAGTTTCCTTTTTAAACCTTAAGGACATGTGGGTAATGAACTTAATAAGCTTAGAACTTTTGCATTAAAATCTCTTTCTACCAATTTAATAGGGCATTGTATGGGACTTCAAGTGAATTTGATTTCATTTCCTTCTACAATTTGCAAATAGTTTTACAATGGATTCATAAATGAAGAAAAACATAATAGAGCTAGAGCTTAAATTTCTTCATTGGCATATTGAAAGCTATTTAAAAACTTAAGTCTTTTCATCAACAATACAAGAAGAGAAAAAAACACTAACGTTCCAACTTTTCCAATACATCTCTTTTAAGTAACAAAACGAAATCTAATATATATAATTTTGTGTAAATTTCCAAACATTCCACAAAAGAGTTCAACAATATTTCCAATAAGTTTTAGAGTAAGAATTACTAACATCCCAACAAGATCAATACGCTCATATGAGGTTCCAAGCCACGTTAAAGGAGAATAAATAGATTGTCTTTCTTTCAACTTTTAATTCCATCCACATTACAACCTTACTAATGAAGTTCAATACAACTTTCCATCAACATCTTGTTACAACATTTTCCACTTAATGTGGGAACAAATTTACAATAATGGAAGCTAAAATACAAAGCAATATTACACTTTCTTCCACTCTAGGTGGGTAAAATACAAGGTGGTTTCACATTGTCATCAACAAGGCTCCAATGCTACAAACATCAACAAGGTAGCTCCTCCAATAGTTTTCTTGATTCACAACAAAATAAGGGGAGAGGCAACGCTCTCCTCCCAACCAAGATACCCAATGGAGAAGAGAAGCCATCCTCTCCATTGGCCCCCAAGCCCCAACCACATTACAATGGGAGAAAATCCAACTCATGGCAACTACTAGCTTCCACATAACTTAACATAAAATTTCACATTCATTTCATAATCCTTCAAAACAAAACAACAACTCAACAAGAGGGAAGACAATCACAACAACAAGTCACAAGGCTTATCAAGAAAGCCATAAGAGTAAGACCTATGGGGAGGCCACTTATGCCTCCCAATGGGAATGGGTGCCACCTAAAAGCCTCCAATGCAAAACACAATACCCCTAACAACTCTTATGCCTCCCTCAAGTACCCCTTATCCCTCCATCCACTCTTATGCCTCCCTCAACTCTTATGGCTCCCTCAAAGTAAAAACAAGAAGAAAATGCAAGCATTTCTCTTACTAGGTGGGCACCCAACCCAAACTCCCTCCTCAAGAAAATGATCTCTTATGCCTCCCTCAATTAAACTCCCCATAGTCTCCTCCACTCCCAACTTAGGCATTCTACCCATTCCCAACAAGCATTTCAAACAACAACATTCAACACAACATAAATATACATTCATATAACAAAAAAAAAAAAGAAACATAATGCAAACAAAGGTGAAGCTCCTACCTTTCCATGGTAGAGCTTGTTCCAAGTATGAAGTCTCAAATCCCTCCAAAGATCAAGCAAGCATCCACAAGCTCCAACCAAATTCCCACAAGTATCAACAAGCTCCAAAAATCCACAAACTCCTTCAAAATCCTCTCCTCTCCAAAATACCAAAGACTAAAAATGAAACTTCCAACCCCCAAAACAAACAAGAGGATCAAACAAATAGAGAAAAGAGAGGGAGGGATGATGTGGCTCCAAGTAGGATGCCACCTCCTTTTCCCTCCACTCCACATCACTTGGTCAACCTCATATTCCAATGCACCATTAATAAGTGGTTGAAAGAAAGGCAAGCACCTTACACACTCCAACTAAGCCCACTCCCCCAAAGGACAAAATTAAATTTTGAAAGAAAGTGCAATTAATATTTTACCCTTTTTATCCCCCCAAAACACCTAAAAGACCCTAAATTTGGCCTTCCAACCCATAGGTAGGGTTGGCATGGGGTTTTAAGAGGTGTGGGACAAGTTTGACTTGTCCCACAAGCTTTGAAATTTGGCCTCCAAGGCCAAATTCGAGTTTCCCATGTGGGGTAGAGTGTGCTACACTCAAAACTCAAACACACATCAATCCACACAAAATCCCAAGTAAATCAAGCCTAATAAATGAGCTCTCTTTGGTCATATCCTTTAATTAGTTTAGGACAAATTCAAATTAACTTAATTAAGACACTACAACCCATGGCTAATAAAGGGGTAAACACCAATCCAAAGAATATGAATAACAACACAAGTAAAATTTCACTTACTAAGAGCAACACATACTAACATAATAAAAAGGGAAAATTAGAACAAAACAACACATGACCCCTAGGTCACAATTTTTCCCTAACCAAATAATTCTAACACACACACAATTACTTGTTGCCATGGTGACCTTAGCTGGATTCTTCTCGAATTTCGATGTGGTTGGTCTCCACTCCCCAATATTGTTGTGAATATAATATACCTACAGAACAGAGAATACCTCCTTCGGCCTGTTGGCCGCATTAAAACATTCATGCCAAATATACAATTTATAATCTAAAATGAACGACACATGATTTACTATCATCTATGCAAGTACGATATCATTTACACTTTCTAGCACATTTCTATTCCACATCTCATTTATGTCAAAACGATCATCACCAGGGTTCATTTTAAGACACCCCTATAAAATTGAAGGTGGAAAATACCTGGCGAATATCCCCGTAACCAGTTTCAGCGAAAGGTGAATTTGACAGTATTCAAAAACAAAATTTTTGCCTGGTTTTTCATGGCTCCATCAGTGACGTGCGACAACACTAGTTCGTAATGACGCGCGTCACTGGCGCGACACTAGTTCGTAATGACGTGCGACACTGGTGTGACACTAGTTCCTAATGACGCGCGACACTGGCTCGTAATGACGCACGACAGTTGTAATGACGCGCAATCACTGCGTCAGTGTCTGTTAATGACGCGCGACACTGCCTCCTATTGTCGTGCATCACAGGCCCCTGATGACAGTGTCATTTGCTCCTACTGATGCGCGTCACTTGCTCCTATTGACGCGCGTCAGCTAGGACTGTTGTCACGCGTCAGCTATGACCTTTAGACGCGTGACACTGGCTTCTATTGACGTGCAACACTGTACCCTAACGACGTGCGTCACTGGAACCTGTTGACACGTGTCAAAGGTATTAGCTGACGCGCGACAATAGGAGGAAGTGACGCGCGTCAGTAGGGGACAGTGTCGCGCGTCACTAGGAGCCAGTGTCGCGCGTCAAAGGTCTTAGCTGACGCGCGACAAAAGTCCTAGCTGACGCACGTCAATAGTAGCCAGTGACGCACGTCAGTAGGGGAAAATGACGCGCGTCAATAGGGGCCAGTGACACCCTATTTAGCTTATAAATACCCTTGTGCCGCTCATTTTCTCGTTTTCGTTTTCCCGTTCTTGAATTTTTGCAGGTCTAAATCATTATCAAAGACGCAATTACAGCTATAATGTCGACTTCACATGCTTCCCAATTGCAAGTTCAACAAGAAAATCAAGAGAATCCAACTCAATCGATTTCCAAGATCAACTACAGGAATCCCTTATGCCCTCACATCCATACGGCTTTAAAGATGTCTTCAGAATATCAAGCTTTGATGGAAGAGTGTGAATTTACAGGGCTCGTTAATATGCCCCATTTCGAAATAGATCCGGATATTTTGAATTACCTTTTGTCATGCTACAATTCAGAGGACGGTATTTTTTATGTGACTCTGAACAATGGCCAAATGTTCCAATTCACTATTGAATCAAATGACATCCATCGGTTTACGGGCCTTCCTTTCAGAAATTTACCAATTGTTACAACCAAGGCAACACTCCTGGAAGAAGACAAGAAATTTCTCGAATCAATGTACGGTTTCCATGTTGATTGTAAGTATAATTCGTTTTAATTCATATTTTTTATTGTTTTTTATTCTGATACAATTTGTTGTTATAAATTTATAGTAATTATCACTGTTTCACATTTGCAGCCCATGTCAATAAATCCAGGCATGGTGTAGATACACAATCAATTGCACACCACTTTCTTGCTGCACTTATTTCATTTTTTCAAGCCAAAATTGTTTTGCAGGGTCGCCAAATAGATATACCAAATTGGGCCATCGCATACATTTGTGCCACTATCTCAAAATGACAATTCGATTGGTGCACATATCTATCCAAAAAAATAAGAACTGACATAATAAATTCAAAACTCTCAGATAAACCTTTCATTTATTCAACAAACTATCTCCTCGGCTTCTACTATGAGGCAATTTTAAATTTAAAAGATAAAAAAATTCCTACTTGCTCTGATGAGGCTTTGAAGAAATTCTCAATTCCATTTGAAGAACAACAGGTATAAAGTATTTAGTTTGTAATTGTATTTCAATTTTCGACATTACAGTGCACAGTTATTAAAACTTAAATTTTAATGTTTTGCAGAGAAGATATCTTGAAGCCCTTCCCCGAAAAAAGAAGTTATCGAGAGGAAGAGGCCAACAACACGTGGAGGCTTCGGGGGACTCCCAATCTGAAATGGAAGCTCACTCCTCTCCAAACCCTCAACAGTTTGAACTCGTTAAATGCCAGAGAAGTAATACATTCTCATATATTATTTACAATTTCCAAAGTTGCATATTTATTTTTCAATTTAAATTTTAACCAAATGAATTGACATTATTTAATATTGATGAATTGCAGGGACTTTGGAACCTTCTTCCCCAACTCACTCCATACAGTCGCATGCATTCATATCTTCTGAACAGCCACTGAGTACAACTCCTACAAGGCCACCCGTAGCACCGAGAAAAACAACCCCTCGACAACAAGGTACAACTTTTCTATAGTACGTTTAATTTCGTAGTTTTGACTTTATGAATTGTTTTAATATTTTTCATTTTTTTCTTGTACTTTTCAGCATATGTCAGTCATGATCAAACCACAGCACCGACACCCACTCAACCATTAATTTTTAAAATGCCAACCAGAGGAACAGTGAAAAAGAACATTGGTAAACGCATGCCTTTTGCTCCGGCCCCTAGTGGGACACTAAACCTTGCCTCCTCATTTCGAATTCCAACTCTATCACTTGGTGGCTTGCCCAGTGCAACGGGCATATCTGTTTTGAACAATATAAATTTAGATGAAGATTATTTGGGCATTGATAGCAATGACCCAACTGGTTTTTTCGATACCCGCGAGATGATTCAAGGCCAGCATGTATACTTCAAATTTCAATTTTAATATGCTTTACAATTTTTAATTACATTCTGATTTAAATTTATTTATCTAAATCTTGATTAATTTTTTCAAAAACAGGATCAGCCCACCCAAAGGCAGAAACAAGGAGCAGTTGATCTTGGTGAAAGCCCCCATTCTTCTCCAGCAAGATCGTCTGCATCAGATTCAGATAGTGAACAGTTGCCACGTTTTCCTTTGGAGAACTTAATTGGTAATGATTGTCAATCCCATGTCAGTGAGTTTATTATTCCTCATATCCAACAGCTTATAGAATGGGAGAAAAGGGCTAAAGTTCTTATCAATGAGATTATTAGTCGTTATGAAAATTATTGGCAACGGGATAGTTTATACGCTGCAGTCCAGAATCAACCTGCGAAGATGGATTCCTTACTTACCCAAGTAAGATGTGGGACTGTCACGTTTAACAACAACTATAAAGATGACATTTTAGATAAGGCACTAAACAAATTGGAAAATATTAGTGCCGAGGCCCAGACATATTTTAACAAATGGTCCAAGGACAAGGATTTGGTATCAATCGCAAATGCCGAAAGAGATAGAGCGGTTGTAAGTACTATTACATTTGAACAATCATTCTTGTTAATTTGAAATTTTGAATTTACATTAATATTTTGAATTGACATTACTCTTTTTGTGCAGTTGAAATATGAAAATTTGAAGAGTCAGGCGAAGGTTTTGCAAGTTCACTTGGAAACAGCAAAGAACAGCTTATCCGCAGCAAAAAATTTGAAGCAAAATATTGTTTTGGTTAACAAACAAAACAATACACTAAAGCGGATAATTAAAGAGCATGGTCTCGACCCTGACATATTATTCAAAGCCAAAGCAGCTGCTGATCCAAATTTGCTGTCGCATGGAGATGCAACAAATCAAGAAGAAAGAATTATAAAAAATCTGGACAGTGCTGCAGAAGATCTTATAAGTTCAGGGGTTATTTCTGGTGTTGGGGAAAGAGGTACATCCACAGTGGAAGAAGCTGTTGGGGAAGAGAGCAGAGTAGAATTGTATAAAGAAAAAGAGGGTTTTGAAAATTAGAAACTTTTATTATTGAGGAAACTTTATATATTGAATTTGAAAACTTCTACTATTGAGTATGTACTATGGTATTTGAATTTAATTATATGGATTTATATAGTCTTTAATTTTAATTGCATTAGATGGTGATTATCATGAATTATATGTATGTTTCTTGTTTACTTGCATTGTCATGAATTGTATGTGGACGTAGATGATGAATGATGATAACTGATAATTAATGATAGATGATGATGAAAGACGATGATCAATTTAATGTGTATAATGTAAAATGTAGTGCCTAAATATCTTGTGGGACTTTAATTATCTTGAAAATTATGTTTTTGGGAAAAAATAGCAACTAAGATTTGAAGCAGATCTTTAGGATTTCTCCTTAATAGACTTATGGTGTAGGAAAATTCTATTTTAAAGAGATTCACCTCTATATAAGTGCATAATCTCTCATTAGAGAGGTTGTTTGACATCCAAAATAGTCAAGACCATTTGTCAGAAAATAACGTTTTGCTGGAAACAATCAAGACCATGGTTTAAAAGATATGGTTTTGTTATCATGGATATTGTTTTGTGTAGAGTACATTGACAAGTTGCTGTAAATAGTCAAGGTTATGGAGGCTAGATTAACCAAAGTTGGAATAACCATGTGATTAAAAGATAGGTCAAGCTCAATATAGAACTTTGAAGTTTAGTGTAAAACATATAAGGTTCTTATCATGAAGATTGGTCTGTATAGATCAAGTTCATAGGTTGAAGAATCCTATCATTTTTTAATATTTGATAACGGTGATGAATAATTGTGGATTAGAACTGGGAGGCTATAATTTGGAATAATTTTGAGTGTGTAAGAAATATTGAAGGTTGCAAACTAGATCATAGCAAACTATGTGTATAAGTATTTATGTAGAGCCTTGAAGAAGGCACACTACATTTGCAGGATAGTTTGAAGAAGGCACACTACAATGTTCTAGTCAGTTTTATTACTAGAAAGGATTTTTATTAGATAAAGACTCTGTCAAGTTGATTTAAATAGTTGTGATTATTGTAGATTTGGGTGGGTGACTATAGGATATGGAAGATAGCATTAGAATTGAGTTTGAATAACTTCGTGTTAGAGGATGATCATTATAAGTCTAAAAATAGATCTATTTCTTCATGGAGAAATCTGAAGAAGTGATGGATCTATGACAAAGTAGGGAATTTTAGGAATTTTAGGAAAAAATCAAGAAAGAATCATCATTGGTAAGAAATTAAACATAATTGTAAATATCAAGGGTTGAACCTCTTGCATATTAGATTGATGTGAAATCATCAAGGGTAACGTGCTATATCTTTGTTTTTCCTGACATTGTAGATAGAGGGGTGAATTGCCTGACATTGTCAGTCTTGAGAAGTGCCAGCAAAATCTTTAAATATATAGACCAACAATATCTTTAAATAAATGATAACAAGAGCTGAAAAAATGTAAAGAAACAAACAATAAGATGATGTTGAAAAGATACCTATTTAAAATTGAAATCATCCCTGGTAATGTGCTAGATCTTTATCTTAATAAAATTCAACAGAAAAAATGGATTAGTAGATAGATGGGTGAGTTGCCTGACATTGTCAGTCCGGAGAAGTAACAGCTTCCTCGGACGGATGTCAACCCACGTTTTCAAAAAATAAAATATTGTATTTAACTAAATGTAAATACATAAACATCTTTAATGATTACCAGAGCTGAAAAAAATGAATAGTAACAAACAATAAGATTAAGGGGAAAAAGATACCTCCTTAAAGTTGAAATCATCACTGCCACTGGTAATGAGCTATATCTGTGTTTCAAAAAAACCCAACACGAGAAATGGATTAGTAGATAGATGGGTGAATTGCCTGACATTTTTAGTATATAGAAATGTAACATCTTTAATGAAAACCAGAGCTAAAAAAATGAATAGTAATAAATAATAAGATTAAGGGGAAAAAGATACCTGCTTAAAGTTGAAATCATCACTTCCACTGGTAATGAGCTAGATCTGTGTTTTAAAAAAACCCAACATTAGAAATGGATTAGTAGATAGATGGGTGAATTGCCTGAAATGCAGACTAAACAACCTGTATTCTTAGCATCCAAGAAAAAATACAGTGCCTTCTTCAGATAAATCATAGAAGTTAATTTTGTATAGGATTCACATCTTGAGATATTGTAAAATGTTTTGGGGAAAATGGATCAGTATCAAAATATGTTGTATAGGATTCACATCTTGAGATTCTCTCTTCAGGACTGCTTCTTGGAGTGGTTGAATTAAAATATGTCTCTTTTTTTTTCAAAATTTTAAGGTGGTGCATATGATCATAGCTCAATAAGGTTGTTTACATATCATATTAGTTACAAGAATGAGGTTTGAAAGATACAATAAGGGTAAAGTGATCAAAATTGTTGTGTAACGGAAAGTTGTTTTTACTTTCTAATTATCATTGTTGAGCTGATGAAATACTTGGTTGACCATTGCAATGAGTATCAAAGTATAAAATTCCTGCTACCACCTTGTTTTGTTTTCCTTTGCTGAAGATACAATGTTCAAGTGTATGTTTGAAGACAATTTTCTTGAAGCTCCCCCATTTCTATGCCTTGAATTGATTAATCATGATCTTCTTGAAGTACAATTGATAAAATCAAGTGTCTCAAATATTGAAATTTTTTTTACAGCTCAACATAAAGTTCTCTGTGCAAGGTTGGATCATCTTAAAAAGGTAACATTGTGTAAATTTTGTCAAGAGTGCCTTACTGGTACCTCATCTCAAACTCAGTCTTAGCATATATCATGAAGTTTCTTTTTGAACTTATCAAACAAGACCCTATATCATCATCAAGTACACACCAAACACTGTTTCTTTGGTCTGGGGATAAATTTGAAGGCTTCATCTCAATTGGCTGCATTACAAACATGAAGGGAATTTCCTCTAGAGAAAAAGAGGTGAAAACTTCGAATTCCATTAAATTTTGGATAAGAAATCAATTATTTGGTAGTCTCAGGCTTTCTCTGTGCATAAAGAGATCCATCTAGTCACTCATCACTCCTGACGCGCGTCAATGGAACGTCAATGGTCTTGACCGACGTGCGACACTCCCCGCTATTGACGCGCGTCACTGGCACCTAATGACACATGTCACTGGCACCTAATGACGCGCGTCACTGGCTACTAATGACGCGCGTCACTGGCTCCTAATGAATCACATCACTGACACCTAATGACGCGCATCACTGGTACCTAATGACACGCGTCACTGGCTCCTAGTGATGCGTGTCACTGGCTCCTATTGACACGCGTCACTGTCTCTTTTTGACGAGTGTCACTGGCTCTTTTTGATGCGCGTCGCTGACTCCTATTGACGCCTGTCACTGGATTCTATTGACACGCGTCACTTTCTCCTATTGACACTCGTCGCTCACTCCTATTGTCGTGCGTCACTAGGACTATTGTCACGCGTCAGCTAGAACCTTTGACGCATGTCAATTGAAGCCATTGACGCCCAATTTAGCCTATAAATACCCTTCAACCGGTCATTTTCTCATTTTCACCTTCCAGCTCTTGATTTTTTGTAGGTCTCGATGCTTCCCAACTGCAAGTTCAGTAACAAAAATCAAGAGAATCCAATTCAATCATTGTATCTTATGCCCTCACATCCATACGGTTTTAAAGATGTCTTCAGAATATCAAGCTTTGATGGAAGAGTGTGAATTTACAGGGCTCGTTAATATGCCCCATTTCGAAAACAGATCTGGATATTTTGAATTACTTTCTGTCATCCTACAATTCAGAGGACGACATTTCTTATGTGACTCTGAACGATGGCCGAATTTTTCAATTCAGTATCGAAGCAAATGACATCCATCGGTTTACGGGCCTTTCGTTCAAAAATTTACCAATTGTTACAACCAAGGCAACACTCGTGGAAGAAAAGAATTTTCTCGAATCAACGTTCGGTTTCCATGTTGATTGTAAGTATAATTCGTTTTAATTCATATTTTTTATTCTGAAACAATTTGCTGTTATAAATTTATAGTAATTTTCACTGTTTCGCATTTGCAGCCCATGTCAATAAATAAAGGCGTGGTGTCTAATATGTAGCATTTCTGAGTACATGTAATTTTTGCAATGCTAGTGTCTAAGATGAGCTTTGTAACTTTGATTGACCTGATGAGTGCAGTGGAAAAGTTTAAACAAAAAAAAGATCTTAAGAAAACTGATGGAACCAAGAAGGGGAAATTAATTGATGTTCCCAAACTTGATGATGCAAATCAATCAAGGGGGAAGAATTCTGATCAATGTACTTTAATATTAACAGAGGGTGACTCAGCCAAGGCTCTTGCTGTAAGTGTTTGTGCCTTGAATCAGGGAAATGTGAATACTGAATTTGGTAGTATTGTGACATGTTTCGACATCACTTTCCAATTTAATTTTTTGTTATTTTAGTTATCTTTATTCTATCAGGTGGCAGGAATATCTATTGTTGGTCAATATTATTATGGCGTGTTTCCTCTCAGAGGTAAGCTGCTCAATGTCAGGGAAGCTACCACTCACCAACAAATGGAGAATAAAGAGATAGTAAATATTAAAAAAAATCCTTGGTCTACAGGAAGATAAAATATATGACAGCATTAAATCTTTAAGATATGGCCATCTGATGATAATGACAGACCAGGTACATGATCTTTGTATAGCGTTGTTTAGTTTCTGCTTAATTCTGACACATCCTTTCTAGTGAGATCCTTTTTGACTTGTCCTTTGTCTCTTAAAGGACCATGATGGTTCCCACATCAAAGGATTGTTGATCAATTTCATACACCATACCTGGCCATCACTGCTTAAAATTCCTTCATTTGTTGTGGAATTTATCACTCCTATTGTCAGGGTAACTGTTCCCCCTGTATATTTGGTTGAGTGTATTGAGACTCTTTATATTTGTTTTTAAGCCTCCAGATGTTATTTATCTCCATGTCTAATTTTGGCACATGTTGATGTAGGCAACTCACAAAAATGGAAATGTGTTATCTTTTTACACAATTCCTGAGTATGAAGCTTGGAGAGAATCATTGAGTGGATCGATAACTGGCTGGACCATATAGTACTACAAAGTAATGCTAGTTTGTTTTCTCTTTATATGTTTTCAAGTTCTGGTTTTGTTCACTTGCTGATTAGGTATCACTTGTTGCTTGGACCATACAGGGTTTTGGCACAAGTACTTCTAAAGAGGGCAAGGAGTATTTCATACAACTGGACAAGCACAAAAAAGATTTTGTGTGGGTTGATGAGAAAGATGGAGATGCTTCCTCATATGAATCAGCTTATAGAATGGGAGAGAAGGGCTAAGGTTCTTATCAATGAGATTATTAGTCGTTATGAAAATTATTGGCAACGGGATAGTTTATACGCTGCAGCTGATCCAAATTTGTTGTCGCATGGAGATTTCTGGTTTTGGGGAAAGAGGTACAACCACAGTGGAAGAAGCCGTTGGGGAAGAGTGCAGAGTAGAATTGGATAAAGAAAGAGAGGGTTTTGAAAACTAGAAACTTTTATTATTGAGGAAACTTTAAATATTGAATTTGAAAACTTCTACTATTGAGTATGTACTATGGTTTTTTAATTTAATTATATGGATTTATATACAATCTTTAATTTTAATTGCATTAGATGGTGATTATCATGAATTATATGTATGTTTCTTGTTTACTTGAGTTGTCATGAATTGTATGTGGACGTAGATGATGAATGATGATAATTGATAATTAATGATAGATGATGATGAAAGACGATGATCAATTTAATGTGGACGTAGATTTATCATCAAGCACAGTAATTCTTCTTCTCTAGACTTTTGAACTTGTTTTAAGATAATTATTCTCTACACTTGTAACGATATGATCATAATGTCATTAGAATGGATATAGATGATAAATAAATGGAATGTGTTATAATGGATATAGATGACATTAATGATTAGAATGGATATAGATGACATTAGAACGAATAGAATTGTAATGATATGATTATGAATTATTTTAAAAAACGAAATTGTTTTAATAAATTTAAAATTAGATAAATAATTGTATTAATAATAATTGTAGTGTCAGGACTCATGATATGATAATGATATGGTGATGATATGATATATATGGATGATGAGGAATTTTATGTGGACTTATATTTAAAATCGTATAATGTATTGTTTATCCCGAATTTTATGTGAATTTTATGAGGAATTTTATGTGGACTTATATTTAAAAATAAATTAAATATAATTCTGAGAAATCAAGAAAGAATCATCACTGGTAAGAAATTAAACATAATTGCAAATATGCTAGGGTTTAGCTTACCTCTTGCGTATTAGATTGCTGTGAAATCATCAAGGGTAACGTGCTAGATCTTTGTTTTACATGACATTGTAGATATAGGGGTGAGTTGCCTGACATTGTCAGTCCTGACTCCTGAGAAGTGCCAACAACATCTTTAAATATATAGACCAACAATATCTTTAAATAAATGTAAATATATAGAATTAGACTTGTAACGTCTTTAATGATAACAAGAGCTGAAAAAATGTAAAGTAACAATCAATAAGATTATGTTGAAGAAGATACCTATTTAAAATTGAAATCATCACCGGTAATGTGCTAGATCTTTGTCTTAAAAAAAATTCAACACAAAAAATGGATTAGTAGATAGATGGGTGAGTTGCCTGACATTGTCAGTCCCGAGAAGTAACAGCTTCCTCGGACGGATGTCAACCCACGTTTTCAAAAAGTAAAAATGTTGTATTTAACTAAATGTAAATACATACACCTGTAACATCTTTAATGATAACCAGAGCTGAAAAAATGAATAGTAACAAACAATAAGATTATGTTGAAGAAGATACCTATTTAAAATTGAAATCATCACCGGTAATGTGCTAGATCTTTGTCTTAAAAAAAATTCAACACAAAAAATGGATTAGTAGATAGATGGGTGAGTTGCCTGACATTGTCAGTCCCGAGAAGTAACAGCTTCCTCAGACGGATGTCAACCCACATTTTCAAAAAGTAAAAATATTGTATTTAACTAAATGTAAATACATACACCTGTAACATCTTTAATGATAACCAGAGCTGAAAAAATGAATAGTAACAAACAATAAGATTAAGGGGAAAAAGATACCTCCTTAAAGTTGAAATCATCATTGCCACTGGTAATGAGCTAGATCTGTGTTTTAAAAAAACCCAACACGAGAAATGTATTAGTAGATAGATGGGTGAATTGCCTGACATTTTTAGTATATAGACCTGTAACATCTTTAATGATAAAGATAAAAGATAGATAAAGAAGATACCTATTTAAAGTTGAAACAATCCATTATCAATAGCTTCATCAAAGTCGATGTTGTCTTCTATAGAATGTGATGAAGAGCCAATTACACTCTCAAGGTTGGGAATATTTGTACTTGTAGCTGTATTATTCACACCTCTTCTTTCACAAAGGGAATTCCAGTGCGCAATTGCTCTGTCGAACGGAAAGGTTTCGATGGAGTATCGAGAAACATAACACCTCATGCAACTTTCCAGATTTTTATCCAACCTGTTTCTCAGTTTTGATTTTATAAATGACAATGCACTGAAAACCCTTTCATCCTCCACAGACCCCAAAATCATTGTTTGGCATAACTCATATAATCTGAAATATTCACTGATATCTTCTTGTAAAATAGAACTTTGATAGATTCCTCGCCACAGCCTTGTAATAGCACCACTTTCAGAAGGTTGATCTAAATTCTTATATTGGTTCCTCATTGTTGTTGCAAAATTTGTTGACTGAAACTTTAATAAATCGGCATTCAGTATACCTTTGATTTCCACACCCTTGAGCTCTGACGTCTTTGTAAATTGTTCCATTATTGTACCCATTGATTTATGGAAATGCTTACTGACAAAGTCTGCACGGCCACCTTCAGTATTCCAAAAATTAGGATTCATCACACCCATGGCTTCCAGAATTTTATCTTTACAGAAACGTTCCCTAATTTCTGATGACAAGGTTTCTGAAATTTTTTTAAGCTTTATTCTTGTTTCAACTATAACAGACTCAAACAAATTACGTGTCATGGGAACATCTTCTCATTCCGATCCTGTAATAGCTTGACGTTTTTACAAAATGTGCACAGGTATTTCCCTCCCATTAACAGTGATGCAGAGGTGATCGTGGATATTAAATCTCAAAAAGGTGTTAGGATTTTTAAGATCTAATAAATCTCTCCAATTTTCAAAAACAGGTGCATCAAAACTATCATTGGAACAGTACAATATATCAAGACTTTGACATACCATTTTCCTCATCCGTATAAAATCCACAATATAGATTAATCTGCCCTGTGCATGCTTCATCAGTGTATTGATCTCCTTTAACATTGGAAGAATACCAACCAATGTAAGCAATGTCTCCAAATCAGTTAAACGGAACAACAAGTCCCTTGCCCTATCAACTTCATGACGGTATTTGTGCATGAAACCAACCAATGAAGGATACTCCTCACGAACTCTGCATGCAGGTTCATACAAAGAGATCCATCTAGTCTCCACATCCTTCAGAAGTTTTTTGCCATCTGTAATTCCAATTGCAAATTTTTGGAACTCGAGAAAATGCTTTGGGCTGCTTGACATATAGGCATGAAGTTCTCTTATAAGGTCTTCTAATTTAGCAACATTTTCGTGGTTGCTTACCATTTTATACGCTAAATTCATTCTGTGAGCCATACAGTGAATTGGTAGCATATATGGGGCCACTGTTGTTTGTAATCTAACACAGAGCCCTGTTCGGTGACCCTGCATGACAGATGCACCATCTGCTCCAACGCATACCAACTTCGTAGCAATTTCATAATCAGTCATACCAGCAACATCTTTCAAATGAGAAACAACTATTTTATATAGGTTTTCGGCATTGCAGTTTTCAACCATTTTCATAACACCCAACAGATGAGGTGTCCTTATATGATTTTCTAAAGTATAGATGTGGATACATACCCATGCGGTGTTGTCGACTGCTGTCACTTCATCAATTGAAAGAGAGATAAAGTTTGCTTTTTTTACATTCTCTTTCAAATCTTCCTTCTCTATCATCGAGAGGCATTTTGCCATTTCCCATCCACTACTCTCAGACCAATGAGACTGAGGTACATTCAGCATTCCGTTAAATTGATACAAAACTTTGAAATCGAGGAAATCTGAAATCGCTCTTCCTTTTTTAAGTATTTGAAAAAGAGTAGAGAATTGTATGAATTTTGCATGTAGATTTGTTTCTTTCATCTTACCAATATGCGATGTGATCGTTCCTCCCTTTTCCAACAGATGTCTGTGTTTTTTCTGCTCTGCCTCATATTCCGCTGCGTATCTAACATGCATGCATTCTTTTTCATTTTTCCACCTATGTGTTTTGATTTTCTGGCCATCCGCCCCTGTTACAGTTAAATATTGTTTTCCACAATGTTTTTCTATAGTGTCCAGCTTCAGTTGCATTTTTTGTTGCTTTCCCAATTTCCACGTACATATTTTACATGTACATTTAGATGGGATTTCTTCAGAATTAGATGATTGTACAGGTTCAATAAACAGAAATTTAGCTGCCCAATCAAACTTGTATGTCCTGCCAATGGTCCACATATTCTTGTTCGTTTTTAATGCTTTACTTTTTTGAGTAGAATTTTGAGCAATATCACAATCACCTGGTTTCCTCTTTCTTGGACCGGAGTTTGATTTTGATTTCTGTCTTCCATTTTGCTGAGTGTTTGTATCTGTGATATCTAGCTGCACTTCTGGTTGCACCCCAACAGGAACAATATCTTCAAGATCTGGCATATTATCGTAGGTTTCATTTGTTTGACTTTGATACTGTGCAGAATGCATGTCCACCTCAATAATTCCTTCCACACAGTCAGTATTCTGATTCTCTGTGGTGGCATCTATATGATTGGTATTTACAATATCTGTATCCGCAGAGTTTCCAAAATACTTGAAGAGTGATTTCTGAGATTTCTTACTTACTTTTAGGTTATTCGTATTCTTTGAGCTGGCACCTTCCATTATTCTGAAAAGAGTCCTGCGTCAGCAAAAGAACCAAGTAGCGACTCTGTCCAGTCTGAGGTCTTGTCGCGCGTCCACTGTCTGAGGTCGCGCGTCCACTGTCTTAATATACTATCGCGCGTCAACACTTTGCCCAAGTCGCGCATCAACACTTCCTCTGTCACGCGTCACTTCTTTTCCCAAGTCGCGTGTCAACACTTCCTTGGTCGCGCGTCAGTACAGCTCTTGTCGCGCGTCAGTACAGCTCTTGTCGCATGTCAGTACAGCTCTTGTCGCACGTCAGTACAGCTCTTGTCACGCGTCAACAATGCCCTTGTCACACGTCAACACTGCATTTCTCGCGCGTCAACAATCACAGGCTAACAGTAATATGAATCTCTGGTGCTCAAGGGTATGCGAGTTCAAATTTCACAGTATTGGTAATTTGGTAAGCTACTTGAGGTATACTACGCGGTGAATCACCTAGGTTTTTATAGGAGATGTTTTCAAATGAAGGCAAAGCCGACCCCCCAAAAAAAATATACTATATATTTTAGGCGAACAGGACACCGACCCACTCCGAATAATTCACCTTTTCAAATTTTCCTAAAATGAAATTTTCGCCATATTACGAATATTCGCCACTAATATTATCCCTGATCATCACATTAGTCCCATTATCAAGTTCTACTCAATATGATTAAATATATCACATGTCATAATAAAAGATGAATAACCATGTCAAAATATACAATTATCATCATCAAATGTCCACCAGTAGACCATATGCATCATATAAAGATCAAATCAATAATAGTCCAGTGTCTATGATATCTACTAGCATGCTAAATCAAAAAGCCATAGTAAATCCATAAGTGAAGTAATCAGTCTCGAAACCAACAAAACAAAATGGTGTTGAAGGGAAGTGGGCACTACATATATCATGGAGGTGACTTCTCCAAGCTTGTGCAAATGGTTTCTTAACCCTAGTGACCATGGCTGAGACTCTGTTCCAAGATTTGGAAGAGGATGTGGGGGTAGGATCTTGGTAAACTAGGGAGGGACAAATAATGGATACTTCACTCATTGATTTTGTGACCCTAAGAGTGATTGAATCCCTCTTTGTGGTGACTGTGATCAAGGGAAAGATGAGGAGGCTGTGAGAGTTTCCCAGATCCACATTGAAAATGATGTCCTTTTTTAGTTTAACCATGACAGAACTAGCGGTGTGTTTGGTCTTGTACATGGCGGTCCGACCAATGGGTGTGGTACTATCTCTGGGGATAGTGGCTAAGACCTTTAATTGTGGAAAAACCATACCCTTTCCCAGGGATTGTTGAGAAAGTTGGGTGTTGCATCCACCGTGGATTTATCCCCGGTTTGGGTAACTTTCAAATAAGCACTGAAGGGGAAAGATAATATGAACATGGGAATGATGGATCCCTAACATTATAAGCATATGGAATATGCAAAATCTACCCCTTCAGTGTGCTTTGGAGAAGAGGTGGTGAAATATGAATCTTTCTTCCTTAGAAATATTTTGATTTCAAGATTCAACATTTTTTTTCTGGGCCTTCCCTCTCTTCATGCTTATATGTCCACTCACTAGGGCCCCATCATGGATAGTAAGCTGAAAATTTATTCTTATGATCATGGTTTTTTCATAGTTTTATTTTCCAAAACATTAGATAGGGATATGATTATAGGAATAATTTGGGATTATCAATCCCATTTTTTATTAATGAAACCATGGTTCTGTTTTTTTATCCTGGTGTCTGGTACATTCCAAGTTATGCCAACTTGAATTCATCTTCCTTATTTTCCCCTCCAATTTTTGATGGAGAGTTACTTAACCTCAATAAGTAACACATTAGGGAAATGTTTGGATATCCACCCAAAGATTTAAGATTATGATAACACTATGTATTCTAGAATATTGGTTGATATGGACACTTATGTAGATTTTCCATCCACTATTGAACTCAAAATTGAGGATAGAACTTGGATACAAAATTTGGAATATGAAAGGTTTCCCTTCAGATGTAGAACCTATTTTCCTATTGCTCATTAGATTTAGATTATCATATGAGGAAAAAAATGTTAAAAGTGGAAGATCTTCATGGAATAATTCAAATCCTATCCACTTGGTTTTAAATGACTTGTCAGATAGTGATTCTGATTCTTAATCTAGAAAAATCAATTGATCTAGATTCTAAAAAGGAGGAAGTTATTCCTCCTCTTCAGATGGATCTTTTGCAAAAATATCATAAGAATGATGTGGATCTGATAGTTTTGGAAAATGGAACATGTTCCGTTCCTATTGCTTCATCAGGGATCCAAAATTTCAAGGAGAAGATTGATGTTATGATTCCAATCCATAAAAATGAAAATCAAATTCTGAATACTGAAAATGATTCAATGGTTGTGAGTAAGGAAAAGAAAGGTACTATCTCTCCCCTTAAGATGCACTTAAGATCCAAAAAGAAGGGGAATCAAAGATGGGATAGCTGCTGTTTTTTTTTGTTGGGTTGTTTTTAATGTTGTTTTGTATCTTTGTGCTGATGGTAAAGGCCTCCTTCACGTATAATTAAAAAAACAAGTCAACTTATATGTAGATATTATTTATGTATTTTTTGAATATTCATTTTTTTATTTGTTAGTTTATATAACTGTTTTTTGTATATTGATATTTTGTAAACATAAAAAGGTGTTCTAATAAACCCCAAGCAAGTAATATGCATGTGGATCATAAAATACTTGTCTTGTATCAATAATATGATAAAGGATATGAAATAATGTGTTGTTAACTATCCATATTTTTCATTCTAATATAGTTTCATAATGGATTCTTCATAAGTATAGTATGGTCCATAATATAACAGAATGTACTTCCAATGTATTAAACTGCACTGATTATAAAGGAGATCATCACGTCTAATTGTAATATACATATGAAATTGAGGGAAGATAATATTTTAAAAACATGGAAAACACCGTATGAAATTGTCTATGTGAACAAAACAATACAAGTTGCGCAATTGAAATAATTACCACACAAAAAGGAATGAAGTTTTGAAGATATATATTTTACATGAAATGTGATAATAGTACACTAGAAAGTATTCAATTAGTTACAAATTAAGAATGCAAAATAAAAAAACTGAATAGTTGGGAAATAAAGTGAAGTTTAATATGATATTTGAGACATGGCCTTGTTATACTTAGAAAGTAAAATGTTTTTGAAAGGTAGGTGGAATAATATAGGGCAATGCAAAGTCATCGAAAATTTTGTTCATCATGCTTATGAGATAGATTTTATTATAGGCCTTTTCTTCTCTAAAATACTTAAAGTGGTAGATCTTTATCCACACCATGAAATTCAAGAACATAATCACGCACTTGAATTAGAATTCAATGCAGTAGATTTGATGAAAAATATTTCTTAGGAACATGTTAAAGTAGAAGAATAAATAAATATAGGAATGAATATAAGACATGAAATAAAGAGTACAAAGAGTATAGAGTAAATTTGAAAGGAAATAATACTTATCATATACCCTGGTTAATGTTTCATATTCTATGTGACAAGGTACACGAATTTGTTGAGCAAGAGATTAGTTTTTCAATATTACCCAAGTGTACGATGTAAGTAAATTTGGTTTCACCAATAATCTTATATCAAATTTGTAGAATTTAGGCATTTTGTAGAGCACTATATGGGTTTCATATTGAAGAATTGTGTTGTTGGTGAGACATGGAGTATATTTTTTCATTTTTATTAGTGGGATATACCTTTATGAGTAAACACTATTGTCTTTACTATATACTGGTTGTAAACTTTTTTAATCTTTGATTGCCGGCTGCCGGATGGCATTTATATTTTCAATGGGGGTTCTCTTGATAATTCGAAGTGCAAACTTAAAAAAAAACAAGAGCGGGACATGATCACAATTAACAAAGAGTAAAACACACGAGCATTAATGACAAGTAAAAACGACATGAAGCCATCATAGAATAATTTCCGGCTTTGCTTTTTCCTTCACAACATATGTTACTCAAAAAATAGAGAGAGTATAAGAGGCGTATGAAAGCTATTCAATGTAACAGCCAGTAATCGCCAGCGACCATGGAGATTCACATCATGTTTTTCGCCACCGTGATTTTTCTCCTTCTTCCTAAGTCACAATGTAAGCCATTGCATTTATTATATAAGAAAATAAATACCAGTCATAGAATGTTCACAGTTAATAAGTTACGTTTGTGTGCAGGTGAAAACGTTAAACTATTCAGGGAATACATTGGCGCGGAGGGGCTGGGCGTTAAGTTCTCTGACGTGCCAATCGATGACGACGTTGAGTTTCACTTTATTCTGTCATTTGCCATCGACTACACCGCATCCGCTCATTCTCCAACTCCAACAAACGGCAAATTCAGCGTCTTCTGGGACGAGGAAAATCTGAGCCCAGCTGACGTGTTCGGCCGTCAAGTCGACAGCATAAGAACGTCAAGGTGGCCGTCAGCCTTGGCGGCGACATCATAGGAGAGGACAAAACTAGCGTGCAATTCCAGCCCTCCTCTGTGTCTTCTTGGGTTAATAACGCCGTCTCGACTCTGTCAGCAATAATTACAGAATATCATCTCGACGGCATAGACATCGACTACGAGCACTTCGACCACTCGAGTCCAGCCATATTTGCTGATTGTGTTGGACATTTAATAATACAACTGAAGCAGAAAAAACTGATTTCCATAGCGTCCATCGCTCCTTTCGAGGACGAGGGGTCAGTGCAGACCCATTATCAGGCACTGTGGAATAAATACGGTCGCTTCATAGACTACATAAACTTCCAATTCTATGCAGACGATAAGGGCACTACCGTTGATGATTTTCTCGACCACTACGACACTCAACAATCTAATTACAGGGGCGGCAAAATACTGGTCAGTTCTGCCACGGATACCTCTGCAGGTGGACTCCAACCAGAGGATGGATTCTTCGACGCGTGCAAGGATTTGAAGGAAAGAGGGAAACTGGAGGGCATCTTCATCTGGTCTGCTGATGACTCCAAACAATTTGGTTTTCTTCCTGAAAAACAATCTCAAGCACTTTTGGCCTCTTGATAGTCATAACTAGCAATCGCACGATGAAGCGTGCAATGTCGATGCCGTAAGGGATGGGCGGGTGTTTTATTCCAAAATGAGGGTTATTATTGGGTCGGGTGTGTAGTGTGATGCAGGTAGGAAGTGCAGTATTAAGTGTATGGAGTTGGTTTTTGGGTTGATTAATGTGCATGTTGTTTTTTACGAATGTATTGAAAATCCTCGAGTTCTGTAGCATATGTTGTTGTAGACGTTTTTTTTGTGTTGTTTCTATTTACAATGTTAAGTAATTGATTTGTCATTTATAACAACATGTTTTTTTACATAGTGAATTGTTTATAGATCGAGAGAAAGCTGTACATGAGAAAGAAAGGCAGTTTACATAAAGGAAAAAAAGAAAGGTCTTGGCATTTGTTGTCTTTTTATTTTTTTTTTGCAAGCCACCTCTCCATATCCTTTATTGTCCGCACCAGTCGACCGTAACCTGTAGGCATCATTGCACAATTGTTAAGTAAAGTGCTATGTAATTTATTCTAATTTTTTAGAAATTTGTAATCGACACCAATTTGTTTTGAAACGTTTACTTACTTGTTTGAGAATGGAAGCAGAGCATTGGGGAGCGACAATGTGATTGAATGGGGGGGGGGGATGGGTTGGGGTGGATTATGGTACAGATGTGGCGAAACGAAGATTTTGTAGTCTTGATTCCTCCTCCTTTCTTTGAAGGAGGTGTCGGGAAAGGGACATTTTGGAGTAGCGTTCGAAATAGAAGGGGGGTGAAATGCGCAGGTCTTTTAAGGAGGGGACTCTAGAAAATGTGGTGAAAGTAAGCCCTGGTCGTTCTGAAGAACCTATATCCACAGTTGCTTTATGTAAAGTAAGCCCTTGCGATTTATGGATTGTAAGTGCCCAGGCCATTTTTAAAGGAAGTTGCTTGCGGCTGCCTCTTGAGATTGGGTGTACGGGGACATGGGTGGGGAAAAGTGGATTCCAAGGAGGGCCGTTGTGTTTGTTGAAGTCGATTACAACAAAAAGTGGAAGAGCAGGAGGGGATGATGATGGGACGTAGACAATGTCGATAATGGGGCCAATGGAGCCATTCACAAGGCCAGCTTCAACCCACAAATTTACGGTGAGCATAACCTTTTGTTGCTTACAGAGGAGAATAATTGGTTTGAGTTGCTCCTCATCATGTTCCTCAGAGTAGTTACGCCTTGTTTGTTCAGCGTTGGAGCGTGCGATTGGTGAATTGAGGGATTTTAGCATGTTGAGGTTGTGTTGGTCGACAAGGTCATTTGTTGCAAACAAATGTGGAGCTAGAAGGATGGGTGTTATGTCGGCAACAGGTATTTGGCAGTTTGTTTGTTGGATAAGTTTTTTCCAGTCGTGGAGGAGTGGGATTCCATCTCTGATATTTAGTAGTAGGAGTTTTATTAGATTTTTTCCGTAATTTGCTTTACATTTACATGTAAAGAAAAACAAAACATAAATAGGATATGTTTAAGCAATTGTATATATAAGCACTTCACTATGAATATTGGGCATGCCAAAAGCTACTACTACATTGTTGATACAGGATATAAGCAACAATGAAATATGAAAGAGAAGTTTGGGCATTGCGAAATACAATCTAAATAACAATTTTGTAAAAAAGTTTCCAAATTTCGTTGGTTGTCAAGTCTTACAAATGACTTCTCCATAGCCTCTAGTGTCTCCAAGATGTGACTAAAACATGTTAATAAAACTTTGATATATTTTATTGCATCTTTATGTATTTTGCAAATCTCATTCAAGATTTTTTAGATTTTTAGATTTTTTCCGTAATTTGCTTTACATTTACATGCAAAGAAAAGCAAAACATAAATAGGATATGTTTAAGCAATTGTATATATAAGCACTTCACTATGAATATTAGGCATGCCAAAAGCTACTACTACATTGTTGATACAGGATATAAGCAACAATGAAATATGAAAGAGAAGTTTGGGCATTGCGAAATACAATCTAAATAACAATTTTGTAAAAAAGTTTCCAAATTTCGTTGTTGTCAAGTCTTACAAGTGACTTCTCCATAGCCTCTAGCGTCTCCAAGATGTGACTAAAAAATGTTAATAAAAATCTGATATATTTTATTGCATCTTTATGTATTTTGTAAATCTCATTCAAGAAATTTTTTCTCAAGGAATACTTACATGCATGAAATCACAACAAGAGGAATAATGTGAAATAAAAACCCCAACCAACATCCGAGGGATAATGGGACAATACAGTCAAGACCAAGAGTTTCTGCCGAGGGAGCAAAAGTACTAACCTTGTGCCGCCTGGTTCTACTGTCACAAAGAAAAACAAGGCACCAAAATTAACTGTCTAGATCACCTACATGAGTGGTTCTTAAAAAAAAATGAATCTGATAGGTTCATCACATTCAGGGAAAACACCTGACTTATTGCATAATAATTAATGATAAGCATGTGTGCCCTAGAAGCTCCAAGAAACCATGCAAAATCCTTGATTGGTAAAGATTTAAAATGAATCCTAATGGAGGATTTCTCTCTTCAGCATGCAATAAAAGTCATGAACTTGTTATGAGCTTCATATAATATGTGAATCCTTGCAACCTAATCTCTGCATACCATATTTAAACTGGAGCAATTCAAAGATGGTATGCAGAGATTAAGTTGGTCATCAAAGAAACAAACTCAAATCATGACTAAATATTAAGTTGGTCATCAAGAATCAAGCCTCGGCTATTATTTACTCTAAACAGATTTATGATGTCAATGCCATGATGGGTTGACTTTTGATCAATCAACAAGGTAATAGTAATCACAATATGGGTATAGCCAGAATAAAGCATAGCCCATCCTTTGAACCCAAAATATATTTCATACGCCAACAATACCATTGCGTGTGGAACAGTGAACAAGAAGAATAAGGTACGAGCAATCATAAAATGTGTACAACTACAAAGAGAGGCTAGTGGCTAGCTGATCTGGATAAAAATAGTCATAGGCCAGTGACCCATTTCATTTCCTTCAAAACAGAGTAGAACCCAGAATATCAGACATACATGATCATGATGTGATCCATCTCAACAAAAAGAAGAATGACTGCAATAACATCATATAGAAAACCAGGAAAAAAAGCTACCGGTTAACTCGAAATCTTAGGTTTCGAATGGTGCAGGCGCTATTGGTTTGTTATCAATGTGTTTGTCCACCATCTATAAGATCATCAAGGCTTCAAAGAATCAATTTCTATTACTGAATGTATTGAGCATAACAGAAAAATTATAGTGACACAATAGGTAGTTTTTTTCCTGGACCACAGAAGAGTAAGGAGGAAAAGGGGCTTTCGCCTTCCCATAAACCTATCAGGGAAGATGCTATTTTTTAAACAGAAAAATATTTCCAGATCTGAGAAATATATGGTAATCAGGTTACAATAAACCACTTAACATCTTTGTAGCCACACGTAAAATCATTCAATGTCACTTAACATCTCACATTCAATTTGTTGCACAAACATGAGTACCAATTGCTTTTAAGTGTGTAATAAACAATGAGTTACATTTGCAACTCACCAAATTTTTCATGGGGTTTTAAATAACTAGGAACACGGAGGATATCGAGAAGATCCTATAGATGTAAATCACTTAGACTGATCGTACATGACCACACCTTGAATGTGTGTCCCAAATCTTAACAATCCCAAATATTTTTTTTCCTTAAATTCAAGTGTTCATTGTTCATTGTGCATCACGAGTATGTTGTGGGCTTCTTTCAATGCGCTTATCAAGATGGAAATTACTGATTTTATGAACCTAACAGAGCAGTCCTACCTAATATAGTTGAATAGTGTGTTCATTTTGCATTGAAAGAAATGGAATTAAGCAACAAACTGCCGACTATTACCTGGAATACATCGAGGCTTCAAAGAATCAATTTCTGCTACCGAATGTATTGATCTTAACAGAAAAAATAAAATGTCTTGAGCACAGAAGAGTGAGGAGGAAAAGGGGCTTTCGCCTTCCCATAGACCTATGAGGGAAGATGCTATTTTTTAAACAGAGAAATATTTCTAGAGGGACCCTAAAAAATATTACCAGGCAGCGATACACAAACATTTCGAGCTAAAAGATCAATTAGAATCGTGGCCATTCATATATCACAAAGATTCAATGTTGTGGCCTTCTTTCAATGCCGCCCTGTATAAAGCCATTAATCAAGCAACCTGTAGCATCGCCACCCCGAATGTATTGATCAACAGAAAAAATAAAATGTCTTGAGCACAGAAGAGTGAGGAGGAAAAGGGACATAGACCTGAGGGACCCTAAAAAATATTACCAGGGCAGCGATACACAAACATTTCGAGCTAAAAACAATTAGAAGTTACATCCTCCTCCACTTTTCCAAGTTCATCCTCCTCCACTTTTCCAAGCCACGCCATGGAAGCACAGGTTCAGCGAAACAGTGGATAACATACTAACTATTCAGTAAGAAGAGAACACATACTAATGCAATCCCCTGTATGCTGACGACGTACAAAATGAGAAAGAGTAATCAGTGACAGGAAGTAGTTATTTTGGAAATGGAAGCTAAAAGCACGAAGGCAAAATATGTATATTACAGATCCAATGTTTTCATAGCCCATAACATGAGTTAAGAGAGATTCTAGAGAGTTCATTCCTTTATTTTTTTCCTATCAAATATCTCTCACTGTTTGTTTCCAAAAGACTTTTAAAGTGGAATCTTGTATCAGAAAAGTGAAAACATCATTAACAAACAGGTAACCGCCATTCATGGAGTCAGATATTGTTTCTATTCTGAATGCAAAGTATTATTATTCACACAGATAGAAAGATAAAACTGGGAAACTCAAATCCAATTGGTGTTCCCATGATTATGAAAGTGTCAGTAACAGATGACAGGATAATGGATTTTTAGCCTTGAATCCAACCTAATTGAGGGGTAAAAATAGTGCCACAAAAATATTAATAGAATTCAAATGGCTAAATAGTTATGTTTGAGAATCCACAGCAGAAAAGGGGTCGAAAACAGGGCTAAAAAATATGCAATGGAAATGGCAGGAATGCAGGGAGAAATGACAACTACTAAAATTCATATTTCACAGTTCAGATATGCAGAAACCAGTGGGTAATGACTACTTTCACCAAAACTCAAAGAGCCAAACAGAACATCTTCACATCTTTGGGAATCCCACAAACCAGACCCAAAAAGCAAGCATAAAAAGCGACGGAACCACACATTTCAAATGCTAGGCACCAGAGAGGTTTAAGAAGCTAAAATAAATACGAACCTGTAGCTGCCATGGATCATATTTGTACAAGTCCACCTCTGCAATAATAGGAACCGCCAGGGACTGTGAGGCAGCCTTCCTGCAGAGATAGTGTACCACCAACTCCTCATCTGTGGGATAAAATCTGAATCCAGGAGGTAAATTCAACTGGGCTGCACAATCCATGTTGCTTCGCTGTGATTGATCCGCTTTCCTCTACCGTTAGATTTCAACGCCTCTGCTAGCATCAATCCTGTGCGTTCATTCCCTGACATTTGTCAGTCCCAGCAGGTCGCATCCCACTACAAGAACGCCTTACGGCGTAATTACCATGTAATATGCCTTTTCTCAATGAGGGAGCAAGGTAATATCTGCAATCCATGAAGCCCGATTAAATATTAAGGATCAATTCTAATTATGGATCGATATGCAATGAGAATTTGATTAACCCCTGTCCTTGTCAAAACATATATCATACTCTACCCTTCTTACAAATTCATAACACAACCTACGAATTCTTTCAATTACTTTCCATGCAACTTCTTTGCATGTATTCCCGTGAAAGGTTGGTCCAGCAATGCTTAGAAGTACCGATAACAATAAAATCATCAGACTTAATGTTTGCGAAAGGTACATTTGTTATCCTGCCCCTACAAATCTTGAAAGGAAGTCAATAATATTTTCGTATTCTCCAATTTACATAGGTATCTGCAAAAATAGAAAGTTATCAATCAAAATGGGTAGTTAGAAGTCTCGAATCTCCATTGAAATGATAACTGACTGTGCACGAATTGATAATACTAGTTAATACTTCAATCATAATAACCAAGTTTCCATCAAATTTCCTTTATAGGAACAGATAGTATATTTGTTCGGAGTGACAGTCATACAAGACTTCACCAAAGAAACAGCATACACGAGTTCATGTCATTCATAAGCCATAGTTCCTATCTATGTTGCATATGCTACTTTTTATGGAAATAGTAGATTGAATCCTTACCAATCACTTGTATAATTGTACACAATTTTTCTGCACATAAAAGACTGAGCTTGGCGGTGTTGAGTACAATTTACACCTATATTACTGATCCACGAATGGTGACTAAAAATTCCTTTTATCCATGAGAGTGTGAGTTACGGATCGTTTCAAACTTAACAAACTCATGTGATAGCATCTTTCAAGCATCTAAGAAGTTAGCAACCATAACCATAGGTTATGACATCCAGTCACTTCAAAAAAAAGAAAAAGAACCCATTTCAATTATGAGTTAATACCCATGATCTAAGTTCTTTAGTTCTAGGTTAAATCAATCTTTCAAACCGATTTAGCAATTAATCCCATTTTTGAAAGTCCATAAAATTGAAACCTTTGCATATGTACGATTGAAAATAGGTATTTTCACAGATAAATGGTTTTGTTTCTTTGAATAATACGTGGTCTATGTAAGAGAAAAGGGTTATGACTGTGTGACCATCTAAAATCTTTTTCAAAACATCTATTTTTGCCAAAACCCTTATCTTTCAACGAATCAGCCATCTTCAGCAATTTGCACAGTTCAAGATTTCATTCTTCATTGCAAAGACTCTAACATTAAACCTTTATGGCTTGGTCATTTAACAACTCCATGTTGGTAGAGTTGATATGGAAGCCCTATATTTAAGTAGAGTTGGACAACTCAAGTATCATTGCCATTTGTAACACTTCATTAGTGTTTTTTGAGGTATTGGTTTATCGGATAAAGCTCTAAATTCCAGCATTTAGATAAGGATAAGAATAAAGAGTTAATCTTTCATGTAAAAGCTTTTTTATGAATAGCTCTCTAAACTGGGACTAAGCTTATGCATTAATTTCATTTAATTGCCAACCAGTAACATTCTTAGCATATTAAATTGTTGATTCATATTGCCTCCTGAATTATTTTTTGACATTTTAACTAGGGTCATTAAGTATCCTTTAATCCAAAAAATCAATAATTATTATTTGGATTGGATTACAAACCCGTTCGACAACACATTACCGATAGTGCTTAATGTGTTATAATAATCATTTCATAGTATCAAAGTTGTATGACAAACTACTTTTTTTGAAATTCAAAATATATGAAAGATGTTGCAAACTCCATAGAGAAATGTATGCCCTGATATGGATCTCATTACTTCATGGAAATGGGGAGCCATAAAGGGGGTCAAATTGAATTTCTAGTTTTGCAAGATCTATTAGTATAGCTTACAATAGTCTAAATGAGGAACTTGAGTAGGAGGATGAATGACATAATTATTAAGATCTATTTGCATTGGTATGTGTCATATAACTAAAATTAGATTGAGCTACTTTTACACTAAGGTGATAATTGTTCATTATTTAGTTTTACCAATAGCTTCTACACTTAGAATCAATATGTTGGAGATCTCAAATAACACCATACTAATATTTATTTTCAAGTGGTATCCAAGATTGATAGAGGGTCCACATACACATGTGGTGCATACATCACCCCATATAAAAGATATGTAAAACTAAAACATAGAATTATAAACCAATGAATGTTATACAAAAAGAATTCTAAGAACAATTGATGTAAAGTGGTTTATGGGGTGGCAACAGGGACCCACCATTATTTGATATTCTATAAATTGATTTAACACAGTGAAATCAAACTAACAACAAATAAACTAGTAGTTCAATAGTAACCGAACATCATGTTCAAAACTAAGACCAATATAATCGAAAGGGGAACCCACTTAGGAAGAATTGGATCTACATAGTTTTTGGTATGATCATACCATGTGTTTTGGAGTTAAAATCATATAATGTTTTACACCAATTACACCCATTCTATTCTCTCCTGGCCAAATGAAATCATTCTCGTTGTCGTACAATAATACATGACTGTGTGACATTAACATTCCAAAATATTATTTAGCGAGAAATTTTAGTATGTGTAGAATGGAGTTTAGAAAAAACCACTTTTTAAAAAAATTTGGATGAAAAAATCATAAATTGTGCACCAAAACGTATGCATAGGCTTTTGTGAGAAAACAAGGCACTACGTAAAAGAAATTATGGATGAAAGCCTTAAAGTAATCGAATTTTAGAAAGACTTATATCGTCATCAAGGTAAAACTGATATTGACGTCGTAGTATTATTTATTTTTGAATATTACATTTTAATGCACGTGAGATATTGGGGTACACACATGAAATTGTGATGTTTTTTTGTTAAACATAGTTTTAATCACAGCAAAACATAGTCCAAACCTCTGGTTTTGAAATCCAAGGCAAATCCAATCCTTTAGGATTGGGTATCCCAGACCCCCAACAAGATGAAACGTGAGCATGTTATAACACACTCGCGTTCTAACACACTCGTGTAATGTGGTTTATGTGTTTAAGGCATGGTTCTATTTACAAAAATAAAATTTTAAGTATAAGAAATAATAAAATATAAAGAATAATAAAAGATTCAAATTTATTTTAGTAAATATAAGATGTTAGGGTCACTCTGAACCTTATGGAAGTAGTCTCACAACTCCATCTATCACAGTTTAGAAGATAGTTTTTCATATTTTGATCTGGTCAGTACATAGGTATTTTTCAAGATTTCAACATTCAACCTTCAATATTTTAGGGTTTAAATTATACAATTGATATGTGTTTTGCAAACCATGAGCCCTAAATGCTAAACCATAAACCCTAAACCATAAAACCTCATAATTGAATCCTAAACCCTAAACTCTAAATCCTAAATAATAAATGCTAAACCCTAAACCTTGAGGCCTCAACCCTAAACCCCAAACACTAAATCCTAATCCCTAAACCATAAACCCCAAACACTAAACAATAAAAAATAAACTCTAGTCATTCAACCCTAATCCCTAAATATTAAATCTTAAACCCTGAACCTTGAGGTGTATGGCCTAAACACTCAACCCTAAGCCTTAAGCCCTAAATCTTGAACCGTAAACCTAAGCTATAAACACTAAACCCTTAACCCTGAGCCCTAAACTATAAAACCTAAACCCTCAACCTTAAATCCTAAACCCTGAACCCTGAATCTTAAACCCTGAACCCTGAGACCTAAACCCTAAACCCTAAATCCTAAACCATTAACTCTTAACCTTGAAACTTGAGCCCTAAACCCTAAACCCTAAATTGTGAACCATAAAACCTCATCCCTAAACCCTAAACCCTCAACCCTGAACCCTAAATCCTAAACCATGAGCTGTTAATCCTAAACCCTGAGCCATAAACCCTAAGCCCTAAACCCTAAACACTAAACCCTAAACCCTGAGCTATTAACCCTAAACCAAAAACCCAAAACCTTAAACATTTAACCCATAACCCTAAGACCTAAACCCTAAACCCTGAATCATGAGCCCTAAATGATAAACCATAAAACCTAAAACATCAACACTGGATCCTAAACCCTAAACCCTAAATCCTAAACAATAAATCAATAATCCTGAACACTAAACCCTAAAACCTAATCCTTGATCTGTGAGCTCTAAACCATAAATATTGAGACCTAAACCCTAAACCCTAAATCCTAGTCACTAAACACTAAACCCTAAACCCTAAACACTAAACAATAATCCCTAATCCTTTAACCCTAAGCCCTAAACCCTGAACCTTGAGGCCTAAGCCCTAAACACTTAACCTTAAGCCACTAAACAATTACTCCCATGTTTGAAATTTAGGTTTCTCCAGATACAACGACATTTTGATCTAGGCACTCGATGATTCCTGAATTTCCAATCCTGCCATAGATCCCAGTAGTCCTTGATCCTTGGATACAAGGAGACACAATTACTGAGACAAACCAGACACGTTCAAGGAAGAAAAGGTTCTTGTGAATATGAAAATGTATCAAAGTGAATCAAGAATGTGAATATGAGCATTGAAAGGAATGATAAGAAGATTGTTCCAAGCCGTGATCTCAGATGATAATAAAACACCAAACATAATTTGATCAACTGCTACAAATAGGTGTGCCACGATCCAAGAACAACCAAGGCAACAAGGCAAGGACATGAGATCCAAATAAATAGGAGTGCCACGATCCAAGAAAAGCCAAGGTAACAAGACAAGGACATGAAACCCGAAGAAGTAGTATCAACACCACACCCTCCCATACTGCTGAATGAGTAGAGTGATACCATAGATCTGTATGAGTTGCCAAAATCAACTCAGTACTACTTGAACATTGACAAAACTAACACTGGGCTTCACCAAAATAGCTCCCCCACAAGAGAGACTGTCAACATGCCAAAAAAGTGTCAAAAATACAGATCTAAAATATATCAACAAATAAGAGAGATATAAATATATACACTCATAAATACAAAAATGTAACACCCAAAATTTTAGGACATCGGGCTCAACCGAAATTACGTCCATAAGTGATCACAACACCCTCCCAAATTCAGCACTTTATAATTGAGTGCATGTAAATATTATAATGAGTAAAAGTACCTTTTTCATTCGAAATATGTGTATAAAAATGTCACCAATGCGTAGATTTTGAAAAAATACACAATTTCAAAAAAATGATCACCTTAATCCGAGCTACAGATCAAAAGTTATGAGCTCTATAAGGTTTTGCTATTAAAATAATATTTTAATTTTGATCTTTTTAAAAGGTACACATGACACCCAAATGTCCAAAAGGTAAAAGAGTGCATCCACATGATACAAGCTTGTGATCAAAGGATAAAATCCTGTGCCCAAAACCTAAAATGTCTAGAGGGTAAATCATTGCGTCCAGAGGGTACACACCAATATCCAATTGATAAAAGAATGAACCCTAAGGGTACAGATCTGCATCTAGTGGATAAAAGACTGCATCCAAAACTGAAATATCTAGAGGGTAAAAGAGTGCATCTAGAAGGTACATGCTTATATCCAATGGATAAAAGAATGCACCCAGAGGGTACAAATTTACGTCCAGTGGATAAAAGACTGCATCCAAAACTGAAATATCTAGAGGGTAAATGAATGCATCCAAAAGGTACATGCTTATATCCAACAAATAAAAGAATACACCCAAACAGTACAGATCTACGTCTAGTGGATAAAAGACTACATCCAAAACCGAAATATCTAGAGGAGAAAAGAATGCATCTGAAAGGTACACACTTATATCTAATGGATAAAAGAATGCACCCAAAGCGTACAGATCTACATCTGGTGGATAAAATACTGCATCCAAAACCAAAATATTCAGAGGGTAAAATAATGCATCTTGAAGGTACATGCTTATATCTAATGGATAAAATAATGCACCTAGAGGGTACATCTCTGCATCTAGATTTGAATGCCTCAAAACATGGTCAAGATTACAGTCGATTCTATGGTTTTGACACCTTCCAAATCCAATGATGCACTCCATTTTACATAAAAATACATGCTACAGAAAATTGCTAACAAATTCCAAATACATGTTACCCAATACACCTAAATCCTTTGTCCCATCGCAAAGAAACTACTTACACATGGATGTCTACATCATCTATGTGCTCTGATACCCATTTTTATTAGGAATGATAAGAAGATTATTCAACTTAAGCCACGATTCATCAGATTTGATAATAACAATATTCACATTAGATTCATGCAAAAATAGAAGAGCTAAAATACCATTGATATTTTTAAGGAGGGAAGTCCATAGATAATCCAAGATTAGTTTGGTACAAAGACATGTTACCTAATAGAGCTGATCTCCTGAATTATTCAATAAGAAAGATGTGACATATTTGGAGCTCTAAAGAGTGATAAATTGTAATTACTAGTCTAGTGGTATTTTTGGGTTTGGCTGATTAGGTACCACTCCCACTTTAACTGTATTTTATGTTCTGGTCAGTTTTATAGTTTAGACTCCAATATTGACCAGTCTATGCTGGAACTGACCTTATCTATCATGAGAAATGCTGAACTCAACACAACTATGCATAATCTAACTCCACACAACTTAGTGACACCTAATGCAGATCTAACTTTCAAGGAAGACGTAGGGCTAATACAAGTGTAATATTATCCTAGATAAATAAATAAAAAGATAAATAATGAACCTGACATCTAACAATGCATGTGGTAATTATTTCTAGCTTCCAATGGGTCATCCTAGGCTTACAATAATACCATACATGGAAATATAAGAAATGTGAAATTTGTTTTAAGAGTGTGAATAAAATGACATCCAATATTGACTAAGTACTACTGTGGGGAGAATACATGTGTTATCACTATTGAGCTTATCCCCCATACAATGCAATTCGGCTCATCCAAGTAACCCCACATTTGAAGAAACTAGAGGCGAATTGACATGTCTCAAATCCTACAAACAGGCATGCAGAGGGACTCTACAATGGTGAGTGGCAGGGCATGCAAAAGATCTTTAACTGAACCCTGTACAAGAAAAGAAATTTGTAATTTGAAGGTGGCTCTGTCGAGTAGAACCCGTGATTCAAATCCAACAAACAGATTTTGAGGTGACAAAACTTCTAAAATGAACTTTAGAAGGGTCAGGGAAGGAGAAGACCAGTGTTAAAGCCCTAAACCATAAGACTCAAAGGAAAAGAAACCGCGAAGGTTCAAACCTTGTCAGGCTCTGAAATGACTTAGAACGAGCCCTAAACCATGACTAACCCTATGGAGGAGATAGCGGATGCTGCGAACCTGAAACCCTAAACGACATTATCCCTGAACCTAAACTCTAAACCCTAAACCCTCAACCCTCAACCCTAAACACTAAAACCTAAACCCTAATTACCAAACTTTGAGCACTGGCTCCTACATGTTGAACGATCAACACTTGAGACTTATACCCTAAGGCACTGGCCCAAAAGCCCTGATTCCTAAACCTGAGTGACATCTCGACCAAGTATTCAGGGCTAAACCCTAAGAACCTAAGCCCTAGGATACAACCGTCTAAAAGTCCTAAGATTTTAAACATTGAACACTAAAAATCCACGTGTTGTAACCCGACTCTCCTTTAAAGGAAAAATCCTGATGCAGGTAATTCAAATTGAGTGCGGACCTTTTTGATGTGAAATCCCAGGTATCCGAGAAAAAGGGATAGGGTCAGGGTTGAATATTCAAAGTAGACCCCCTAGGCCAATAGGAGGGTTGCACAAGTGTCAACACGTTACGCTAATTCAAGAGTAAAATTGGGGGAAGGTTTCCAAACAAGCACCATGGGAACTCCACGTGTCCCTCAGTCAAATATTATGTGTCTTGCCGAACAAAAGGACTTAGCCAGAACATGACAGAAACTAAGTTCAGCCATGGAAGAAGCCACATGTCGGCCTAATGCAACTTCAAAGGCATAAAATACAAAGAGCAGCCCTCAGACATGCGCCAACCCTTTCACGTGTTTGGTATTAAAAAAGGTGGCCCATTTTGGTAGCTAGTTCCAAGCCATTAATTTGGTACAAAAGAAATGTTACCCGATTCAACTATCTCCTTTTTCAATAGCTGGTGCATATCTTTTGAGCTCCAAGAGTGTCTCATAAATTTGACAATATTTGGCACCATTGGAAAGATCTCGGCCTCACTAAGTATAGACCACTTGAGATATGAGACTTTTTATTAATTCTTGGAGAGGTATAGGTGGGGAAAAAAATACTGAAGAAGCATCTTCATGTGGCATTACGATACAAGATCTATTCATGCCCCCAACAACCATATTGGATTTGATCTAGAGTCCGTACAGTAATCCCCCTACCTAGTTGAGGTGCCGACACAAGTAGATCGACTGTCAAGCATGACAAATTTGGGGTGGATTGTGAATAGGAGACATGTGATGATGGTGGTCATGAATGCTGAATATGATACTGTAGTTATTCCCGCTTCTAGCTCTCCAATGGGTCTTCCCTTGGTGTACATGAATACCATACATGGAAATATGAAGAGTTGGGAAATTCATTGTAAAAGGTATGGAATGCAAAATTTTACTAGAATTTGTTACGAAATCCTCTCCTTCACTTAGATCTTATGTTTACTAAAGGATTTGTGGAGCTTTTCTAACCTCTCCTTCGGGTATGTAATGCCAAGATTTGCTTCTTGGCCAATTGCAATATACTGTATCGACTCCTGAGGTAATGAATATATATGTCTGTGGATTGCATTTCCTCGACCCTCTCATTTATTTGAATATTAAACTCTCTGATATCTTGAAATTTGCGATTTGGTCACTCTAGTAGCAATAGATTGTCTTGCCATTGCATTTTGATGAGTCTAAACTGTCTAATACTGACATTTAAATGAGCATCTAAACCATAAGCCTTTGGTACCATCACCTGCGAACTTAAACCCTAAACCCTATTTCCTTGCATCTCTTTAACCTTAAGTCCTAAACCTTGGAAACCCTAGACGTTTAGACTCTAAAAAACCATAGATCCTCTGCAACCTATATTTGTATGCACCTGAACCCTAAAGGAATTATGAACCTAAACCTTAATTACCAGACTTTGAGCTCTAAATCCTAAACTCTACAAGGTCCCTACACTTTGAGACTTATGCTCCTATGTACTCAACCTGTAATCACACTGAAAGTCCTCAACCTTAAACATTTGGTTGCTAAGCCATTTAGGAGTTGAACCCGATTCCTGCGCTAACAACAGGTTAAACCCTAAGCATTAGATGTGTAAACCCTATACATTGTAACTCAGACCCTAAATCGTATATGCCTATTATTTTGCATATTTGAGCACTATAGATACTTGTTGGAAAGACTTCTAAAAAAAGATACTAATGAGAATGATTGAAATTGGTACAACAATTTTTGAAGGAGGGAAATTTTAGATATCTAAGAAAATATTTTCTATAACCCTTATCCTAAGCAACCCCTTCTCATGTGGGAAGCTTGCACAAAGAAATGTTACCCAATACAATCTATATTATTTTTCCCATCACATGAAAACTATTTCAATTAATGTAATGTTTTGTGTCTTACCTATTGTTATTATTATTGACATAGAGAGTATTCGAATAGAAAAGGGTTCATTTGCTTTGTAGGCATAACATTCAAAGAGAGTCATCACAATTTTATGCCTTTCATCTGCTAATATTTTGAAGGAATGAAATGCCAAATATCCAAGATCAATTAAGTACAAAGAAATGTTACCCAATACAACTATCTCCTTTTTTATATAGCTTGTAAAATATTCAGAGTCTCCAAGAGTGTTATAAATTAAGAATAACAAGTCCAGTGGTATTTTTAAGTCTGACTGATTAGGATCCCACTTATAATTTGATCATTTTTCATAATTTAAACTCTAATGCTGAACATCTATGTGACAACGACCATATCTATCATGAGAAAAGTGAAGTTTCTAGAGTATGCATAATCATTACCAAGTTAGTGATACAAACCAGACACTTTCAAGGAAGAATAGGTTCTTGTGAATATGAACATGTATCAAAGTGAATCATGAATGTGAATACGAGAATGTGGTTAATTTTTCCAACTTCTAAAGGGTCATCCTGGCTTTCATAATACCATACATGAAAATATGAGAAATGTGAAATTTGTTTCAAGAGTGTGAAGAAATCGACATTCAATAGAGAAATTATATGTGGGGAGAAACACGTTTGGCAGAGCTGTGTAATATATAAGGTTTGTCAATCCTTATAATGTAGAAGATTAAGAGCAATTTTCACTTTGTAATTACTACTGTAGACTAAAGATCAAGTTCAGAAGATCAATACCATTAGAGTGTTTGTTTCGTAAACATTGAACCCTAAATCCTAAACCCTAACCCCTAAGCCCCAAACCATAAATTACAAACCCTAAACCTTGAACCCTAAAACATAAACCTTAAACCCTAGGCTCTAAACCCTAAACCCTAAACATTGAGCCCTTAACCCTAAACCCTAAAAGTTAAACCCTAGGCTCTAAACCCTAAAACGTAAACCCTAAACCCTAAAGATTGAGCCATTAACCTTAAACCATGAACACTAAACACTAAACCCTAAACCCTAAACCCTAAAACCTAAAACCTAAAACCTAAACCCTAAACCATGAACACTGATCCCTAAGTTCCCTAAACCCTAAACCCTAAACCCTCAACCCTTAAACCTAAAACCTTAACCCTAAACACTCAACCCTTAACTATGTAACATTACCAACAAAGGAGTTCATACTGGTATTATGGTTGGATGAGGGTCAAATCTCAAGGATCATATTCATATTCAGTGTATCATCGTCGAAGAGGGAAACTCCCCGGTCAAATCATTTATTCAGTATGCTATGGAAGATTAGAAAAGCAAATGAAATATGGAGAATTATATTTCATGGGTAATTAGTACTAAGTATCAACAAGACTAATATGGCTTTCGACTACTCGAACTAGGAGGGCATGAAAATATTAGGAGCATATATCCTAGTCTCGTGCATATAACCATCATTGAGTCTGCTTGTACAAAATAAGCATAACAACAAGGGAATGACTAAGAACACACATGGGCTATCAATTACCTAGTAAATATTTCTTGTTTAGTTCTAAATGGGAGTGAGTTGGCCCATGGCTTAGTGACCTTCTATTCATTGATAATTCCTTCTATGATAAACCCATGGATGCTTTCACAAATGCCTTCAAAAGGATAGGGGTAGTCATTCATCTTAGTGAAGGGATTGATGTGATTTCCAAACAACTTGAAATGCATACAATATTTAGATTTCATAACACAAATTTACAAATATCTCTATCATTATAAATGGAAGCCAAGTAACGATGTCTCCCTATATCCAATAGATCAGAACTACTGGGGTCTGTGGCAGGATTTGACATTAGGAAAATAGTGTCTGAATCATGTCTATTGCATCTAGAGAAACATTCTCAAACATTAGATTAATGCATCTTGGAAAATAAAATTGAACCTCAGATATCCTCTCAAATTACCAGTCTAGGTCTTGGTCTAGGTCATGTTCCTGGTCCTGTTTCTGCTTTGAGTTCTAGTTTTGGTTGTGGTCATCGAATATGGAAGTTTTAGGAAAGGAATCCAAACTTGAATAATTATTCCCATTTAGATTGTTTTAAATACCAATGACAGTGGTAGTTCATGTGGAACTCGGTTAGTGGAAGGTGGGGTTGTGCCCTTGTTGGGTTTTTCTCATTATGTCATTGGTAGCCTTTCTTGGTATTATCAGAGAGAACTCCCCCATGATTGTGTGATACTTTTAACAGCTCCCTTGGCTCCAAGGAACTTGTTTTTATCATGATGTAATAACAAGGCTAGTTTTAACGGGTATTAACAGAAAAAAGAAAACAAATTTGATTGGAATTACTTATGAAATGCATTCCTTCGCTTCGAGCTTATCTTTATAAATGTAATTCATCTTTCCATAAGTTATCCATATTTTCCAAATTTGGGTCAAATTGACATTTTGGACCTCTAAAAGCATGAATAAAATATTGAGTTCATTTCCCCCAACCTTTCTTGAAGCGAATTTAAATGAAATGAAATTTGGAATTTGGATGTGGCACGTGGTAGACATTGATTGTCCTGCCATAGATTTACTTATTGACGATTATTTTTTATTAGTTGGATTTATTTTCCATTGTTATGATAAGTGCATTTTTTAGAATGCCAAATCACTATTAGGTTTATTCATGAGAATACAATTATTATTGTGGCATGGTGGATGTAATTCCTTAAAGCCTCCCATAATTATGAATACCTCTCTTACAGAACCCCATACAACATGGATATATACTAACCAAACTTATCATACCTCCTTGAGATTGAAGAAGGGTGTTTATGGATGATTTTAGCTTGCTTGAAGAGTTTTCAGAGTAGACAAACCAAGAAGTGACTAGTGAACCTTGCTCTTGTGCAATGTAAGGGAAAATTTTGGTAAAGGAAAGTGAGAGGATTCGTTGGATGAATGTTGAACAACTGAGATGACTGAAATAGGTGGTTTAGTTGTTTGAGAACATGATGAAATCCTAAAAATCCTACAAATATCAATAAGAAATCACTAACACATATAAAACTGTTACAAATATTAATAACCAATCCAAAAGGCCCCAAAACCTAAACAATGCCTATATTCTTTCACAAAATGATATTGATTATATAATTTAAACCCTAAAAGCTTGAAGGTTGAATGTTGAAATCCTAAAAAATACCTATGTACTGACCATATTAGAATATGAAAACTATCTTCTAAACCATGATCAGGTGGATTTGTGAGACTAGTTCCATAAGGTGCATAGTGACCCTATTCATCTGGTATATTTGAGTGAAAATACTCAATTAAACCATGTCCTAAAAGGCCCCAATAACCTAAACAATGCCTATATACTAATTCAAAACCTTCAATAGATACTTACACAGTTTATAATTTGTTGAACACGTCTTCTACATTTTTTAAGGGCACCCGGCCCCGTAATAGCTGCAAACCTAACCCTAATACCTAACGTGTTGCACTAAGCCTTTATTTAGAATTTGAAAAATCTATCTTTTTGGCCCCCCGTACTTTGTGACATATGGACCGTTATTAGACTAGTTCCATATTTAAACCTAGTAGGTGGCCTTAACGGGGTTAATTTACTTAAATAAATTTAAACAATAAGAACCATATAAATCCATAGAAGTTATGCCTCACACATACACCAGGTAATAGACAAGGAACTAAGCCCATTAGGTATGCATCACGTTTCAAGCTTGGTAACAACCTCAAATGCTCCATATGCATCCATGTAACTTGCATCGCATTTAACAAGGCTGCACTCAATCACATAACATTCCACAGTTTTCAAATTTATTCACATTCATCATCCACGCATTTCATAACATACACTACAAATACACGGGAGTAATATTTAACTTACTACATTTCATAAAGCTCGCTGAACAAAGAAACCTAAATATTATAATTGCACTACACACTTATAGAACTACCGTAACATTTGTAGATTTAGTCTTGAAATTCCATTTGTATCATGTCCATCTTATTTGGCCCCCCATAGGACTTTCATGGCCCTATTCATAATGGGATCTTTCCTTATCTTAGGTTTGATGCTTGAGATTGGGGTGATACATGTCACCCTCTTTCCTGAAGATAATTTTTATTGATTCTTCATTTTGAGTACAGTTCAACAACCATCAACTTGGAGAGGACCTAGAGAATTCCAGATAAATCATTTAGTACACCTCGGAGTTGGATAGAGCTTAAGAGATTGTTCATCCCACCAGGGCACTAATGATCTCATTCTTGGAGTTGCCTCGAGCATTCCAAGTTTGAGGTAGGCTCAGGTTACCTCAATTCCATGTCCTTATTGGCCAAGCATAATATTTTGTCGACAGGCTCAACTGGAGCTTAATGTTTGTTTGAATATCCCAAGCTTACATATTATCTATTCCTTCACCACGACACAATTAGTAAATATTTGATTTATTAAAACTAATTTTCTCTATAACCCTGGCATGAACTATTTGAGGTTTCATATTTAAGCCATAGGCCACAGATTAGGAAACCCCCTGGGTTACACCATTTTCTTTATGGGATTTATCCATGATGGTATTTACTATTATTATCCTCCCCTCATATTAAAAGATTAATGTGGTTAAATCTAATTCATATAATTTTTTAATCTTCCAAACCTTGTGATCTTAGGTAAATTATTTGGTTGTAGGTAATCTCATCCTTATGATTTCAAGGAGGAGGCTTGGTTTTACGATGGATTTTTATGGAGTTTCAAGGTATGGAGACTACATTAGGTGTTCTTTTTGGATCTATAAGTAATGACTTATAATGGAGATTCTTTACATGTTTAGGCCATTGATTTTTGAATCATTTCTTAAGGGAGATTTGGTTTAAAATTCCTCATAGGAGGGCTTTGATTGGATTTTTCCATTAGATTCTTAGGTTGTTTTATTGCCATTTTTAACATTATTGATTTGTTATCCATCTTTGTCACATATATGTGAAATTTTGAGGCCTTCATTCTCGTAACTCAGGTCTCTCTCATGGTATTCAGAGGGATCCGCTATGGTATATTAGAGGGACTTGATATATGTCCTTGATTTTTGGAGATTTAGGCTATGTCCATGATACATTTTGTTGTGTGGAATCCTTGGATCTAACCCTTTCTCGTATGTTATTGAAGACCATATGGATGGAAGTTATAGGGAGACTCAATGGTTAATGTAAGAAGGAGACAAGTTTAAAATTTTGTGACATGTTGTTCATTACCATTTTTTCTTAGGCTTGTGCACTTGAATTTGGGACCTACCAATGGTTATGGTGATTGAATAATTTTGATAGAGAAATGGGGTATGCCAAACCTCCCATATGAGGTTTTGAGTTAATGAACCTTGAAAAGGATATCAAAACCAATTTAATCTTGTATTGCCTTTTGGAGACTTCATTAAGTAGACTTTAGTTTAATTCAATGAAGGTAATTATTAGCTAGTATATGCTTACCATACAATGATGCACATAAAGGCACAAATTTGTTGTATGTGACACTACACTTTCACATCATTGAAGGAGATTTTGAAAAGGGTATCATTATCATGTTGAAATAAGGAAATAATAAATTATTAATTGACCTGAATTTACATGTAGAAGATATATCAAAATACATTATCTTGGATTTTCCTGAACATAATTTCAAATAAATAACTAAAGAGGGGAAACTACACATACACACAGTTCATAGTGTATCACAGTTTAGGCTATGCTATATTATTATTGTTACAGTGCATGAACATATTCTTGGATAGCTATTAACATAGGGTCGACGATAGGCATATTAGATATATGAAATGTCATTTGGGTTATAAAATGTAACTGCATTCCGCCCACTATAAGTAAGCCCTCTAATCAAGGTGGCATCCTGTAGCGTTACCCTAAGTGCATGCAATGGTATCTATTACTTTTACCTTTGATGTTTGTCGATAGGTTTACCTTTATAGGTCTCATATTAATGTTGAAGGAATATGGCAATATTATCTAGGTTTTTCAAGACAATGAACTTAATGTGATAATCCTCTCAAGGTGGTCATGGAATCCTATGGTGTCAGGTGTCAGTTAATTTCGAGCAAGGAGAAACAAGGTCATATCATTATATATTGCAACCGATATTGTTTTTTCCTCACGATTGATATGTCACTAGAAATTAAAATGTATCCGGCATTGTGCATGTAGAGGCACTTACCATCAATATATAAGGAACATATCTATATATATATAGGCATGCATTTTGTATAAGGTAGCTATAACCCCATTTTCCTCAATAGTTCGACATCTGTAACTGAAGACCACTGGTAGATAGTCCCCCTACACTTGTTCTTTTTATTGAACATCCTTTGACATAGAACGTGGACACCAAGGAAATTCATATTTAATTAGAACAACCCTCATCTTCCAAATTGCAAAGACTTTTGGAGTTGGCCAAAGAGCTATTTTTCAAATCTAAATGGTAAATGGATAACCTATGAATGATTGAGTAGGCAAATAATTAGAAGAGTCAATGATAAAGTCCAGAAGAGAAACATACCCATCTCCTAGAGATTATAAACATTTTTCAAATATGAAATCTTTTCAAGAAGACAGAGGAATGAAGTTATAGCTACATAAAATATTAGATAGGGGGTAAAGTAGATCTCATGATCCAAAATAGAATACATTACCTTTGGGCTTAAAATCCTAATTTCAATCATTTTTCAGACTCCCAATGATGCCCATATAGCTCTGGAATAACATATTTTGAATCCCAAGCCAATAGAGCTATCAATCTTATGTTAAATAAGATGAAAATATTTCAGTCAAGCATTTTAAGTATACAAAATTATGATACACTATACGTGAATACAAGGTATAGAGTCTCACTCAAGATATTCCCCCCTGAAATCAAGCTCTTGCAAGATTATAAACCATGGGTCAATAATATTAATCTCGAAGAGAAGTGCCTTTTCAGTGGGTATCACAACTATTTAGTGTGCAAAAATTCAAAGTCTGATCATCCCTGAGTTAGGAGAAGACTTAAGCACATGGATTAGGGATATCATTGGACAATAACATATCTACAATGAAATAGGATACAGTTTGCATCCCCTCTATTGGTTGAACATGTATGCAAAATTGCCAAGCTTTTCTTCACCAGAGACTCCTCATAGGATAATATGTAACTGGTTTTGAGACCCCGCAATAGTCATTCATGTACAATGATATTCTAAGGATGGTTGTTTCACTGACCAACCACTATGTTCATAATCACATCCCATCTCCAAAAACATGAAGAGGAAAGGTTATCCTCCCATCCTAAAATACAGGGGGTAAGAGGATTGATGGAGTTGGAATGTTCTTCCTATAGTAGAAGATTCTAATGGGTGACGAACAGGTTACACTACACACACAATCAAAAGAAGTAAAATCACTTCCGCAAATGACATTTTTATGTTTTGTTCTTGGTGTGGAGATTGGTCAAGTTGAGTAAAATAAAGATGAAGCCCTATTTGTTGTTTTGCAGCTCCCCTAAGAACACTTGGAAAGTGTAATCCTAGGCTAATCATACATATGTGGTTCTTTATTTGTATGCACTCTGTCTCTGAATATCTAGTGCTCCAACCTTTTATGACCTACGTAGGATCCCCTTCAAAGAACCTTTAATACCATTCGTAGAAATGGTTTCTTTATCATAAAGGTATGGAAGATCCCTAGATGTGCTTTATATACCATATGTGTGAGTAAGTGTGTGTACATCCATGTGTATGTGAGTGTGTGTGTGACTGTATGTGAATAGACACATCATGGCTTTTCACATCAACCATATATATTTGTTTCAGAGGTTATATCCCCCCTATGAATGTCAATTATACAGTCAAAGGACTATGAAACCATTCTACTCATGTAACTCATACGTACATGGGCCATGGAGATAAACATCATCTATTGACACACACACACATCACACAACACACCCACAACACACACACATGCACACACAACACACACACACACACACACCAATCATTATTTTCCAAAATATAGAATCTAATAGACAAAAAAATAATAGAGAAATGAATCCTACCTAAAGAGGGATATCATCCAACTCGGAGTTGCACCTGCATTTATCCCCACTTTGAGTCCATTGAAATGGATCTTGGTGTGGCAATGCCACTCACAAGTGTAGCTAAATGCCACAGCACAACAATGTCCTACCCCTCTCCTTGAGCACCTATAAAGTAGCCACGTCAACGGCCCACCAATTCCCTCAAGACTAATTCAAAGGGTGACTGTGTCCGAAGCCTCATACGACCAAAAAAATATTCGCTATAGCCACTCACATAGATCACTTAAATGAAATCTTATACCAATATAATCACTAAAATATATGCTATATAGTATATATATATCCATATACACCCCAACTTTATGAAAACAAATCACAACAAAATAATGTGTAACTCATATTTATAAGATGGTGATATGCAGTAGAAGTTTCATTTCTTCTAACATCCCATATAAATTACCTCCAGCAAAATATAAGATCATCCTCCATATGTTCAATAAGTTGAGTCCACGGGGGGTTCACTTATGGAAAAAATATGGTATAACATTTCGTTCGAAGGGTATTAAATGAATACCCTTAATATTCTAGTTTGGCTATCCTAATTATAATTTCTATACCTCCCAATATTATTAGAACAAAACCTCCATATTTTTCCATGTACCTTACTTACCCATTTTTCAGGCGATTACAATTTTATCTTGACCCCTTTTTATTTATACCCTAATATATTAAGCACAGAAAAAATTTCATGTTTCATACCATTTCCCTAAATATCAATTTGTCTTAATATACATTTCCAAGGGCCCGAAAATTAGTTTGAAGCTTTCATTTAAGACACTATTACCAATCACCTTATATAATGGTAAGATTTAAGTTATTTATCAATATTTCTTCAAATAATTAACCTATGGTGAAATAATATCAATACTAAAGGGTTTTTGAAAGCATACTCAATTTTAGTTTTCTACCATCTTATTATTTCTTTAGGGTTAAGAATCTCCTACCCTCACGATTTCCTTATTTAAAAAGAGATTATAATTTAATTAATAACCACACTCCTTTTACAATTTTTAGATATTTAGCTTTAAAAACTAGGGTTCAAATGTTTTAGTTTTATATTAAAATTAATCTTACCTCTTCCTTTAGCCCATCTATCTAATCCTACCCCCAATACCTAATTCAAAACATTAATAAATTAAACTCTTTCACCCCCATGTCTATCGGTATATTGACTTTAATTTTATTAATTTTAATTACCTCAACATGAAACCACGTGCTAGGATATTTCCTAGCTAATGAACACCCTGTGGTAGAGTCCAAGGGGCTCATTTCCATGTAAGGGAGGCCCGCAAAGTGAAATGAGCCCCTTAAAATTGCCACATTTAGCCCAAATTCGAGTTTGGGTAAATTGGCTCAAAATAAGAGGTGGTGGGAGCCACCCAAATCATAATTAGGTCATCCCAAACCACTAACAAATAAATTAACTAATATAGCACAACTCAAATGCATGTGGGGACCATTAGTTCCCTAAACTAGTTTATCACAATACTGAACAAATTACAATAACATAACTACAAATAGGAATCACACAAGGTGTCTAATCATGAATTTTCCACAAATACATAAGGCTACACCAAAATCATGCATGGCTAAAGGACTCAGCCTAATTAGACACTTCTACAATTTGAGGTGCCACTCCTAAACCCATCTTCTCCTTTGTGCCTTGTAATATGCACACTCAATTCACACATTAAACATACCTGCCTGATAAATAATGAATCAAATAAATAGTCCAATATAAATACAATCAAACCAATCATGGATAATCATCCCAACTATACAAAAATTGATAATTATTTCACTTATGATTAACAATCCATATCTAGAAGCAACCTGCATCCAAATGAGATTACTATCCACAATGTCACATAGGTTTCTATAGTAGATAAAAACATAGAATTCATCCAAGTTATTCCATAATAAAATCCAAAGAAGAATCGTCATAATTAATGGTCACAATATGAAATAGATTCATCATTTATCCATCATATATCTAGTAAAATCTATCTAAGTTACATCCTTCTAATATCCATAATAGCATGGGTACAAGAACTAGTAATATGTATCAGTACATCACATTGGCATAACGTGCCTCAAACACCATCTACATCACAAGAGTTATCTACAACAAAACCATATAATGCTTAAATAGTATTATATCGATTTCAATAATCCATAATGCAACCACATATTATCTAACTAGTGCAAAATAAAGATCAACAACCTAGTAGATTAAATGAGTCATTAAATGTAACGATGCAAGAAAGGGGTGGGAAATACATCCCCCTCTCCTAAGATTATAATTCCTCCTAGAAGTCACTGGATGAGATAGAGATATTTCCTCATGAGGTATCATGTCATATCATTTGGTTGTCTAATCATAATAAGCAATGTCCCACCCATTGAAACTTTATCTGGTACTAAGTGTTTCTCTCATTTAGAGTAATTTAATCAAAGAGAGTTGTAGCTTCCAAGGAAATTGTTATTAAGATCACTGTCTAACACCCCTACATGGCCACACGTAATTGGATGTCTAAGATTACGGTCTCCTTAAGGTAACTATATTTTTGTCTCAAAAAACATGCCTCACCATATATAACATGGTTCAAAGTCAAGTGTGTTTTCAAATAGGAGAATATTAATCAAGGGAAATTGTAGCTTCCAAAGGATTCATTTGTATCATCATCTAACTTTAATATAAGGGTCCACATAAGTGGGTCATAATGCCCACATTTAAATGAAACTGAGCTAAGGATGATCATTTTTTTCTTAAAATGGGAATCAAGTCATGCATACTTGATGTGTACAAGCCCACTCAGGGATACCATCCAAGGTGCCACAAATACCACACAAGAAGAGAATTTTTTTCCAATTTTATGTGTGGGTTCACCTTCTAGCTCACAATTAACTTAAAATTTGGGAAATGGTTCAAAAGACTCTCTTATTTGGTCCTAACATCTACATTGTTCATTAAGGGGTCAAGGATAAAGATTCACATAATACCAAACATGATTAAGGGGTGGTGACTTGATTTGAAATTTTTTTTTTTACGTTCACATAATGATAGTAAAAATAATTTGTGGGTGAAATATCTATCCGACCATCAAGTTAGGATTGATTTTATCATTTGGCTTCCAAGGTTTCATTGCATGTACCATTTTCTAGAACATCGCAATTCCATTTCATAGTTTTTGAGAAGAATCATAAGGGATAGTCTAATTTATTATTGTTTAACAATTTACATAATTTTTCACCATACAGATCAATTTTTCTAACTTTCTACACTCCAAAAAAACCATAATTCCTCCATGAATCAAGAAACAACAAATTTTCAATTCAATAAGACATATGAGAAGTTTACTTAATTTTTCTCATTTCTTTATCGCCATAACCAAGAGAATACATAAATGAGTTTTCCGAAAAATAATTCATTCAAAAAGGACATTTCCAAAACCTATTAAGATACTATGCAAACAACAATTTAGATGGGATACAACAAATTTTTTGTTTATTTCTTCTTCAAGAGTACAAGAGGTCACGAACATTTTCCCTTAAGGGAAGGTATAGCCTAATACTTATCTAGATCTTGAATTTATGATAACTTTTATTCAACAATTATTTGGTCATAAATGACCTATTCAGTCATAGGAGATGAATATAAATAAACTCCTTTACTAGAGAGTGAATCGATTTTACACAAATACCTTAAGTTTTGTTACCCTATTGACTGATAAAGGCATTGGAGCCATGCATTTATAAGAGTACCCCAAAACAACATATCTCTTAATGAAATTTACAATTTACATTTCTTAGCTATGGTTGATACTAAAAACAATGGATGTATTTACCCAAAGTAGGTGGAATGAATAGATAATCGTTATTCTTAGTCCTTACCATAAGGGGTTACACCATTTATCTTATAATAAGTTTCTTAAAGTTTTCGGTATGAAGGAAATACTACACAAGAATATCCTAGGAGTCAAGTATCCAAAGGAATATTTAATTTGTGAGACCATTGCAACCTTCGATTATTCGCATTACTCTTTCATCTAGAACTTAGGAATGACAACACAATGCCTAGGTTACCTTTATAAGACTAACAATTTAGAGTGTAATCCATGTTATATGGATATCACCTAGCCAAGAATAGTAAACATCACTTATTCCATTTAAAACAATAACTTATGATAAACTCAATTCTATATTTTAAGGGGTTACAAATTATAAAAATTTGATCAACCAGGTTTATTTCAAGTACATATTCTACAAGTTTTCCCATTTACATATAATTTCTCGATTTAGTTTTTGTTTATAAGGTATAAGTACATAGATGTAGTTATAGATATATATTACTTTTTGGTGAGTTACGAATCATTGCATGCATCACTATTACACCATATTACTTGTATACCACATCGCCCAGCAAAGAGAAAAATCAACACTAATTTACTTTATTTTATTTTTGCAGGGAGAGAGAGGATGAGATATTTTTGTTATTTTCACATAATCATTGTTCTTCTATTTATGAAATAAGTTAAGAGGGAGAGAGAGATTCCATGATTTCTACACATAAGTCTTAGTATCATAAACATGATTATTTAATAACGTTCTACCCAATTTGAGAAGGGTTATTATCACAAGTGTACATTCTAAGGTGAAACAATTTAACCAAGTTACATTGCATCAAAACTTAGTAAATGATTATAGAATAAACATCAGCCTGTCGGGCTCAAAAAGGGTTATAAAGTAATAGAACATTACCAAAGATGATCCAAAATTTATGTTGAGGGTTGTGATGAATTTTTTTAAGTTGTGGAAACCAAAGTGAGTTTTCTAATAGCTCAATGTATTATTGGTTTACTAGCAGAGGATAAAATAACTATGAAATATCACTTCAAGTAAAGCCATCGTATAAAAGAGACACTAAAAAACCTTTCCCCTTATCATATATTGTTTAGAGACAAGTTAGAGGAGTTTACATGAGCAAAATTTTCCATCCAAGCATGCTGAAATTAGAAATACACTTTTGAATAGAAAGGAAAGGTTATAAGTTTGTTTGGTAAATATCATTATAAAGAGATTTATAAAATGTAGATTCGTAAGGTATACAAAAGGAGTTAAAATTATTCCAATTCACAATAATGAAATTTTAAGATGTGGAAGACCTTTTTATCTTGTTAGGTTTCTCTACAACAAAGTACCATTATTTATTTTTTTTCCCATACCCAAAGGGTTTTGCTAGGTTTAAATGTGGTGTCCTTAACATTGTGAGTGAGTTTCCCATGAAACAATGAATCACTCTATTGGTGCTCAATTTTATCTTGCCCCATTTGTTCAAAATTTCTCAGTCCGCATGGTTTGAAGTATTCTATGTCTCCCTGTATGGATGCATGAATGCTTTCTCCTTCATTTGGTTACCATTGTCAGTCCTTTCCTTGGGCCGTGGATCACATTGAGCCTTGGTATTATTTGTAGTTTCTCTGTCCATGAGGAACTTTTTGAATTCTAGGTGTGAATGGTGAAGTTTCCCCTGCATTTTATTTTTCCACTGTTATTTTCCCTGTCAAAATTTTCCCAACATCTGTGGATATGCGGTCCTTTCTAATTAGATGCAGCCTAGTGGGTCTTATTGGTGAAATTTGTCACTTTTGTTACATTTGTAAGAAATACCAAATTGGTCCCATGGCCCCAATAGTATATAATTGGCTATTTAGAAATATGAAGTGGTAGGGAAAATTTATTACTTTGACCCTAAAGGGAAAATTTCTTACTTTGACCCTGAAGAAGGAGACGTGGACGATTTTCAAGTCAAAGGTGGCAAGGTGGAGCATTGGAGCATTTTGAATATTTTTTCCCTTTTTGTGAAAATGAGCAAAGTTATAAAATGATCCACAATCTCGCAGGGGAAAAATTGATGTCACGTATTTGAATCAACATTGAAAAGTCAAAGCGGGAAGGTGGGTATTGAGAAGCTTTGAAGTTTTTTGGCTTTGTTTTAAAGGGAATAAATTAGAAAAGTGATCCGCGACCTCGCTGGGGCCCACACAAAAATTTAGAAGGAGAGAGGCAAGTCGTCAAAGTATTTTGAATATTTTTGGCCTTCAAATCAAGTCTTTTCCACGTGGAGAGCTAGAACTTGTTTGGGGACCAGCCCCTGAATTTTACTTTTGAAAGAGTGCAAGGAGACATGTGGAGGTTTCCACTAGATCTTCCCATACTTAGATTTTTTTTAAGTGTCTATGCAACTTTGTTGGACCCTAGACATGTGGAAGGCCCACACTTGTTTGGGAGTCCTTCTTTTGAGCTTCATACCAAAAAAGCACCGAAGAGACATGTGGAGGATTCCACTGACCATGTTCATGCTTAGACTTTTCAATAGACGAGGAAAATTTCTTAGACCCTAGGCACGTGGCACATTCCACTGGTCCTTAAACTCTTTCAACAACTTTTCCAAGTTGAGACACGTGGTGAGCATGCGCTTGTTTGGGGTCTCCACTTTTGGGAACCATATCAAAGGAGTGCCAAAAAGACACGTGGAGGCTTCCGTTGGCTATTCCCATGCTTAGAATTTTTCAGTGGCGGATGTAACTCTGTCAGGTTTTGGACAAGTGGAATGCCCACACTTGTTTGGGGTCTCCTCTTTTAGGCACCATATCAAAAGTGCGCCAAGGAAACAAGTGGTGGCTTCCATTGGCTCCTCTTTACATAGACATTTTCAAATGCCAAAGGAGATTTCTTGGGCCCAAGGCATGTGGAGAGCCTGCAATCATTTGAGGCCCTACCCTTGGACTTCACCTTTGCAATTGTGCCAAGGAGACACGTGGAGGTTTTTGCAGGCTCCTATTTTCACTTAGCCAACATAGACTCACAACACAGGTATGTGGTATAATCCATGCAAGGAAAATCATTTCTTAGAGGCATGAATGTAGGTATCCATGCGAGGGCACTCATTTCTCAAGGTATATTCTCAAAGGTGAAAATGATTACATGTCAGAATCAAGCCATATAGAGCTACCTGAAAATTATTAAAAAGGGGGATTTCTTACATGACAAAATAATAAAATGATTAAGAAGACTTTAAAAAGTTATGACATGGCATCCCAGTTATAGTTGAGGAACTAAGAAACATGACCAGTTCATGATTTATCCACCTGGCGAATTTTGGGTGTAAATCTATTAAACATCACTCTCTAGACTAAACTTGTAACAAAAAAAGGATTCCACAAATATTCTTCTTTTGGGAGGGAATTTGGGATGAGTGAGCGAGTGAAATTTTGTAAATGCAACGAGAATACTCTTTCATAAAGGGGGGTTGACATTTTTGAGAAAGTTAGAGAGAAACCATTTTTTTGAGAGATTGTTTAAGAGAGCAGTTTATTTTCCTATGCCTTTAGATTCAATCATGTCATTGTAGTTACAAGTGTATAACCATTGAAAGGCTTTGAGATTGTTGAGGAAAGTTTCCCCTACTGATGAATTTGATGAACCTTGAATGACTCTGTGTTGATCATGTGCATTATTATGTTTGTTTTTCTTTCAGAATGTTTTCATATATTTTTTCTTGTTCCTATTGCAATGTTAAGTTAAAATTCATCTGAGTCACACAAGATCTCGTATGTGTTAGTATTGTGGCATTTGTAATTTCATTATGAGAAGAGATTTCATCTAGTAATGAAATAATAAATTTAAAATCACTTTCCTCTCTTTATGTTGATAAAGATTGTTTGTAAGCCTATGACTGTATCTTAGGTGTGATGAAAAAGGTATTTCTAACATTTAATTGAGTCTATAACACGAGCCTTTGTGTTGAATTCTTGAAGAGTGTGTGAAACTGTGCATATATGGGCCTCCACTGATGCACACCTTCTGGTTGAAGGAATATTTTGGTTATTTTGAAGCATTTTGTCTATGATTTTTCCAATTATTTGTAAAGGCTCTCAAAGATCTGGTACCATCAAATTTATCTTTCTTAACTTCCCACCAAAAAAATCTCAAACTATGAATCCTACACAAACCACCCCTATTTGTACTGTGTATCCACAAATGAACAATTTCCATTGCCAAAGTATGCAGGTACAATCAGGATTCATTTATTGTCTTTAGTAACCCGAACCTTTATCCAGGAAATATCTCCACTCTCTAGTGTGATAACTCATGAGAGTTATATTGTGTTGTATTGATCATATTTCCTTAAGGTTCTCATTAAAATTGTGCACAGAAGGATCTCTTGATATCCTTCACCAACACAGGTTATAGAATGGGTCCTCTCACCCTGGTTGAAAGAAGAACCTAAAGTAGTGAGGTTATATCAAGCCCTCAATGAGGTACAATCCATTTCTCCAATGCCTAAGTGATAAAGAGTCAACTGAATCCCATCCCTGGCTGCAAAATGACTCATATCATGGTTCATCTGTCTCTAAGCATCTTGCCAGTTTTTTTATGTTTCTCGGCCCTCGTGGGAGAATCAATTTGGATACCAAAACTGAATTGGCACTGTTGTCAAGGATTATTTGAACACCGGGACCTATTTTTGCAGCAACAACACCAGATTGGCTCCATTGTCGGGGACTATTTTTACAAATGCATACACATGCTGACCCAGGTAATGTTTCTTACATGATTTAAGTGGAAATATGTTTTTTAAACATCATCCTTTGTTAAGATCTGTAATATTTGTACAAGATTACATGTCCATTGTGCAGTATTTCCAATTTCGAGTGGTTATTGCACTAAATTTGCATCAATAGTGATAAATGTGAGTAAAGGAAGGTCATATCTGTTAAGCTTTGCAGAAATTAAGCATGGATAGGAACTTGGCAAGTTACTTATAGTGCATCTGCACAACTAAGGTGAAAATATTTAGTGGCGAATCTGTGTTGAATTGAAATTTTGATGATTACCAGTGCCTTAACCTGTGTCAAGTGAAATTTGTCATCAATCTGTGTAAAGTTGGACGGAAGAAGATCTCTCTTCACTAGGGGCCATACTAGAAAGTTATTTCTAGAATTGGGAAAAAGTAAATTTAGAAGGAAAAACAAGTCTGGAAAGTGATTGGAAATCAAGAATCAAGAAAGGAGACATCCGTTCTGAAAGTTGATCAATCTATGGTTGAAGATTACCATACGTCTTTAAGTGATTCTGAACTAAGTAATCTTTATATAAATTTGAGTTCTCCAACTGGAGAGGGGCCATCATTTGTGTCAAAAAAGCGTGCCTCTCTGTTTTTCCTTTGTTTTTTTCCAAGGTTGATAGGGTTTTTCCAAGAAACTGATTCATTAGAGAATATCTATTTTGAAAGTTATATTCCTATGCTCCAAAGACCCCTCGTTCCCTATCATTTTATTTCTCCTGTAAATTCACCGCCTCGAGGAAATATGGCCCAACCTCTACCTAGACCTCCTTTTGTGGTAAACTCTTTTGGACCTATATATTTCAGAGGTATGGATGGATATCCTAATATGGTTCTACAGGATGTCAGAAATATGTTGCCAAAATTTCAAGAAAATAATGACATCACTAGTGACCACCATTTAAAACTCTTTGTCAATATGATGGAAGATTTTAAAATTGAGTTTGAAGACATGTATGTAAATTTTTTTATTCATACTATTGAGGAGGATGCACGTGACTGGTACAAGTCTTTACCATATAATTCAATAAATTCATGGACTGAGATGAAAAATGTCTTTAGATTGCAATATGGGGATAAGATAGATCCCAAGTTCCTTTTATCTAAATTTGAAAATATAAATAAATATCCAAATGAATCTATCTATGATTTTAATACTCGATTCAATAAGACCTTGAATAGACTACCTATAATCCTAAGGCCATAGTGATGTGTCCTATTTGATAAAATATTATGACACTTTTGATAAAAAGGTTGCTTATTACTTGAGAGATAAGAACCTAAAAACATTGAGGCAGGATTTCACAATGGCCTTACAAATTGAAAATAACATCAAAGTAGTTAGAAAGTCTCCTAAGACATGAAGGTGTAAGTTGATCAATCTTGAAAATCCTCAGTCAAAAAAATTTGTGGATTTGGAAGAGGTTGTAAAAACTTTGGCTGGAGTAGTTAAAGAGATATCCAATAAATTGATCCAGAGCAGTAAAAGGGATAGGAAAAAGTTCCCAAGGTCAGCATGAGCCACACGACCAAGAGAGATTTGGAAGTCATCCCAGAGGTGATCACAGACCAGGTGAAAAATGGAAAGGGCTCATGGGATCAGGTAGTAAACAACCTCAACCCAAGGAGAATAGATTGGTTCCTGATCCTTTGACTACCATGGTTTCTAATGTGGAGGATTCCAATGTTATCGAGTGGTGTGATAGGTGTTTCTTACCACACTCCCTATGTGATGTAAATCAAGAAGTCTGAGGAAGCAGATGATGATGATATGTATGATGATGTGTGCATGATGGAATACCCTGTAAACTCACGCATAGGGGGAAACCTCAACTGAATTGATAAGTGCCAGAACTATTGAAAACTTCTGGGATTGTGTTCATTGGGTATTAACTCTTCCTCCTATTAATACTTTTGAAATATATATGGTGCAAGAATTTTATCTTCCTAATCATGATTTTGAATACTTAAGGGCCTTGATGATTAAATAGTATGATGGAGGAATCCCTTCTGAAGAGGATAGGAAACTGTTGATGAAGGCAACAGTTTCTCAGGAGAAATAATATAACACCAAAAGTAAGGTTGTCAAAGGGGTAGAGCCCAAAAACCAAGCCAAAAGTTCCAGTTCTTACCAATATCCCAAGGGAAACCCCTAAGAAAGATACATCTGGAAAAGGCCTAACTACCCCAAATAAAACTTGTGCTCCTGCCAATGCCCAGATTTTGAAGACTCCCATATTATCATATGAAGTTGTGAATCTCCCTTCTAACATTGCCCTACCCAATTATGTTCCTTGTGACATAGCTCAAATCTTGAGTTCAGATCAAGGTTACTGTTCCTATTTTTGAATTACTTAGAATACCTAAGCATAGGAAAAGGGAATTCAAATATTTAGGATTTAGGGAAGAAAATATTACCTCAGGGAAAAAGTGTTAATAATATAGAGGTTCCTCCTATTATTACAGAATCATAATACTCACAAGCATTGGGTGGAACTGGGATGAATCATCTAAGGTATGTTTGGGAACTTCTCTGGTTGAATCTTAGTTTTATGTTGATCCATTTTTTACAACTTTGATTATTAAAGATAGGATGGTACATAACTGCATGTTTAATTTAGGAGCCTCATGTAATGTAATGCCTCTTGAGGTAATGAATGAGTTAAATATCAAGGTGACAAAAACTTTTGGGAAATTTACTGCCATGGATTAAAGAGAAGTGCCAGTAATTGGATATGTCAAAGGATTAGTAGTGCAACTGACAGCTTTATCCAGGAAAGTACTTAACCTTGAATGTAGTTATTGTGGATTGTCTTGCCAAATTGGGGTTGTTATTATCCAGAAAATGGGTAGCTAGTGTGGGTGGAAGTGTGTAAATGGACATGTCTTATGCAACCATACCAATTGAGGGCAACCTTGTGAAGTTATATGGTGAGAAGAAAATGTTACATCTCATTGAGGACCCTAACAATGCTTCTTATGAAGTATTTTACACAGATGTTGATGTTGATAAATTTGTGGGATATGCTGATTGTAAGGAACATAAAATTGATGATTGCAAGTATCCTGAGAAGGTTGGTTCTCCTTGGCCTCTAATGTTTGATGGATCATGTTCTAGATCGTGTAATGGAGTTGGTGTTGTCTTGATATCTCCAAACCAAGAGGAGTTTAACTTTTCTTTTAAACTCAATTTTCAGTGTACAAACAATATTACAGAGTATAGGGAGGACCTTTTTCAACATGAAGTACCCCTAGAAGTATAATGTCAAACCATTTAGATAGTTAAAAATTCCAATTAATCCACTCCTTTCCCTGAAAAATGCAAGAGGAGTTGAAAAAGTAAGGGATGGAGGAATCATACATCCTACAAGATACTCCTCATGGGTAGAAAACCTATACCAGTCTGAAAGAAGAATGGGGACATAAGACTGTGTGTTGATTTCAGAAATTTAAATAAGGCATTAATCAAGGATAACTATCCCTTGCCAAATATGGATAACATACTACAATTGGTTATTAGTTCTAGAGTTTTCTACCTTACAATGGTTTCTCCTGGATATAACCAGGTGGTTGTGAAGCAATCAGAGAGAATCAAAACCACTTTCACCACTCCATGGGGAACCTATGTGTATGTCAGAATGTTGTTTGTCTTGATGAATGCTGGAGCCACTTTTGAAAGGGCAATGGATGTATCATTCTCAAGATATGTAAATGATTTCATTGGTTGTGTATGACAGGATGATGTAACATTTTTTTCTAGAAAAAGAAGTGATCACTTGCAACATTTAGAAAAGATGTTGTTAAGATGCAGGGAGTATGGTATCTCATTTTTAATCCTAAGAAATGTCATTGCCTGGGGTTCAGAAGGCAAAGCTGCTTGGACACATTGTGTCAAAAGAAGGGGTCATGATTGACAGCCTGAGAGAGTGGAAGCCATTAGTCAAATGTTCCTATTCTAAAAACAAGAAGGGAATTCAATGGCTTGGTTTTGAGAATATAAATTTTATTAGGAATATTTATTTCCAACTTTTCATGAATTAACTATCCCAATCACAAACTATGTTGAAGAAAGATCAAATTATTAAATGGGAAGAAGCAACTATTCAATCCTTTCCTGGGATCAAAGAAGCATTGAAAAATTCTCCTATTTTAGAAGATGGATGATTATATGAAGGCTTTCCAAATATTTTCCTTTGCTTTAGAAAATACTATTGCATCAGTACTATTACAAAAGGATGATGAAGGAGCTAAAAGACCAATTGTATTTTTTAGTAAAGCATTACAAGGAGCTGAATTAAAATACACTATCATGGAAAAATAGGATTTTTCTTTGGTCAGAGCCACAAATATCTTTAGACCCTATATTTTGCAGCTCTAAATCATTTCTTATGTTCCTCACACCATGGTTAAGGATATCCTATCAGAGATGGAAATTTCAAGAAAAAGATGTCGATGGGTAAATACGCTGCAAGAGTATGATATGGATATCCAAACTACAAAATTGGTCAGAGGTTTGGGCCTAGCAAATCTTATGGTAGAAAGTAACCTGCAAATAGTTGAGGTAAATGAAGTTGAAGAAGAAAGGTTGAATATTCTTGAAAAATTGATAAATTTTGAATGGTACAAGGATATTATTTTTTATCTCAAACATCTACAGTGCCCTGAATATTTAAGTAAGAATAAAAAAGAGCACTTAAGTTAGCCTCCCAGAAATACATCATCACTGATTATGGGTTAGCTTGGAAGAACCCTAAAGGAGTTCTTTTGAGATGTATCACTGAGGATGAAGCCCCAAAAATAATTGATGATTTCCATGGAGGAGTTTTGTGGGGGGAATTTTGCAGGAAGAGTTACAACCCATAAGATCTTAAGGGATGGTTACTGGTGGCTTTTTTAAAGATACAACTTTTCTGTTAGGAAGTGTGAGAGTTATCAGATCTTTTCAGGAAGATTGAAAGCTTCAGGCTCCCTCCCTTTGCAGCCTGTATCAATTGAAGCCCCATTTAAGTAGTGGGGAATGGATTTCATTGGTGAGATTTCAGATTCTTCAAGTGCAGGCCACAAGTGGATATTAGTGGCCACTGATTACTTCACCAAGTGGGTGGAGGTAATCCCTACCAAGAAATCTACTCACCAAATTATCATGGACTTTATTTTAAATCATATAATCTGCAGGTTTGGAGTGCCTGCTAAGATAGTTGCTGACAATGCTATGAGCTTTTCAGCTAAACCGTTGTTAGCCATGTGTCAAGAATATGGGATCAACTTAGCATATGCTTCTAATTACAATCTCCAAGGCAATGGACAAGCAAAATCAAGTAACAAGAATTTATTGAAGATAATCAAGAGAACCTTGGAATTAAACAAATGAAAGTGGGGTGAGCAGTTGAAGTTTGATGTTTGGGCTAATAGAATTACTATTAAAAGAGCTACTGGAAAAATCCCGTTTGAATTGGTGTATGGAACTCAAGCTCTACTTCCCATGCATATGCAATTATCTTCTTACCAATTTATTCAACAATTGGAGGACTAGAAGGTCAGTCCCTATGATGCTCGTATTAATCAAATTGTTGAATTAAATGAAGAGAGAAGAGAATCCCACCAAAGACCTGTGAAGTTCAGGGAGAAATTGAAGAAATTATTTGATAAAAAGGTGACTCTAGATATTTCAGTGTGGGAGATCTGGTGCTACTATGGGATAGCAGACATGAGGATAAGGGAAAACATGGAAAGTTTGATGCATTATGGATGGGCCCTTATTCTATTGACATTGAATTAGTGAGCACAATTTTTTTCCTAAAAGATCTAGATGGGGAATTTCTTGAGTTGCCTATTAATGGCAAGAACTTGAAACATTTCCTTGATTAATTTCTCTGAATCAAGGTACACATCATTGTACATGTATAGTCTTTTGTTTTTGTTCTTTTTTTGTGTTTTTTCTGTTTTGGTTTGTCCTGGTCCTTGGTGACAAGTTTTGTTGGTTTCTCAGTTTGATCTTGGGAGGTTGGTTATTGTCTTTCTTATTTTGGAGGCTTGTTCTTGAATTCATTTCCCAATGGATTTTTGGCACATGGTCTGTTATTTTGTTCTTGCGGCACTTGCAGGGAGTGCCCATCCCCGAGTTGGAGCCGATGTTGGTGCTCAATTTTTTCTCACCCCATTTATTCAAAAATTTCTCAGTCTGCATGGTTTGAAGTATTTTTTGTCTTCCTTATATGGATGCGTGAAAGCTTTCTCCTTCATTTGGTTTCCATTGTCAGTCCTTTCCTTGGGTCGTGGATCACATTGAGCCTTGGTATTATTTACAGTCTTCTCTATCCATGAGGAAAAATTTGAATTCTGGGTGCGAATGGTGGGCGTTTCCCCTGCCTTTTATTTTTCCACAGTCATGTTTTCCCTGTCAATTTTTTCCCAACATCCATGGATACATGGTCCTTTTAATTGGACGCGTAACCTGATGGATATATTTGGTGAACTTGTCACTTTTGTTACATTTGTAAAAAATGCCAAATTGGTCCCACGGCCCTAATAGTTTCTAATTGGCTATTCAACAATGTGAAGCAGTAGGGAAAATTTCTTACTTTGACCCCAAAGGGAAAATTTCTTACTTTGACCCCGAAGGACACGTGGCCGATTTTCAAGTCAAAGATAGGGAGGCGAAGCATTAGAGAATTTTGAATATTTTTCCCTTTTTGTGAAAAGGAGAAAAGTTATAAAATGATCCGTAACCCCACAGGGTCCAAATTGATGTCACGTGTTTGAATCAGGATTGAAAAGTCAAAGTGGGAAGGCAAGTTTTTGGAGGAATTTAAAGTTTTTTGGCTTTGTTTTAATTGGAATAAAGTATAAAACTGATCCATGACACTGCTAGGGCCCACATCAAAAGTTAGAATTGGAGATGCGGGTCGCCAGAGTATTTTGAATATTTTTGGCCCACTTCAACTCAAGTCTTTTCCACATGGAGATCCCGTGTTTGTTTGGGGATTTTTCCCTGAATTTTAATTTTGAAAGAGCTCAAAGAGACACATGGAGGTTTCTGTTGGATCTTCCCATACTTATATTTTTTCAAGTGTCCGGTGCAATGTTTTCGAACCCTAGACAAATGGAAGGCCCGTGCTTGTTTGGGAGTCCTTATTTTGAGCTTCATACCTAAAAAGTGCCAAATATACATGTGGAAGATTTTGCTAGCCCTACCCATGATTAGAATTTTTAATGGCTAAGGAAACTTTCTCAAACCCTATGCATGTGGCACCTTCCGCTAGTCCTTAAACTCTTTCAACAACTTTACCTAACTAAGACACATGGTGAGCTTGCGCTTGTTTGGGGTCTCCGCTTTTAGGCACCACATCAAAGGAGAGCTAAAGAGACACATGGAGGCTTCTACAGGCTCTGCCCATACTTAAACTTTTTCAGTGGCGGATGCAACTCTTTCAGGTTCTTGACATGTGGAAAGCCGACACTTGTTTGAGGTCTTCACTTTTGGGCACCATATCAAAATTTCGCCAAGGAAACACGTGGAGGCTTCTGCTGACTCCTCTTTACATAGATTTTTTCAAAGGATGAAGGAGATTTCTTGGGCCCATGGCACATGGAGAGCCTGTGCTTGTTTGAGGCCTTGTCCCTGGACTTCACCTTTACAGTTGTGCCAAGGAGACATGTGGAGGTTTCCACTGGCTCCTTTTTTCACTTAGCCAACCCATACTCGTAGCGCAGTTATGTGGTATAATCCATGCAAGGACACTCATTTCTAAGAGGCACAAATGTAGGTATACATGCGAGGGCACTCATTTCTCAAGGTATATTCTCAAAGGTGAAAAGGATTGCATATCAAAATCAAGCCATATGGAGCTACCTAAAAATTATAAAAAAGGGGGATTTCTTGCACGATAGAATAAGAAAATGATTAAGAAGATTGTCAAAAATTGTGACATGGCCTCCCAGTTATAGTTGAGGAACTGATAAAAACGTGATCAATTCATGATTTATCCACCTGACGAATTTTGGGTGTAAATCTGTTAAACATCACTCTCTGGAACAAACTTGTAACAAACAAAGGATTCCTCAAATATTATTCTTTGGGGGGGGAGGAATTTGGGATGATTGAGCGAGTGAAATTATATAAATCCAATGAGAATACTCTTGTATAAAGGGGGGGTTAACTTTTCTGAGAAAGATAGAGAGAAACCATTTTCTCGAGAGACCGTCTGAGAGACTAGTTTATTTTCCTGTGTATTTGGATTCAATCACATCAAGGTGGTTGCAAGTGTACAACCATTGACAAGCTCTAAGATTGTTGAGGAAACTTTCCCCTGTTGATGAATCTGATGAACCTTGAATGACTCTATGTTGATCATGTGCATTATTGTGTCTAATTTTTTTTTTCAGAATGTTTTCAAATAGTTTTTCTTGTTCCTATTGCAATTTTATATTAAAATCTCTCCGAGTCACACAAGATCTCATTCGTGTGTTAGTATTGTGGCATTTGCAATTTCATTATGAGAAGAGATTTCATCTGGTAATGAAATAAATAATTTAAAATCACTTTGCTCTCACTATGTTGATAAATATTGTTTGTAAGCCTATGAGTGTATCTTAGGTGTGACGAACCAGGAATTTCTAACGTTTAATTGATTCTTTAACACGAGCCTCTGTGTTGAATTATTGAAGAGTGTGTGAAACCGTGCATCTCTGGGCCTCCACTGATGCACACCTTCTGGTTGAAGGAATATTTTGGCTGTTCTGAAGCATTCTATCTGTGATTTTTCCAATTATTTATAAAGGCTCTCAAAGATCTGGTACCATCAACTGTATCTTGCTTAACTTCCCACTAAAAAAATCTCAAACTATGAATCCTACACAAACCACCCCTGTTTGTATTGTGTATCTAAAAATGAACAATTTCCATTGCCAAAGTATGCAGGGACAATCAGGATTCATTTATTGTCCTTAGTAACCTGAATCTTTATCCAGGAAACATCTTCACTCTCTAGTGTGACAACTCGTGATATTTATATTGTGATGTATTGATCATATTTCCTCAAGGTTCTCATTAAAATTGTGCGTAGAAGGATCTCTTGATATCCTTCACCAACACGGGTTACAGAACGGGTCCTCTCACCCTGGTTGAAGGTATAACCTAAAGTAGTGAGGGTAGATCAAGCTCTCAGTGAGGTGTTATCCACTTCTCCAACTCCTGAGTGACAATGAGTCAACCAAATCCCATCCCTGGCTACAAAATGACTCATATCATGGTTCGTCTCTCTCTAAGCATCCTACCAATTTCCTGATGATGCTCGGCCCTCATGAGAGAATCAATTTGGATACCAACACACTCAAAGAGGAAACCAATTAACTAAATACCTTAAACATATCCCTTATACCTAGGGAATAATTCTACGCTCTTATATCAAACTATTACTTATTTCCAAAAACAATAACTCTACTTTTTACGATGTCCAAATACCCACGTTATACCAAAGAAGTTAGCATTCAACCTAGAAAACATGTAAAACATCATGATAATCATATTATAATATCTTGCACCCTCTAAGGGTGTCCTAAGAAGTCGAATGGTTTCTCAAAACCCAGTTCTCTTGTTCTACGATCTTGTCAAAATGCCTACAAAAAGAGCCTACCAAACAATAACCTCATACCCAAATGGAAAAACAAATACTTCCAGCTAATTCTCTATTATATATGGAATCAAAAAATACATACATAACCCAAAAAAGGTGAATGAGTCTTGAACTGGATTCACCTTCTCGGGGCCAACTATTGAAGTTTTACGAATGCATTTCAACATATTTTTAGTGAAATTGGCTACAAAATGGGTATTGAAAACATGCATTCACAAATAAAAATTTTTTTAATCATCTCTCATCTAGTCTCCTATATGTAGAGAATCCGATGTAGCTTACAAAATATAATTTTGATAACAAGAACTCTAGTTATGACCTTGTTCTAGAGAGCTAATTTTTGTGATTAACTATTTCGTTTTTGTGACAGAATGATGAGAGGCCTCCTAAACACGCTTAAATAAATCACCTCCCATTTTATTTTCTCAAAAATAATTTCTGCAATGAACTGACATGTAGAAATAGTAAATGTTTTAAGTGGTATATTTAAATTTTCTACTAAATCTCCCTAAACCATGGGTCAAAATCAAAGAAAAAAATTCTTAGATTTTAGTTTTTGTATACAACATTGCAATCAAATAAGCTCAAAATTCCTTCAACTAAACGAGTGAATGGTCTTATAAATTGGGTTTAAATATATTTTTGACATCCCATGTCACTAGAAAACATGATCATCCAAAACGATCTCCTCTATTGGAGCCATTTTGCATGCTATTTTTGATTGAATTTCTCTAACTTTTGCAAAGTATTTTAGCATAGATAATTTGAAAAAAACCTTCTTTCCCACCATTCCCCGATTGTTTCATTTCTAAAAATTTCCCATCTAATCTGGTATTCGATAAAAAAAAATAACGTCCTAAGAATAGGGGAAACACTCCAAAGTGGTTGTTTTAGATGATTGGCATTCAACACCTCGTTATGACGTTCAAAACAACATAGGAAGGAAATGAATAAGTTTAGCAGAAATGTTTTCATTGAATGGGAAATCAAACCATACAAAAATTTTTAATCCATTACATGATCATACTCATTGCACCTTGTGTTGAAACCTGAGCTCTGACATAAACTGTAGTGCCCCATTTTGACATACCAAAACCATAACATAGGACCTAGAAAATTTTGGAAAATTTTAAAGAAAAAAATATTTAATAAATTTCTCAACCATATTCTGGATATAATCTCGTAGTGCACTAATACCATTTTATTTTCCGATTATTATATCCAAAATTTAATACCTCCTTATCTAAATTAAATGTCCCATTGGCCAACCATCCTATCCCATGCCGAATTCTCAACTATTTTTGTATTTTCTTAAATACCAACCTTTTGTTTTTCCTCAAATACACCCATGTTAAACATTTGATTTATTATAACAATTTTCTAAAATTCCATACTATTTATTTATAGTTACTGTGGTCCCAAGTAAAATCCCCCTAGCTTCCCATTTTATTACTTTACTCCATAGCACTTTAAATCATTTTATTCCCACAAATTTAAAAGAGGGGAGGGTTAAATCTGAGCCATAGGATTATTTTATCCTCCACTCTTGGTCTTCGGTATTTTTAAAAAATCCTTAATCCATCCTTATGATTTACTTTAAACTTCTATTTTTCTTTTATGGCCTCCATTTTTTTGCGCAGGTTTTTTTCATAGGTGGAAGAAAAAAGAAGGAGATAAAACCCATGGATTCAATTTTTTCCAATATTTGCAAGGGAGAGGAAAAAACTTAAACTTTCTAGATTTTTTTATTTGCCTAAGGTTTTATCATTATTATTATTATTTTTTTTTTATCTTTTCACTTATATTTTTTATTTGAAGGAAACTATATTTCCTAATTCTGGAAAATCTGAATGTATATATATAACCCTAATCATATTACATAAATCCTAGGCGGATATAACCCTAATCACAAGATTATGCAGCTACGATAGGGGGTGGACTGCGGCACAATGGATAATGTATGGGGCAGGTTGTGGTGTGGCACGTTCAAACCACATTTCCCTATGGTGTGGCCCTTCTACACCACCATATTGAGGAGGATGTGTGTAGGGTATCCCACCCCTCCCCCCCCTCCCAAATACTTTTCTTTATTTTTCTAAAAACAACAAGACTAAAAATTTGATTTCCATTTAATGAAAATATTGTATTTTTTTTATGAAATCAAAGTTTTAGTAGTGTATTCTTATATATATATATATATATATATATATATATATATATATATATATAATAAAAGAAGATTTTTTTTTCCATAGATGCTATGTATATTATTTCAAATTTACCGCCATTTTAATTTCCAATAGTAAAGTAGAAAACAGTCTATATTATATTAATTTTTTGTATAAAAGTATGATTTATTTTACTCATATATTCAAATACTTTAACTTAGAGACAACAAGTAGGTATTCCATAACAAATAGTTCATTTTCTTTTCATTTCCACAAAAAATCACACCACGAAAGTAATATTTCACTAACAAGGAGAGTCTCCAAATTGCAAAATTTCTTTTCACAAAACTAGCTTTACAAATATAAAGCTAGGTCCATTTTAATGCTTCAAGTAGGAAATACATTTAAACTCAATGCAATTACAAGGATTATATATGTACCCAAATTCAATCAAACTTCCTTACATTATTTTAAAGAAAACAAAGTAAGGTTCATCACAACTTAAAAATAATACAAGAAGAATCTTCATTCCAAGAAAAATACATTTTTGAACTTAAGTATTCAATTATTTTACACCCCAAAGATGATCCAAATTTTACACATATTTCCAATCCCAACAACATTTCTTCATTCTTTCATTTTCCATAACAAATAGTTCATTTTATTTTCCTTTCCACAAAAAATCACACCACGAAAGTAATATTTCACTAGCAAATAGAGTCTCCAAATTGCATGATTTCTTTTCACAAAACCAACTTTACAAATAGAAAGCTAGGTGCATTTTAATGCTCCAAGTAGGAAATACATTTCAACTCAATGCAATTACAAGGATTATATATATCTCCAAATTCAATCAAACTTCCTTACATTTTTTAAAAGAAACCAAAGGAAGGTCCATCACAACTTAAAAATAATACAAGAAGAATCTTCATTCCAAGAAAAATGCATTTTTGAACTTAAGTATTATATTATTTTCAACCCCGAAGATGATCTAAATTTAACACATATTTCCAATCCCAACAACATTTCTTCATTCTTTCCTTTTCAAGATACAAATATATTTCAAAATTTTTGTAAACATAAATACAACATACACGTAAATAAAAGATATGAGTTTACCACAAAATGTTGAAAAAGCTTTCAATATCCCAATCCTTCTTCTCAAAAAGGGAACAAAATGACACAACTTTTCAAATTGAAAAATTCAAGCTTGAACCCAACTTAGGAGAAGACTTAAAAATAACTACAACATCATTACAATAGCATACTAAAATGCAAGAGGATAAGACTCCCCAAAATGGGGAAAAACACGTCAAAATTTTCAACTTTTCTTCTCCAAAATCCAACCTTAGTATGCAAGTTACCACTCCAAAATATTCTTCAAAGCACAAGATAAAAGGGGCCCAGTTTCCTCCCAATCAAATGGCATAATCACATGTCATATCTAGAAAATGGACATGTTAGCCTCCCTCCAAGCCCATGGGAGAGAGATTAGCAAGCCTCAAGAATGCACCAGTTAATTAGGAAAAAGGGTGACTAACACACACACAAGTTTTCAACACACAACAACCAAAAGAACAGAAATAACACAACAGGTAAAAGTTCATGTTTTCCTTAAAGGTGAAGAATGGCAAGGAGCTCACCGTAAGCCATATTGTGAACCAACCATAAAAACGCTTTAAATAATATTCATATTTCAAATTTATTTTTAGCCACATGGATTCATTAGATTCTTCCATGAGACATAATTTTATCTTTATTAGATGAGATAAACACTATTGGTTTCTTTTTACTAATATAAGTGAAAAAAATTCTACCAAACTCAAAAAAAGGTCAAATCATAGATTTCTATATAAAAAACATAGTCAGAATCATAATAACCATATAACTTGCCATCATTAGTATAAAAATAATATAAACCTTAATTGATTGCACCTTTAATGTATTTTCATTTTTTTAAGTCATTATTTTTTGTATTAAATTGTCAATAAGTTGTCAGTACAGGGTAATAATTTCATTGTCATATGAAGGTTTGGTATCATGTCCCATACCATCTTCAATATGACAAGAGATGTAGGTTGTCTCTTAGCATCTTAAATATGACAAGATATCTAAGTTTATAATCCATCAAGTAATGTGTTTTAAGAAATTTATGAACATATTGAAATTGAGAAATTATTATTAAGTTATAATACCCAAAAAAAACCATACCTCTAAACTGATGAATAATCCTATAATATTGATATGAAAATAAGGTATAAATATAGATATAAATTTATAAATTTAACTAGTATAACTTATTTGTATAGGAAGATCAGGGAGATTTTTTTAATTATATTCAATATTCACAAGTAAATCATTAAAAGATAAAAAAATTAAAGAAGCCTTCATTTTTAAATAAAATGATAAGTTTAGAGTACGAATCTCTTGGTTCCTTTTTAAAACCATATAAATATTTTCTTAATGTAAAACTGTAAAGTTCTTTACTATGTTCTATAAAAAAAAGTCAAGACATATAAAACTATACCTAGAGATCACTATCTGGGAATGCGTATTTGAATTCCATTTGGTGTATTTTTGGTCATATTAATCTCTGAGTGATAGGAAAATCCTAAATGTGCTCATTTTTAGTAAAAGACATACTTCAATTGTTCAATTCTACATGTTAAATTGTATTCTATCTTATAAAGCAATCGAGATCCAATCATGTTTTTTTACTGGACGAAATACAAGTACCTAGGTTTAATATATAGTAAGAGCATCAAATTTTGTATTCATAGGTTTCATCCATGTTTCATATTCCTTTATCTTTTTTAAAATATTGGAGTTTTCATTCATGTATAAGGTCATTAAGGCATTATTAGCATGTTGAATTCTATTCATTTTTTAATGATTACATAAATAAGAATCATAAATTAGTGATTTATCCCATTTTAATCTTTTATATGGGTAAATACTCTATGATGTTTCTTACTCAAACTCAATATTCATAATGTTAGGATTTGGGTCAATAGACTTTAGTTTCGTCACTAACACAATTACGCGAGTGTTATATACAGGACACACAAAATGGGCAATCCCCTTTCTTGGTTCCTCATATGACCCTCCCCAGCTCTGCATGGGGCTTATTTGGCTATCTTCAAATCTTGTGCACTGAACTAGACCTCGCCATGTGGCATGATTTTGATAAGGTGCCCATTTTTTCACCTCTTGTCCATTTTTCCAAGGGGAAAGGAGGGGGGGGGAATGACACCCCAATGCAATCCCACTTTTTGGTTCTTCATACGACCTTCTCCAGCCCAACAGAGAGCTTAACTGGCTCAACCCATCTTGTGCACACTCCACCATAGGCTGCCAAGTGTCATCATCTCTCCAAGGAGCCATTTTTTATCCCTCTTGTCACTTTTTCTAAGAGTCCAAAAGGGACATAAATGGGTTCCAATGAGAAATCCCATCTCTAACCCAACTTCCACCACCCAGGGTTAGACTGCAATTAGCAAGACAACATGAAAATACAATTGAAATTGTTGTTGAGTTGATTTATGTACATAAGTATGCATATCCACCATTTTTTATGCTCCTGAACATATAAAAACACCATAGTATGATATATATGTTTTCCAATATCTTTTAGAACATCCATGAAAATGAAGATTTGGTGTTGCACGTAGTTCTCCATCTGTAAATCAAAGCATAAGATCCCTGTGTGATGTGGAACATAAGTTGAGCTTACTATTTTCACATAATTGGTATTTTGGATTAAAAAAATTCTAAGCTTAAAGTCTCCATTAATTGATGTTATTACTCAGAAGAGAAATAATAATGATACCCTTTTTCACTTCTCGAGGATGTGGCTGGTGAAATCACTTGAAATTTGGGGGAAAGGATCCTCAAAAAATCTAGTTTCACGTGAGCTATTTTTCATCCCATGAAGTACATATTTTTTAGGTATATTGAGGACTATTTTTTCTCATTATTATTCCCTCCTAAAATAACTTTTCAATTCCCAAAATATCCCACAAGAAAAATCATCTAAAACTTGGAGAGAAGGATCCTCGAAAAATCTAGTTCTATTTGAACTATTTTTCACATGATACAATTTTATTTTTATAGATATGGTGAACTAAGTTTTTCTCAGTATTATATCCCCTCTAATAAAAAAATCATTTTCCCTAGCATACTGATGAAATAATAAAAAAAAAATTGGAGCAGGGAATCTTGGAATAAAACCCAAATTTTCAAAACCACTTTCGTTGCAATCCAACACATGCAATGCACTTACTAAAAATAGCAAGTTTACATGGTGAAGCATGAATAAATATAGTAAGTGGTCAAATAAGGTGAATTCTCACAATCCATGGTCCTCCAAATTGATAAGAAACATCAAGGAGTGAAAACAAGGAAAAATTTCTAAAAAAATACCAGTTCTGGTCAGGACTTGCTTAAAATAGAAGGTTTCTAATTTCAGTCTGGAAAGATGTGGAAACTCCAATTTTTATTATATTTTTTATTTTTTCCATCATCGTAAGACTGGGATTTTGTCTCGTGGTCTGAACATGGAAGAAGTCACTCTGATCAAAATCATCCATGAAAAGAGCATCGTAAGGTCTGAGGCATCAAGAGCTTCATTCGAGTGCAAGTCTCCAAGTGGATGATCGTTGTCAGAATTTCATGAGAATATCATTGTCATTTAATATGGAGGATACCTCAAGAAATTCTTAGATCAAGCAGTGTTTCTAAACACTTGATCGATTCTTGATAAATGTCTCACATCTTGCAAGCTGAAGGAAGGAAGAGTTTGTAGTGTTTCAATACAGGGTGCAGGACAAAAACATGGAGCTCATTTTCAATTTAAGGATTAGTCTTTCCATTATAGATAAGGTGCTTATATTCATGAGGAGTAATTGAGAAATTTCTAAGTACTGTATGCATTCTTCCATTCAAGTGGCATCTCGGTCGATGAAGTGAGTTGTGAAGTAGAAAAGGATCTCATCATGATAAAAAATGAAATGAGAGATTCGTGGAGCAAGTTGAGGGAAATATCTCCTAGAAGTGGGGTGAAATGAGCTAATTTATATATCAATAAACTCAATATCACCATGTGTGAATAATCAATAAATCACCTCATTCCATTCCAACTAGTGGCCACTTCTCAAGAATCTCATTAGGAAGTAATCCTCTATCCATAATTTGAGTGTCTATTTCGGTGAATAAACGTTAAGAATCAAGAGGGATTTTCATTTGGGAGCTGATTTTTTATCACTAAGGTCAATTTTTAAAGCCTAATGAGACATAAAGTAATCATCACTCTCATTGTGAGATCAAAAAATAATCATCGTGAGTGATGCCCGTAGTCATCTTAGGCTCACATCAAAATGGCTCACAACAATATTCCTAAACACTCGTTCAATTATTTGAAGTGTTCATGCATCTTTCAGAAAGAAGATATTGTGATGACCATGCTTAAAATCAACAAGCTCTCCATCATAAAAAAATTCATCTTCATCGGATCAATAAACCCTTCTCTATCTCTCTTCCTTCTCTCTAACTCCACGTTCTAATTTCTCATTAAATATGTAATTTTTGATATTTCTTCTAATCCACTTAAGTGACCCTCAATTAAACATCATAGGATTCCTCTTCATCAATAAGAAAAATACTCACTTCTTATGAATATGAAAAGTCACAAGTTGTAAAGGAAAGTGAAAAGTCGGGTGGGGGTAGATGAAGAGAGATGTTTGTAATTATATAAATTGGAATGACTTCTCCATTCCGAGGGGTTGGCAATTGTTGATTGAGTGTATGTTTTTGATATTACCACTTCTACATCAAGCAATAAAAGCTACAATTATTCTAGTTCTTGTCTTATGTTCCTCTACTGTCTTTTTCCAACTTTTCATACATGATAATCTTGTAAAACCAAGAAAGGTGGATGCCCCTTCATAAATGAATAAAACGGAATTTTGGGTCTATGGTTTGTTATGTCTTATCATTATTTTCATTTTTGTGTTATTATAATTGGATATTTACTTACTTTGGTTATTGGATGTGAAATTTTCTAGTGCCTTCTCACAACAGTAACCCTCTCTCCTTGTTTCCCCAACTCCCCTTTACCTCTATTCACTGCAAATTCCCCCATTTTACTTTGTATAAGAATTTTCCACATGTTCAGTGGAGTGTTCATGTGTGATCCATGGCCTATTAGTCACCCCACATATTAAATTAGTTTACATTCAATAATGGGAGCCTCTTCATACACAAGGAGGGGTTTAGCCCCACACTGTTGGTGAAAAATCAATAATTTACAACATGAAAATTTATTTTTCCAACAAAACGTAAGGTAGAAAACCCCTATAAGCATCCACTTCTCAAAGCATGAGCATACTAAGATCACCTTCATTCACTTCTTCATCTGTAATGAATTGTATTTTTAGATATAATAATTAAAATTTAATTTTTGGCATCATGTATGCTCCCAAGTTGTTATCTAATGCTCAATTTCTCAAAGGTATAAACTATGCCTCCTGGAAGAAAAAGATGCACATTATTCTCTAGTTCAAGGAGATCTGAGGAATCACCACTGGAAAAGTAATGCGTCCCACCAACATAGATGAGAAAATGAAGTACGACAATAATGATGCAAAATCCTTGATGTTGATCACACTCAACATCTCCATCGAGGTTCAACCACACATACAATATGTGATGACATCAAAGGCAACTTGGGATACTCTCTCCACCATCTAGGAAGTAAAGAACCTGATGAAGATCCTTTATCTCCTATCAAATCTTCATACACTTAGTATTAAATATATCAAGAAATTAAAGGAAATATTACATCATGTGGCATAACCATGATAAGATCTTGTAGGACTCGGCAATAAAGTGGAAGACAAGTTGTTAGTCCCTATCACTCTAAGATTTTTTCCTTACCAGTTTAGGATGTTTTTCAGAACATTAAAAATCACAAAACATGTGGTGACCTTTGAATAACTAGTGAATATGCTCCAGCAAGAAGAAGCTATCCAAATAGTGTAAAATGAATTTGAAAACAAGGCATTGATCTCGAGTTAACAGAAAAGTGACAAGTCTCACAAGAGAAAACAAGAGAATAAGTCCCAAAAGTATCCCTAGAAGCAACCACAACAACATAATTCTCAAAAAGTGAATCAATGTTGTCACATGTGCACCACAAATACACACAAAACTTCTAACTTTTGGTATAATGGCCTCACATAGTGCAATTCTAATAAAGAGAGCACATTTGGTCACAGTGATTCATAGCAATCCAGACATGTTCTCATCACAAGAAACATAAATGACATGTTAAGGCCCAACAAGATGATGAATTAGATGAGGAAGTACCCAAATAAGCAAATCATGGTGCACACCAAAATGTTTTTCTAGTCTCTAAAACTTTGAAACCATCGTAGAATGTTTGGTTGATTGAATATGGTGCCAACAAACACATATTAGGTGATAAGAAGATTTTTGATTCATTGGTTAATAAACAACAAGGAGTATGTTACAGAAGGAATAGATAATGTCACCATTCCTCTTGGGATGAGAAGCTATACCCTCATAAATCTGTTATATGTTATGGTATTGACCACAAATCTCATATATGTCTCTCATCTCTTGAATCGCAAGCTCAAGGTGGAGTTCATGGTCCAGAAAGTCATTAAATCATGTTTGACCTCACGAGAAGGTATGATACTTGCTAGATATTTTTTAAAGGATCGTTTAATTGCACTAGATGCATTTTCATCCTCTTTCATTGTTATATCTTCCTCCATAGTGGAGACTATGGTGTTATGGAATTATCAATATGAGAATTTTCTATCAACTTCCCCTATCATCTTAGTTTTAAGGAGATGGTTGGAGGACTTCCTCCACGCTCCCATTCCTTGTCTATCAATTTTGTATATCTAATGGGAAAATAACATCTAGATTATTTCAATTTGATTGCCTTCTATACCAAGGATAGTTGTGAGGTCATTCATTTTGATATGTGTTGACCACTTTTTCTTCCTTTCAAGGATTTTAGTAATTCTAGTTTTTGATAGATGAATATTCTTGCAAGACATGGGTATTCTTTCTCCTAAAGAAGAGTGGATAATTTACTAATTTTCAGGCCTTCTATCAGCGAGTTGATTAGTAGACTGGGCATCCCTTTTGTGTCCTCTGCTCAAATCGATGAGGGAATTCACGTCAAATAAATTCTTAGCATTCCTATAGGACCATGAAATCAAACATCACTTGAATTCCCCTATATGCCCCAACTTAATGGAATTTCATAACATCGTAATTGGAATAACGTGTAGATGGATCGGTGCATGTTTTACATATCTTTCGAACTATGCACCTAAAAATGATCTTGTGGGACTATACAAGCATGGCTCCTCCACAATTTGGTTTCTTGCTCACTTTATCCTCTTACATTTTAATTCTCCTTATTTTCTATATGTATTCTTTAGAAGGTGTTGTGAGTATCTTATTTTTTAGAGATTTGGTATCTGTTAGTGCAGAATCACATCACCCCTGGATGTTGATCAGATTTCTAGTTTGATCATACTAGCATCCAGTGTGATTGCACAACATGGAATCCTTTCTCCAAGTGTGGGACTTGTAAAAATGAGAAAGGAATCTCAAGAGAAGGTTGGTTCCTCTTCCTAAACTACCTGCCACAAGCTATTCCAGTGCAGGAAAGCTAATCTAATCCTAATCTAACCATGCCAAGGAGATAGAGAGAGAGAGAGAAAAGGGGAAAAACAGAGCCTACACTAAAATGGTGATACACCAGAGAAGGAAAATGTTGAACATCTATCAAAACTGCCATGGAACAAGGAGGGGTGAGCAAGGGGAAGGATGGACACATGCATCACAGGCCCAAGGATAGATTTCACACAGAAAATGTCCCAAAACTCCATGAACACAGCTCCAAACCTGTAATGAGTATTAAAACATGCACAAATACTTTCAATGAAGAGAGGAAAGAAGAAAGACAAGCAAAGAACGAGCAAGGATGGATAGATGCATCACGAAACACGATTTTGTTGCTTCAAAAGTTTGCACAGAACAACATTTTAATGGTAAAAGGAAAAAACACCATTACAGAGTAGGGGAGGAGGTTTGAACTCCATTTTCAACACTGGAGAAGAAAATAACGGAGGGTAGAGCTGAAAAGATGAACTACCTTTGAAAAATGAGCCAAATCTGGCTTTTTACAATGCATGGGTCAAGCCCAGGAGAGAGAAAATGTGAAAAAATGTGGGAACCATTCCTCATTGAATGTAGATGCATTAAAATAGCATGGGCATCCTTACAGACCCATGCCCTGACATTTTTGGCCGTGCTGGAGAAGAATGCGACCCATTTTGCATTAAAACTGGTTGTTGAAACATCAATTCTGGCCATTATCATGTGCCAAAGGCATTTTTTGATTTTCTCTCTCCAAACTAAAACAAAATGCAAGATTGACCTATGAATTGTGTCGAGAATTTCACTAGCTTTCCATTGATATAAACAACGCAAAAATCCGAGCTCTGGATCGAAGGTTATGGCGATATGAAGATTTAGGGCAAAAACAGGCCAAAACGGATCGGCGGGAAAATATTTGAATTTTTCCCACGCTCTGCCACTTGGATGACATGTGTCGGGCTCTGATTCATCCATGGTCTCATCCTTTGAAAATTTCTTTTAGGCCCTTCATTAATTTCTTACCACTTGGACATGTGGCACTATTTTATTGGCTCGGGCCTAAGGAGCGCACTTTATCCTTCGAAAATTTGGTATTTTTCACTTTGGAAAATTTTTCCCATTTCTCCCCCACACTCCGCCACTCAAGTTCCACATGGCATGATTTCATTAGACGCGGGCCCTTCCTGACTATTTGGCTTTTGTTTTTTTCCTTTGGAAAATTTTTCAAAATTTTCCCGTCGGGCCGATGAGGTGAAGACACGTGGCAAGATTTGATTCGTTGGTGGCTCTTTCAGCTTTTCGCGTCCCACGCGTCCCTCACGTACCTTTGGCCCGGACTGTCCCAAACTGTCTGGGACAAATATCTCTGAACCACCCGATTCGGGCTTCCTTGTTCCTGTTTGAGGTGAAGACACGTGGCGAGATTCCATTCGTTGGTGGTTCTTTCGGCTTTCCGCGCCCCACGCATCATTTTGGCCCAACTGTCCCGGACGAAAGTCCCCTGTTTCGGCTGAATCGGCCGGTTCACGTCCTCCATGTACTTTTGGCCCAGATGTCCCAAACTGTCTGGGACAAATACCTCCGAACCGCCCGAAATGGACTGACTTGCGCCAAACCAGCCGATCCGCGTCCCGCGCGTACCTTTGTCCCAATTGTCCCAAAGACCACATGAAACAAGACTTAGGCAATTTTTTCCCTCTTTCGGCCGATTCGGCTTTTCGCGTCCCACGCGTCCCGACGTCCCAACTGTCCCGCAGACCTCCTAGACTAGGACTTAGCTGATTTTCTTCATTTTTTTGGCCCCAAGCTTGGTACAACGAACCTAGTACGACCCGAAATGGCTTAACACAGTCCTGTAACCTTATTTTTTGCATTTCCTTCCATTTTCTCAACCTGTTGGGATTTCTTCTTGGATGGAAGAGTTAGAAAAAGGGCTGAGGGGAACCCGAAAAACATGATTTCAGGATTTGAATCAATCTACTTGCTCATGACTGAATAATCTGATGCATGTTATCAAAATTACCCTGGGGGGTGAATTTTGGATAACAATTTGGCGACTCAACGGGGTCATCTGCCTGCTGGATGAAGTTACCAGTTGCCTAAAGCATCCATTGGGCATGGAGTTATGAGTTGTAACCTACAACTGATCTAAACTTTGACAACCTCCTCTCTGAGCCACTTGGAAACCCACTGAAATGGAGCGTGCAAGAGCAAAACCAGCACCACAAAAACTACGTACAAAACTGAAAAATCATACATGCTCTAAATGGAAGATGCAGAGTGTGCACAAGCACTTCTTCTACTAAAAGAAAACCTACCTACTCTACCCTAACTGGAAGCAAAGGCAAGCTAAACAAACCTTGCAATTGGTTGTGATAAATAGCTTCCCTTTCTCAAAAGTGGCAGCCATGCAATTGATTTGGCATTGAACATGGCTGATTGGATGGATGGAAAATCAACAAGAAGCTGGTCTTCCACCCAAATCATCAAGGTATCAGCTGAAGGCAAATTCAATACCTCTTTTAGTTGCTCTGCATTTGGATTGAAGAGGTATGATAGCTTATCCATGGTACTTTGTAGCTCACCCTCATGCTCAGAAGCAAGCATGACTGGTTGTGACTTCTCCTTTGGCTCCAGTAAAGCCAAATACCTAATTGGGAAAGGTATGGTCTGTTTGATATGCCCATAGCTCTAATTTTCAACTCCAAAAATGGAGTCTTCTTGTAGACCTTCTTGAATGGATGGTGTGGAAGAAATGGTAGAATCTTTGTGCCCTTTCTCTTCCTCCAATGAAGGACAGAAAGATTAAAATCTTCCAATCTTGGTTCCAAAGAGCTGCTATAAGATGCAGGCTGCTGCAAACGAATGTTCTCCTTCATGAAAGCAAACTCAAGTGTTTGGAATGTGGATGATGAAAGAAAGGATGGTGGAAACTCAACCGACTCTTCTCCATCAAAACAGTCCTCCAAATCTGACACATAAACGGCCTCATGGCTGTCCTGCTGCAAATGCTCCACTTCCTCCATGGTGTCTTCTTGATCTGTAACTTGACCACCATGGTTTCTTTCACCCTCCAACATTGAGTTTGAGAGATCAAAATCCTCTTCAGTACTAGAACTTGAGAGAGATGAAGTAGAAAGAAGAACTGAAGGTTCTTCTATAGCCTACTTTGTGCTCAAAGCCCTTGGATCTACACTTTTCTCCTTGACAACTAGAATGTGCTCCTCTTCTTTTGGATTTGGAGCAGCTTCTCCTTTCTCTACTACTTGAAGAAAATCTTGCTCTTGATAGAAATCTTCCTCTAGCACGAAGTTTTTCAAGTCAAACTCTTCAATCTGCTACTCTAGAGGACAAGTTGGGACTGCAAGATCTTCTTCTGAGTTTTCTTCCTCTATGGCTGATTGTGCAACTTGAATTGAATCAGCATTCCCTTCAAATAGAGTGCCAACATGGACACTACTTTCTGAGCAAACTGACTGCTGATCTGCTTCTTCTTTTTGTTCTTCTTCTGCTGCCACAAAATCAGTCTTAACCACCATTTGTTCAACCTTAGCCTCTCCTGTAGGTTTAACCATCAAGGGGATCTTTGTCATCCCAAATTTGGCATCCCAAACCCTCAAGTTGTCTGTCATTTCTTTTCTGTTGGGCTCCTCTTCTTGCTGTCCTTCATGGCTGATTTTTGCAATTTCTTCTTCCCCACATGGAATTGGGAATGCAAGAGGAGGGATGGGTTGTAACTCAATTGATTTGGCAATTTTTTGTGGTGTTAGAGGAGATGAAATCTCTTGTTTCTTTGGGGGAGAGCATATTTATTTTAGCTCTTGTGGAGGGGATGATTGTTTGGAAGGAAAAAGGAAAGAAGAATTGACGTGTGGTGGAAGGACTGAGAGGTGGAGACATGGGATCAACATTTGGGACAGCAGATGGGGAGTTTAGAATTTGCAATTCCAAATGAGATGATGTTGCTTGAGTAATGGGAAGAGAAAAACCAGATGATGGTGTAGAACTTACCCATTGACAAGGTTGTTCAACAACAAGTGTATAGGCCTCTATTTCTGCTATCCATTGTGTAAGTTGGGGCAGCATTTTCATCATGAAGTCCAGCTTCTCCTGAGGGCTAAAGTGTCTTGGAAAAGGGCCTCCCCATGGACAAGGAGTCTTGCAACCAATTCTGAAAGCTCTCATTTGAGCTGTTGCTCTGGACTGCACCATCTTTACCTCCATCTTTTGGATTTTCTCCAATAGACCAGCATCTTGCATCTGATTGTCTTCATTATATGCATACTCTTGCTCTTGGAAAGCTCCATAGCCAAAATGATTTTGGCATTGCTGCTCATATGGGTATGCATGCTGATTTTGAATTTGTTCAAAATGCTGATTTGGAGGATTTAAAAAACATGTTGGAGGTGGGAAACATTGCTGCTGTTGTTGAAAATGTGAATTCCATGATGGAAATGAAGTCATGATTGCACAACTTCATGGAATGGAAAAGAATGAAAGGGATGGAAAGAAAGATGGATGGGAATGGATGAAAAACAGGTCTGCAACTTCAGAAATGGGTTGCTGATCAGATGGAGTCGCCAAATGTGTTTGTAAGTGCCTCCAAAGGCTGAAATCTTCACAGGAACACACCAACCTGCAAAAAATGAAGTGGAAGACCTCTAAGGTCCCACCGGGCATTCCAGAACTGTTAGTGCAGAATCACAGCACCCCTGGATGTTGATCAGATTTCTAGTTTGATCATACTAGCATCCAGTGTGATTTCACAACATGGAATCCTTTCTCCAAGTGTGGGACTTGTAAAAATGAGAAAGGAATCTCCAGAGAAGGCTGGTTCCTCTTCCTAAACTACCTGCCACAAGCTATTCCAGTGTAGGCAAGCTAATCTAATCCTAATCTAACCATGTCAAGGAGACAGAGAGAGAGAGAGAAAAGGGAAAAACAGAGCCTACACTAAAACGGTGATACACCAGAGAAGGAAAATGTTGAACATCTATCAAAACTGTCATGGAACAAGGAGGGGTGAGCAATGGGAAGGATGGACAGATGCATCACAGGCCCAAGGATAGATTTCACACAGAAAATGTCCCAAAACTCCATGAACACAGCTCCAAACCTGTAATGAGTATTAAAACATGCACAAATACTTTCAATGAAGAGAGGCAAGAAGAAAGACAAGCAAAGAACGAGCAAGGATGGACAGATGCATCATGAAACACATTTTTGTTGCTTCAGAAGTTTGCACAGAACATCATTTTAATGGTAAAAGGAAAAAAATGCCATTACAGAGCAGGGGAGGAGGTTCGAACTCCATTTTCAACCCTGGATAAGAAAAGAAGGGAGGGTAGAGCTGAAAAGATGAACCGCCTTTGAAAAATGAGCCAAATCTGGCTTTTTACAATGCATGGGTCGAGCCCAGGAGAGAGAAAATGTGAAAAAACATGGGAGCCATTCCTCATAGAATGCAGATGCATTAAAACAGCATGGGCATCCTCACAGACCCATGCCCTGATATTTTTGGCCGTGCTGGAGAAGAATGCGACCCATTTCGCATTAAAACTGGTTGTTGAAACGTCAGTTCTGGCCATTATCACGTGCCAGAGGCATTTTTTGATTTTCTCTCTCTAAACTAAACCAAAATGCAAGATTGAACTGGGAATCGTGTAGATAATTTCACCAACTTTCCATTGATATAAAGAACGTGAAAATCTGAGCTCTGGATCGAAGGTTATGGCGATATGAAGATTTAGGGCAAAAACAGGCCAAAACGGATCGGCGGGAAAATATTTGAATTTTTCCCGCGCTCTGCCACTTGGATGACACATGTCGGGATCTGATTCATCCGCGGGCTCATCCTTTGAAAATTTCTTTCTGGCCCTTCCTTAATTTCTTGCCACTTGGACACGTGGCACTATTTTATTGGCTCGGGCCTGAGGAGCGCACTTTGTCTTTCGAAAATTTGGTATTTTTCACTTTGGAAAATTTTTCCCATTTCTCCCCCACTTTTTGCCACTCAAGTACCACATGGCATGATTTCATTGGACATGGGCCCTTCCTAACCATTTCCCTTTTGTTTTTTCCTTTGGAAAAATTTTCAAAATTTTCCCGCCGAGCCAATGAGGTGAAGACACGTGACGAGATTTGATTCGTTGGCGGCTCTTTCGGATTTTCGCGTCCCACGCATCCCTCGCGTACCTTTGGCCTAGCTGTCCCAAACTACCTAGGACAAATATCTTCGAACCGCCCGATTCGGGCTTCTTTGTTCTTGTTTGAGGTGAAGACACGTGGCGAGATTCCATTCGTTGGCGGCTCTTTCGGCTTTTCACCCCCCATGCGTCCTTTTGGCCCAACTGTCCTAGACGAAAGTCCCCTGTTTCGGCCGAATCGGCAGGTTCGCGTCCTCCGCGTACTTTTGGCCCGGATGTCCCGAACTGTTTGGGACAAATACCTCCGAACTGCTTGAAATGGATTGACTTGCACCAAACCAGCCGATCCGCGTCCCGTGCATACCTTTGTCCCAACTGTACCAAAGACCGCCAGAAACAAGACTTAGGCAATTTTTTCCCTCTTTCGGCCGATTCTGCTTTTCGCGTCCCGACGTCCCAACTGTCCCGCAGACTGCCTAGACTAGGACTTAGCCAATTTTCTTCATTTTTTTGGCCCCAAGCTTGGTACAACGAACCTCAGTACGACCCGAAATGGCTTAACACAGTCCTACAACCTTATTTTTTGCATTTCTTCCATTTTCTCAACTTGTTGGGATTTCTTCTTGGATGGGAGAGTTAGAAAAAGGCCGAGGGGAACCTGAAAAACATGATTTCAGGCTTTGAATCAATCTACTTGCTCGGGACTAAATAATATGATGCATGTTATCAAAATTACCCTAGGGGGTGAATTTTGGATAACAGTATCTCTATTTTTGACATTTTTGGCATGTTGATAGTCTCTCTTGTGAGGGATCTATTCTAGTGAATCTCAATGTTATTTTTTCATTGTTTGAGTATTTTTTTGATAACTCATACAAATTTTTAGTGTTACGCCACCGATTCAGCAGTATGGGAGGTTATGGTGTTGATCCTACTTTTCATTTCTTGTGTCCTTGCCTTGTTACCTTGGTTGTTCTTAGATCATGGCACTCCTATTTATTTGGATCTTGTGTCCCTTCCTTTTGCCTTGGTTTTTTTCTTGGATCATGGTGCACCTATTTGTAGCAGTTGATAAAATTATATTTGGTGTTTTTCTACACTTTCGACATCACTCCATTAATAGTATCTTTGTATGGAGCTATTCTGGTGCAGTCCAATGTTAGTTATTTTTTAGTTTTTTGATTGAGAAATGGATACAGACCATAGTGCACAAAAAAATTCTTCAGCATTATACAAGTTTTTTTGAGCTGAGCTTCTTAGGATGCCTTGGAGTGGGTTTTTTCTCTCTTTGTTTTGTTATTAGTAGTTTTGGGTACCTTGCAGTGTTTCCTTTTTCCCAATTATTTTTTGGTACCTATTTTGGGCTTGTTCCTGAAACCCACCTTCTTTTCCGCCTACCTAAGTTTTGCTTATGGGGAGTAGTAGTGTAGGTTATTATTTATCCTTTTATTTATTTATTAGAAAAATTCTTACACTTGGGTTATCCCTACACTTGTTGGATTAGCTTGCTTAGGTGTACTAGTTGAGTGGAGTGATCTTACTAGTTGTGTTGAGTTAGCTTACTAGTTTTGTTGAGTTAGCTTGTTAGTATTGTGGAGTTAACTTAAATACTAGTATTAGTTAGTGGGAGTTCTTCGCCACTGATCTAGGTAGTATTATTACAGTCCTCCTCTTATATGTGCATCCTGATTATTTAGTTAGTCTAATGGCATTATGATGGATTTCCATATATCACATTTTATCTCTTTGGTTGCAAATCCTTTTTAAATGTTATTATGGGGAATTCCTCTCAACTTATTAAATTTGGTATGCTATTATTATTTGATATCTTCATGTCTTGGAACAATATTCTTATCGTTCCTTTCAGTTTTGGTATGGTATGTTTAAATGTTTTAGCATTGTTAGGGTGTTACTTTAAAAGTTACCAAAATGACCCTAATCTAATGATCCTTACGATTGTTACATTTCAACATTGTGTTAGTATTTTTCTTTCACTTTAATGGAATTTAGGTCAATTAGAGATCTAAGAATGGTTCAAATTAGTCATGTCTTACTAATGTATAATGAAATTTTATTAATCTACATTCTCTTTTAGTTTTAGATATTTTAGTGGTATCATTAATGTAATCATGATTCTTCCCCAAAAACCAAGTAGAGGGTTTTTATATATATGTAAGTGTGTTAAATGCAATGGTTAAAAGGTACAATGTTATTTTATGACATGAGTGACATAATAAGTAACAATGTTTTTAAATGGGTGTCTTATAAACTAAACTTTAATGGAAGGACTAAACAATGTAAGTGTATGGGATCATAGGGGAAAATATGGAATGTAATCATTACTCCTTGTAATATGATCAAACAAAATTTGGTAAACCACAAAGTGTAGTGGTTTCCTCACATTTCTACGTCAAGATAATTCTGACTCAAATTAAATGCAAACTATCAAATCCTAGTACATGAGTGTTTTGGATGGTATAGGGTGATTCAAATAGGAGATGTTTTGTTGAAATATCTCTAGAAGGTTCGGCTGTATATGAGATTGAATTTTAGGTCCAACTGTTAAAGTTGTGTACTTTATTGCAACATTAAGAGTTCAGATGTGGATGAAATTGTTAATAGCATTTAGATTTTAAATTTTATTCATGAGGTGCCAGTTTTGAAAGAAAGTAAAAATTAGGGGTTTTTCAAGATAAAGATGTTTGAACACTCTAAAAATTTAATTTTGGTAGGACATAGAGTCCTTGAGTGCAAATGGAATTAAATTAAAACCTAAGACATCTACATATGTTATTGGAATTAAAATTGAGTCCCTAAGATGTTGATCTTTTGAGTAAAAAAAAATATGGAATCCATTCTCTTTAAACCAATGTTAACTCTTTTTATGAGATTAATGATAAGATTAATTTCCTCTGTAAAAACATATAGGTTGAAGTTACGAGATCTTTTCTTGATACACAAACTTTAGGTGACTCATGCATATTTTTATAAATACTCCCAATCAATTCTATCTTCAATATGTACCTTAAGCATAAGGTTAAACTTAATATTCTTCCCTTATCTTCTTGATAATTTTTCCCTTATAATGAAGACTAAGTAAAATGACAAGTAACTACGCTTTTTAAGAAATGAATCCATAGCCTAAAAATGAGTGTTAGATGATGCATATGTGTTTAAATTTTTTATAAATAACAATTGAGTTATGAAAATTAATGGTAATTGAGGAAGGAATCAAATAGTGTATACTCATTTTAAGATATTCACAATGTGAAATAGAGTTTGTGAAGTTTTGATAAAAGGGGAATTTGTGTCTTACATGTTAAATGCTCTTTAAACCTGTAAGGTCAATCAATAAGAACTTAATTTTAATAAATATGTAAACCATTAAAATGACCACACGATGTAACATGCCTATGTTGAGTTCATATTGTGGTTGGGTCATAGTTTTGTATTTTTTCATTTGAGGACGTGCATTATTGAACATGTATATGCAGTGTTATCTTCTTGTATGTGTGGATCCATGTGGGTGTAAGTATCTAGTGTTATACCATGATATTCTAAGCGATCCCAAGTGGTGTCTTGTAATAGTAAGTAGGAAAACAACAACAAAAAATATCGTGATTTTTTTGGTCTTTTGTTTTGGTCCTTTATGTTTGGTCCCTACAACTCACTAGGAATATATAGAGGTTGTAGAAGGCCTAGCGTCTTAATAGTTTCTCCCTTGTTACACTTATACACTAATAATCTAGACAAAAACTATGGACTCCCCCTTTCAACCCTTACTAAAAGAAATCCTAATTAATTATTTGATGATTTTTAAGAACCTAGAATGACCACTCACTAGAGAAATATGGAGCTCTGACATACCCTAAATTTTAAGGGTGGGGTTCTTACATAGGTAAAATTGATCCTTACACCACAATGTATCTCCCTCCCCACAAAGTTTTCTAAAATGTTTGGATCCTGTTGGATATTTTGAATGAGAGTGTGGGTCTCTATGTCACTTTTCCAATTTTATATTGATTGATCGACCCAACCTACCAATAATATGGACATGGCATATAATAATTCTTATATTAACTCATCTATCTTTGATAGTACATCAACTACCACATTTTCCATGCCTTTCTTATAAATGATCTAAAATTCATATCCCAACATCATTATGACCCATTTCTATTGTTCTTTAGAAGATAGTATTTTATCCAAGAAGTATTTCAAACTTTCATGATTTGTCTTCACCTTGAAGTGACGACTCATGATATATGGTCACTGTTGTTTGACTTCATGAAGAAATAACATCATTTATTTCTCATAAGTTTGTTTTGATAGGTTCACACATATAATTTGATGACTCTTATATGTGATAAGGTGGCCCTTTTGGATGACTACTACACCTATGCCACACCCTAAACCATCACATTCAATAATTAAGGTTTTGGATAAATATGGGGTATCCATAATTGGAGTGGTACACATGGTAGTCTTTATTGTCTCAGATGCCATGGTTTCTTCCTCATTCTAATGGAAGGATTATTTCTTCCATAAAGATGTGAGTGTTGCTACAATTCTACCACTACGATAGTAACCTATAATCCCTAAAAATGCTCTACATTTTTTTAGGGTTTTAGGAATATTCCAATCCACCATGTCCTAGAACTTGTGAGGATCCACTTTTACACCTTCATGATAAATGATATGACCCAAGTATTCTACCTCCACGAATCCAAAAACACATTTGGAGGGATTGACATAAAGGTTTTATTGTTCTAGAGTTTCCATAACTTTAATGATATGATATAAGTTTTCCTCCCATGTCTTGTTGTAGATTAAGTTATCTTCAAAGAATACATGGACAAAATTTCACACAATTGGTCAAAAGGTTGAAATCATCAAAATATGGAATGTAAATTGTGTATTTGTAAGGCCAAAAGGCATTACCAAAGATTCATAGTGACCCTCTTGTGTCCTAAATGTTGTTTTATGAATATATTCATCACATAGTTTGATTTGATAATATCTCGATCAAAGATCTAATTTGTAAAACATATAAGATCATGTAACTCATCTAGCAAATCCTCAAAGACAAGAATACAAAAAAATACATTTTAATATGTATTTGTTGAGCTCTTGTAGTTTTAACACATGCCCCAACCTTCATCCTTATTTTGTACCATCACCACTGGAGAAGAGTAAGCACTGTTAAACCGGTGAAAAATACCTACTTCTTGCATCTCTTGTACCATATTTTCAATCTAATTTTCTTGTAGATAATGGTATTGAGAAATTTGAATATTGGGTGGTTGGATTCCTGGTACTAGATGAATAGCATGATCATGATCTCTTTTTAGAGGTAACCATTTTGGCATATCCCCCAAAGCAATTGTGTGTTCATTAATTATTTCTTGTAGATATGATGGTATATGACTTTTTGATGGTTGATTTTTTAGTGATAATAGTTGTGCCATAAACTCATATGCACCCTTTAGAGATTCTTCTACATTTTATGAGAACTCACTTACTGTGGAGATTTTTCATTCATCACACGCAACATAAAAAATATTCCATTTACAATATAACTACATAAACAAATCCGAAAATTTCATCTCAATAGATCCCAAGGTAGTAAGCCATTAGACCCTAAACACAATGTTTATCCCCCATTAAAATGGCATTAATGGGGCCCTTAAAAATATAATTTCCCCTGAAACTTATGATTAATGAATTTGTGAGTACTTCCAAAATCAATTTATATTTTCATCCTTTGTTTCTTCAAAACCCCAACCACCATGAGGGTTTTTGGGGTACTAATTCTTTAAATAACATGGCAAGAGATAGTTGATTGAGATTATTCAACCTCAATCTCAAGAAACTCTTCCTCTTCACTAATTGCTTCCTCCTCAACTTCTTCCTCCCTAAGAAATTCATTGTAGAATAATTTATTCTCACCATTGTAGAATAATTTATTCTCACAATATTTAAATCCCTTTATCCACTTGTTATCAAAACTGTAACATAGCACTTTTACTCACTTCTCTTTTTTTTGTTGAGGATTACCTCATGTTGGTTGGGAAAATCATGGTGATAGAATCAAACTTTCCTTTTGGGTAGTGAGACCCATATGTTTTACTACATCTCTTTCGTCTAATCGATGAGCAACTATTGTGGATTTTGATATCAAACCCGAATTAAGAAAGTGAACATCGAGTTGGATTTTATCCTTGATTACAACCAAGAACATATCATTTATATGATCATATGAGATTTCATCCACTCGTAAGAATATATTTTGGAACTACTAGATATAATCCTTGATTGTCCTTATTTTTTGTAGCTTGTCTACCTGGCTAAAATAGTTCTCTGTAACATTATTGTAGTGTGTTTGGAACTCATTAGTGAATATAGACCAAGTAACAAGGAGATCCTTATTTTTATTTTTCTCTCACATCCATTTATACTAAATTAACTATTCTAGTTCTGGATATAAGGATGTTATTATCACCTTTTTTCCACTTGGGACTCGATGCATATCAAACAATTATCCATTTTTTTTATCCATGTGACAAGGTCATTCCCATTAAACTTACACATTTCCACTTTTAGAATCATGTTATGCCATTGGCTAGAAGATCAATTGGGTTGTGCAGAGGATCTACCTTGGTTGGTGTGGTTTTAATTTGAGTGTGCATTTCTTGAGGAATGCATGTGACTTGAATGGAAGTTAATGAATGAGCTAATGTGCATCAACTCTTCCTCATTCATTCGAAATCTAACTTCATCTCACTCTTATCTATGTGAAATCCATTTTATAAATTTGAATTCATTTCAACCTTCACTGAGTGTAAGTTATTATCAATCTTGGCCTTCACATTGTTGAGGTCATCCTTATTCACTATGTTTTGCACCCTTTCTTGAATTTGTGTGACTACCTATGATACCCCAAAACTTGAAGATTTAGAATCCACATCTTCCTTATCTAAAGTCATTCTCATATTTCATTCCCCCTTCCCTTGAGCTCTAGTTTTTTTCCCTATCAGATAGGTTTTGGGTCTTAGGGTATAGGTATTAGGGTAGGAATTTATGGTTTGGGGTTTTTTATGGTTCTTTTATAAATAGATAAAAACACAGGGAATAAACCCTTGCTAATTTTTGGAAAGCTTCCCAAATATTTAGGAACCTTAGAAAAGTCCCAAAAATTGTAGCCTATGGAATGAATTCGTGAAAACCCTAAACTTGTGTAAAATAGGTAAAAATATATTGAAATTTGGAGATAACCTTACTTGAATGAATTCATCCTTTAGTTAAATAATTACAAAAAAAAAATCACCTCCTTTTTGGAGATATAATTAAATCTTCAACATTAGGGTTTTGACCTAATTTTGGCCCAAATCGAAGCTCTAATACCACTTATAATGAAATTACTAAGATAGATCTAAATATCAACAACAATAGAACACCAAAATATAAAGAAAATATCACAATTTTCAAGTAGAATGACTTAGCCACTTGGAGGGATAAACCTCTAAACCATACAATAAGACTCAAGTGCTCAATATGATGATAATCTACTAGTTACCAACTCCTATATATACCCTAATATGTTATGAAAAGCACGAATGATGACCTACTAAGCATATAGAAGTGTAAATAAATGTGATATGACATAATAAGAGATTATGTTAGTCACAAGTTAGTCATATAGATATTGATACATGACCTAGGATCAAGGGCTTTACAATGGAAGCATTAAGTAAAGGAGAGGATGATAGCGTTATAACATATATAACATTGAAGACTATGCATATGATAATGTAAACTTCTCATGATATTATGTATGTTGAGTTTGTTGCAACAGTTTGGGAGTGGATAGAGATGGAGATCAATGAAAAACAAGTTATTTCTTTAAATTATTTATTCATTAACATTGTTGCAAGTATGAGTGAATGTATTGATGAAGATCATAAATATGATAATAATATATCATTTGAGTGGGCCTTTGGATTCCAAGTATATGATATGGTTGCAAATATAATGATGTATGTTTATGAAAAATTCTTTGACAAGATATATGTGATAAAATAAGTGATGAGGAAATGACTTGAGACAAAACATGAATTATATGCTTATAATGGAGGAATAGGTGGTTGATTAAATTCCCATGAAGGCTTGAGAAATAATATTATTGAATACACTTAGTAGCATTGGTCAGGTGGTTCAAAGGCCATAAGAGGATGGAATATGAGAAAGGGTGTATCTTGGAGGAAGTGAAAGGACTATGTTAAAATAATAAGTAAAATAAAGATAAATATGAGTAGAAAAATGTTGAAGGAGGAGGTTTATGGAACATGTTGTTGAAAGAGTAGGTAGAAACACAATTACAAAATTCAATGGTTCCTAACAAGGCAAAATGGGACACATTGATCATGAAAATTGATTAAATGAGTGGTTTAATCACTGACTTTATCTTTTTAAATCAATAGATCATAAATTTTCTACCTCATATGCTTGATGAAGAAACATCCAATGAGTAATGCAATCTTATATCAACCAAAACAAATAATAGGTATGTGTTTGTATGGACTAGTCATTAATTTTGTTGTTTTGACATGGTGAAGTTGATCCATGGGAAGAATCAACATTTCAAAACTTCAAGATTATTAATAGCATCATAAAACATCAATTTCATGCATCAATTTGGGTTTCAAGAGAATTGGTTGAATTTATCAGCAATAATAAGAGTGGAGAACATCATTGTGTCCATTAAAGGGATAAAATGGATAGGTTATGGGGAAGAGGAAAATGGTGATTCAAGGGATTTCCTAAACCTTAATTTTATTTCATATTTGGATTCCCATTGAAAATTTATGTATTTCAAAAAATTCATCTTGTTTTTATTCCATACTCAATAGTTATGGCCTCTAGAAGTTTGTAGTCTTTGCATAGTGATAAAACTATTAGTTTGCACATAGTGGTGGTTTCACAAGATCAAGTAGTAGTTACACAACCACTATAGACACTAAAATCAAGTCACACTCTCCTTAGCCCCTTGTTAATTAATCAACTTAAACAAACTTACCTAACCATGGCCCCTTTCACCCCACACTTATATTAATTTAATTAATTTAAATTAATCTTTATCCTCATCATAACTATTATTTAATTATCTTAATTAAATAATACCCACTCCTCAACATCACCAAGACACCTCACCTTGCCACCTCACCCTAAGCCTATTCTTAGTATGTTCCCATAACTAACTAAGACCTAACAAACACCCTAAAAATCAAGGCCAAAACCTTATTCCCGCAAACACAAACGGTAACTTCCGCTCCTACCTGGAGGAATAGAGAGATCTGGTAATAGTTACAGCCATGATCTCCTATTTTTAGTTAACTTAGGGAATCCCACCTTAACTGACACCAGTTACCCCTAAATCAACGCCGGTCAGACCGTAACCACCATCGGTCAGCCTTAATTCCCTTAGGTAACCTCATTCTCGAGGGAGGTAGTTTCAGAGAACACCAGTGTGCATGCAAGAAAGAAGATCAAGCATTTTATTTCACACATATGTCCAATACTCATGGAGTAACCATCTGACACTCAACCTAGCACATATCTGATCCAGTCTAACAAGAAGGAGAGCACAGGCTGCCCATGCAAGAGCTCTCCAATGTTTGGTGATTCCTCAGCAGCATCTAATCTCCTCCCAACACATCCATTCCTCACTCACAGGCATACAAGATCAGATTCCAAGTAAGTAGAGCATTTCACTCTGTCATTTGGTTGGTTTCCTTACTGTATATTCATTCCTTACTGTATGAATAATCCCTTTAGTGTTTCATCATCTCTCTCAATCACCCAGTGAGCCTCTTCTGAGCACTAGTCCTCCATAACCCCATCAAATCCTTTCCAAATCCCATCCAAACAACCTAATACCTCATTCTGACCAACCTAGTCCTTTGTACAATCCTAAAAGAGACCTAAAATTTGTTTTGTGATATTCCTAAAATCCCACAGTAACTGGCATCGGTTCGCCCTGACCGGTGCCAGTTAGCCCACAGTATATTGGCCTCAAACCACCCTTTCCCAATCCAACCCATAACTCACCCAAGCTCCATTCAAACCCTATTAGATCTACCCACTGGCCTGATATCCCACCTACACCTCACAAACACCTCCCTCATTTCCCTACAAACTTGAAAGACCTCTGTCCTTGATCCTCTGTCATTTTGTCAGTGACCAGCATCAGTCACCCTTAACCGGCGTTGGTCACCCTTAACCGGCATCAGTTACCCCTAGACTGAAATTGGTCCTCTATATCCACCAATACAACTCAGAACAGTAACCCACCTACCTATTTCTGAGTCACCTGTAATCACCCATGACCTGCCTAAGACCTCTGCCAGACCTGCAGAAAACCAGAACCAACTACTTGACCCTCAGATCTTATTTTAACCTAGCCTATTAGATTAGATCTTTCTTATTTTGTTTTATATGAGATGCCTAAATCATAAAGATTATAGTAAGACAACATTTACTTTATTTATTGCATTAAATTATTTAAAACAATGGATTGATAGCCTTCCAGGAAGTACCATACTTCCTGAATCTAACATACGCTAGGTAGTCCACTGCATATATTGTTTAACTCTTTCTGGTGGTCTTGCTTTCTATTTTAGGTAGTTCCTCCTAGCCAAAAGGAATCTCTCATGGTTAGCTATGAATCAAGGAGTCAACACACGTGCAACAACCTTCAACCCTCTTCAACAGGTATTCCTCCTACGCCCATTACCCTATCTATTTCGTCAACTTCCTGGAAACATCTAAGAATCAGGTGAAACATTTTGGCATGCTTGGTGGGACCCATTCAGGGTTCCTTGTATTTTATTCATTCTTAGGAAAAGTTGTGTGTTATTTCCCTTCTAAAAATCATACACATTAAATTTCTTCCTTGGTAACCTTCTTTTTCTTTCTATTTGCTCTAAAAGAAACCTTTCTTTCAGTTGTACTTAAAAAGAACCATTTCTTCTTGTTTTCTACATTTTAGTGAAAGAGCATCCCTCTTCCTCTTCATCTATTTGTTTCATCAAACTTCATATTTCGATTTGGGTTTAAAATAAGTACATTCCATTGTGATTTATTACATTAGCTCACATTAATTGAGGGCAACCTATATGCTGGAAGTCATGCCCAGGTGATGGTTGACAAATGAATCATAGAAAAACACTTACTTTGTTTCTCTCTCTCTCTCTCTCTGAGTCTTATCCAAACATCACAAATTTAAAATACATACATTCTTAAACAACATCTTTCTTGGAAGAAGCTGTAGGTGATCACATGATCACGGTACAGTGGGCACCCATCTCACTGCTCTATCAAGTCATACTTCAAAGCGAAGGCCTGCCCCCACCATAACATACCTAAAACCTCTCCTTGTAGATCTCCTTCTTCATAGGAAGCCATCCTCACCAAAAATTATATTCTATAATTCATGAGTTAGTCCTTAAATAGCATAAGCCAAATAAACATAATAGAAAAAGCACCCTTAGACATATTTTTCTTAGTGTTTCTAATTGGCTTGCGTTTTGAGGTGAGAGGTCACACTCTTCATTTTCTTATTTCTCCTTGCATGATCCTCATCATAGTTGGTGTATTCCATCTTCATCTGAGTGTACCTGGACCATATTCTCATCATTCTCAGAATTCTGGGTTTGATTCCACATCAAATTTTAACTCACAACTACACTTTCTTCATCGTTGTTTCAATTTCACAGTGACTAGTGTCGGTCCAACGACCATCGTCATCGGTTACCCTCTGACCATCATCGGTTTTATCCAACCGGCATCAGTTCATTTTTATTTTGGTGAACTTACCCAAAAGGAAATTTGTTCCACTTCTTTAGCTATTTAGAGTCTCCGTCACTCTTATCATATCCATTGACCTGGTAAGTCCCATCTACATTTTGCATACCTAGAAAATTTGGCCTTATACCTTGTCTTTGGTCAACTGTCCACTTTCCATAGTGACTAGAAGCGGTTACCTGTGACCAGTGTCGGTTTAACCTAGCTGTCATCGGTTATCTTGTGTCATTTTCTAGCTGACATTTTAACCCCAATTCACCTACCACAGCCTATTTATCCTATTTTTGTTGTATTTATGTGTCATTTACAGAAAGTAGTCTTACCACGTTTGTATCTGTTCACATGGTACTGATGCATCGACAAGAAAATGCCCTCACATTCCATGCTAGCCTTCAACCACACCCACCTATTCCTTCGCCACCTTCTATTTTATCACCAGCTATGGATCCTACCCAACCTATCACTATCACCATAGGGGACGAGGAGTTCACATGACTCTTGGACCAAAACCCTATTGCCTTGTAGTATTATTTATCTACCTCATCCACTCGAGATGCCTTAGGTCAGTTGATATACAACATGCCCATATCTATCCCCCCGACACACGCTCCTACTTCTACTCTTGCTTCTTCTAGCTCTGCATTGCCCGCATCTACCTTACCCCTAGTCATTTCACAACTATTCCCTATACCCGTTATGACTGCCGCGTCTGCTACATCCACTATACCTTCATCAACCACCCAGAACACAACCTCATCCGGACCTATTGTTTCACATATACCCGTGGCTACACTACCACCTCTGGTGTCGGTGACCTCTACCCCTTTCCAAAAAATCATCCTTTCTATTCCGCAGTCTTTAGCACCCATTGCAACTAGGGTCACCATGAGCCTTCCACCTCCATAAACATACTATCTGCAACCTCCTGTTTCATCTATTATTCATTTTGGGTATGTGCCCCTTATTTCACTTCCTCCTTCTCAATCTACCTATATGGCAACACCATACACTGGGATGCCACCTCCATCATATACCCAACACAAACCGTCTTTCGCTACAGGAGGTACCCATGCATCACAACCCACCAATGACTTAATCAAGTTAATGATGGACAAGATGCAGACATTGGAGGCATCGGTTTTTGGCTCCCGCAACACTCTCACATATGATGAGATTTGTAACAAGCCTATACACCCATCCATTCCTATCTTTCCATATCCCATGCATTGGGAAATTCCCAAATGTAACTGCTTCAATAGCAAAGAAGACCCGCAACAACATTTGTGGTCTTTCAAACATGGATGCTATCTGATCACCCATGATGATGCTTTGCTCTTTAGGACCTTCCCCATGTCTCTGATTGGACTCGCATTAGATTAGTATAGTGGGTTACCTAAACACTCTATATTCTCATTTAATTAGGTAGCCCAAGCCTTCTTGGATCACTTCTCGATTAATATTGTTAAGAAGGTTACCATGACTGGTCTCTACTCCACGTGTCAATATGATGATGAATTTGTCATGGATTTTGTTGCCCGTTGGTGTAGCTTTATCAATCAACTCACGTTCCAACTACCGCAGACCGAACTCATAGAGCTCTTCACATGGGCTTGTGCTAGACATATCTCACCAACCCTAGGTACAAACTTTCCACACCTTCAATGAGGCATTCACCATGGCACAGAAGCTAGACATTCATGCCATCGAAGAGAAGAAAATCCAATTACACAATAAAAACTCTACATTTAAGTTGAATGATACTTCTTCTTCTTCAAAACCACAAAACAATTATTCAAAGGCCAAGGGGACCACTAATGCAGTGGTACTCAAATCCGGCCCATCTCATCTTTCAAATCAGGCTAGCCCCTCATCTAATATCTCACCCATTCAAACTTTTCAATTCAAATGGGAACAACGGAAATATACCCCAATTAGGGAACCTTATTCTTCTATCTTAGAGAAGCTCATCAAAGTTGGGGCCATCACCCTTCCTCCCATAAAACCACACACTGGTTTTGACCCTGCTCGCCCCACACCCACGTGGTAAAAAGAACATGACTTCTACAACTATCATCGCATAAAGGGTCATAATGACGGCAATTGCATCACCTTCAAAAACATTGTTCAAAAAATGCTTGAGAGAGACGAGTTGACCTTGGATAATCCTAACGCACTTACCATTAAAAAAAAACACATCTTCAAGAAACCATTTCCTAACCATGCCTCTTCTTCTAATCAAACTAGAGAAACCTCAAGTCATGATAGTCATACCCGTAAAGTCCACGCTATTTTTAGAGAACTACCCGTTACTTCCTAATTGCCTCATATTCCTTCCATCGAGGAAATCCTATCCCAAAGTCCTCCACCTACACTTGAGCCCACTTCACCTATTCTTCCACCCATAGAAGAATAACCTTCATCCCCTTCCTCACCTGTGAAGGAGCTTCCTGCTAACATTGAGATTATTTCACCTTTGGCTTCTCCACATAGAGATCCCTCACCCACAGTACTTCCTCCACCCACAAAGGAGCACCCATTAACTCCTCCACCCACATAATAGCATCCATTATCTCTTCCACCCATAGAGGAGCACCCATTTTCTCCTCTACCTATCAAAGATCCAGTAGAGATACCTTTGCCTCTAGGTGATAATTCTCCATCAGCCACCCAAGAGCCTACACACTTACTTTTGGCTCTCTTACCCACAGAGGCTGAAGCTGCCAAATTCCCCATCTCTGAAACACATTTTATGGGAATCGCCCTTGGATCCTCGTCAGCCTCACCCATAGTAGTGCCATCTTCGCACCTAGCAAACCACCTAGATTATGTGGATAGAGCCTTACTTTGGGGACGTCTTCTGCTACCTATTTCAACACAAATGCAGATGTCACTTGCTAACACTTCCACCATCTATCCAAAATTATTTTGACCAACCAAACTGCACACAACCACAAATATCACAAATCCCACTACGATACCACTTATGGATCAACTCACACCCCTACCCATAACCCAACATACATCTACATCCAAACCCACACCTACATCATCTTCTTTGCCTAAATTTGTTACTACCCTAGGGGTCATGCCAACGGCTAGCCTTACTCATCCACCCATCAAATTATATCTAGCTACATCCTCCAAGGCCAATACCAAACCTACTCCAGCACCCAAACAAATGAACCAATCCCATAGATCTCGTACTCTCACCTCACCAATCACACTTTCATCACCTTCACCCCTTCCGTCTGTCTTAGGACATCATCCCTCCGGCATGGTTGAGAAACCTCCACCGACCGGTAAACTAAAAACACAGTAGCCTATTCCTCCCTCACAAACCTCTAATATGCCCAAGCATCCAACATGACTTCCACCCACACCTGGAGCATCTTTACCACCCATTCCTCCAATACCATCAGTTATTTCTTCACTACCCACCATACTTTAGTCTCTTTCACTCACACCTCCTATATGACCCATGTCATCTACCTTCACGGTACCACCATTATCCCCATGGGTAACGCGCCCTCTTCCACTATCCACCTTTCCCTCTAGATCACGAGTTCCTGTAACACCTTTACCCAAGAAGGTGCAACTTAAGGACAAGAGTCCGCTATCCTCAAAGAATATTCAAACAAACCCCCGCATTCTCATATCAGTCAATCTACCATACCCCTACCCAAGCAAACATGACCAACACCTAAGGCCACTTAAGCATCTAAAACTATAGCTCGACCTACTCCCTCTCATGCAAAATACCCTTCCTCTACAATCCACTGCACCTACACCCAAACCCACCTTCACTTCCCATTGTGATCCACTAGCGGGATCCTGTTGTCCACATCAAAATTCCCTGCCCTAATGAAAGTAAAATTTCAAAATTTTGAGTTATGAGTGTTTTTCTCTAAAGTTCCTAAGTCGTGAAAATTGAGAAAATCTGTGTTTCGGGTCATTTTGTATGTATTTCGGGCCTATCGGACATTTTTGTCCCACCTGTCCCAAGTACGAAAGTGCATTCTGTTCCCCGATCGGCTGAAATCCCCGAAGTTGTTCCATTTTCGGGCCCGTCGGAACTTTTTGTCCCAAGTGTCCCAAAACTTATTGTGCAAGATGTTCCAATTTCGGCCGAAACACCCGAACCGCGTACTTCGCACTTTCTTGTTCCAAATGTCCCAAATCAAAAGAGCAAGTTGTTCCATTTTCGCCCGAACCGGCCGAGTCGCGTACTCCGGAAATTTTTGTTCCAAATCTCCCAAGTTCAAACGGGCCTTTTGTTCCATTTTCGGCCGAGACACCCGAACCGCGTCCTTCACACGTTTTCGTCCCAAATGTCCCAAAATGCATTTGTGCGTCTTCTCCCTGTTTCGCCTGAATCGGCCGAGCCGTGTGTTTCACGCATTCGCGTCTCACATGTCCCAAGCGTACCAAGTGTCATTCGTGCTTATTTTTCCCGCTCTACCCGAATATCATGCTTATTCAAATTGGTGGTTATGTATTAAATGCGCATTCATGGCTCTTCTCTCTCCTAAACGGCTATATAACGAGCATTTCCCCTTTGCATTTTCGCACTACTTCCATGCTATCTTTTGCTTGAACCCTTGCAATTTGCAAACCTGCGCGTGTTCCCCTCCCTCTGAAATTCCTTTCTGAGTCTGGTTTGCAGCTCTGTCCTCCTAGCTACTATCAATATCATGGATAAAGAGCTCAAACTCTGGAGCAGTTGCATAGTAGACCTCCGACTCATGGGACAAGCAGATGAGAACGTTTTGTCGGCGAGTAAAGTCTTTGATGATGCAAAGGATAATCTGTCGAAGTCCTGGGTCTACAGTGTGGAGTGGAAGATCAGAGTCCTGGAGGAGGCTTTGGGAGAACTGAAGAACAGTTGGCAGAAGGGTGAAGCTTTCAAGACACTGGTGGTCTCTGCTTTCAAAGATATACACTGTCATCTTCAGGATGAGACTTCTGGTACTTCCCTTTCCTTGCAAGAAATCAAAGCTCAATTCAGAGCTTTTGTCAAAGATAACCTATTCAAGGAAAGTTCCATCTCCAAGGAGAAAATGAAGGAGATTTGTTCTCTTCAATCTGCCATTGAAGAAGCAAACAAAGATTATCATACTCATGTCGAGTTTGATTATGAGATGGAGAAGTGTCTTGGATTTTGGACTCAGTCTACGACCAACACGTCAGTCCCTCGTGGCAGAGACATAGCTGAGGTGTTAAAGAAGTTCAGGCAGCGGATTCTGAAGTCAGTGGGTCCCTCTCAGTGACTGGCCACCTGTCTTCTTCCCCGTTCTTTTCTCTTCTTCCCTTTCTTTTCCGTTTTCTTTGTAAAAAGGTTGAGGTATTGCGGTTGGCAGTCCTTAACTATTCTTGGTTAAAAGAAATGGTTACGAAGAGTAACTGACTTGTAAGCTATATAATGGAATTTCTACGCCATTCAAAAGGAGGAAGAACTTGGCATATTTTCTGAAAGTGTAAATAGATCATAGAGAAATCAATACAAAAGGGCTTTCCATTCATTGTCTATCTAATCTCTGTTATCTCTGTGTTTTCATTTAATTTCGTGAAGATCATTTGTTTCTAGTTCGTTAGTCTCACTGATCGCATATTTTCAAATATTGCGAGTATAGTGATCTTGTACAACCAAGGAGGAACTTTGTGTCCTTGATTAATGAATCTGAAGAAGGTTATTCCCAGAACTTTGTGTCTGGTAATCTCATCTTGTTCACCCAATGCAAACGATCTTGTTTTAAATTCATTGCAACTTCACATACATAAAGGATTATTCTACTATCTATAATTCTGCATGTTGCTCTTCTTCTCATCCTCGTATTCCCTTTCCTCAGTCCTTTTGTAACTGATGATCCGTGTGGAAAACACTTTCGTAATATCCAAGTTCAACCATGAAATCATGTTTTGTATATTTGTAAATAAGTTCGTTTCTAAATAAGGGAAACTCTCCCATTAAAGAGGAGGGACTTTTTGTCCCCTGACTGTTGCTCTTCTTAAAAGTCCTATTTGACGACCAACAGTTTTTGGTGACTCCGCTGGGGAAAATCATTCTAGTTCTGTATTTTTTGATCATCTTTTGATTTGGTGACTCCGCGTTTTACTCGAGGGAGAAGGACCCTTGGTATTGAAGACTCTCAGTTTCAGCTTTTGGAGCAGCAGGGTTTTCCTTTCCCTTCAACAAGAAATAGAAGAACTCGTTCGACGAGCACTCCACCTGTTCAAGATAGAAGTCCTACGGGTGGTATTCCTTCAGAGCCAGCTAGCCCTAATCTGCGAGCTTTGATTCTTGTTGGTTTTTTAGTTCCTCTCCAAGCCGTTTTTCAAAGAATGGCGGTGCCATTACCATGGGGTCATCGTGTCGGGCCCCTGGCCCTTACTCAGACTTTGCATGAGTTACCTAGAGGTAACCGGAAGAACTTCCCCAAATTCAAAGGTGACGGAAAAGTGCATCCTGATGAACACATCGCAGCTTTCATTGTTGCCTGTGGAGTTCTGGGAGTCGAACATGAAGACGTCTCCGTGAGGTTGTTCGTTGAGACGTTACAAGACAATGCTGCTGATTGGTTCTACCACCTTCCGGCTAATGCTATCACCGACTGGAACACAATGAGAACTCAGTTCGAAAACCGTTTCAAGCCAGCAGAAGATGTGCATGCTTTGCTTGCCCAAATTTCTCAGATAAAGAAAGATTCACAAGAACCCACGAGAGAATTTGTGGCCCGATTCAACAGACTGATCAACAAAATTCCTGTAAATACTCGGCCTGTTGATCAAATTCAAAAGTGTTTCTTCCTAAATGCTCAATCGCCCAAAGTTAGTTACGCACTAAGAAGGGCTAATCTCGTAACATTGGTCGAGGATCAAACTCTCGCTGTTAGTATCGAGGATGACTTGATCATGTCAGGGAAGTTGAGAAGAGACCCTCCCAAATCTAAGTCTGCTGCTTCTTCCTCTTCCACCCCTGGACCTAATGCTGATCCATTAGTTCAGAAGCTGGTGAATGATCTTATTGCTATAAAGAAACAATTGGCTCAGCATGCCCCTTATACAGATGTTCCAAGAAGAAATTTTCAGCCCAGAAATCGTTTTCCTGCTTCTCAAACAAGACTAGCACTTGAAGGACCTCCTGTTAAGGTTCCTGTGAATGCAACCTATGAGGTTGAAGAGCCAGATGATGATGAGGACAACGAAGCTTGCGAGGAGTATGTGGAGGAATTTGATGATGAGGCAGAAGAACTTGAGGGATCTTGGGTTAATTTCTTTACCACTGAGGGCATCGATGATGGAGACGATTATGATGAAGTGGTAGTAGACATGAATAGTGAATCATTTGTTGTCATGACTCGAGAGCAGACAAAGCAGAGGGAGAAGGTGACACAGCCCATAAAGAAATCTAAGGAGCAGTCGGCAACTATCCCTATTATTGCAAAAAGAGGATTTCCTATCCCTACTTCATCTGCACCAAAGGTGAGTCCTATCAATCCTACTACCAAAGTTGCTTCTTCTTTTTCTCCTAAAGTTGATAAGCGTAAAATTTCAAATGATGATGGCCCGTCCACTTCTGGATCCTTTAATATTGTTGATCACCTGAAAAAGACCAAGGTCCAAATCTCAGAAGCTGAGTACTATCAAACCCATCCCAAAGCTTTTGCCAAGATGATTCAATTTGTTAATTCCCATTCCAAGACCACTTAAAAAGGCCTTTTGCCCACTCCTCCTTCTGCACCATAGCCTAGTCTGGTAGCTGCTGTCACCTCGCCTGGTGACAAAATTAAACCATTTTATGTAACACTTCTTATAGCTGGTCATAGGCTCAGTAATTGTGTCATTGACTCAGGAGCCTCAGATAACGTAATGCCTGCTAAAGTAGCTGATGCTTTAGGCTTGACCCTCACACGCACTTATGGATCTTGTTACTCCATGGAGAGTAAAGAAGTGCCCCTGGTTGGAAGGATTAAAGATGCACAAGTGGCTTTTGCTGCCTTGCCTGAAAAGAAAGTGTTGGCTACCATCTTAGTAGCAGATATCCCCCCTTCATACAGGATGTTGCTAAGTAGGAACTTCTACAAAGATGTGGGTGGAGAAATCCAAATGGACTGGTCACATGCCCTTGTACCAGTTAATGGACAAATGAAGAAGTTGCTGCCTGAGAAACAATCTAAGTATATTGTGCAGAAAATGGATGACCCAAAAGCACAAATACTCTACGAGGATATGGGGCATGGTAATTACATGATTATGTCCCCTGATGAAATCCCACCCCCCAAAGTGTCTCCTAGAGACCCTAACGGGGTTTGGATTTTAGAGTTTGATGGAAGTTGTTCCTCAGCTGGTTCTGGAGCTGGTGTCCTGCTAGTGTCACCTGAAGGATGCCTACATCCTTTTTCATTTAAGTTGCAGTTCGAGAACACTAATAACACAGCAGAGTATGACGCTCTTATCCTTGGACTGCAAGTGGCCAAAGAGAAAGGTGTGAAGAATCTTCTGGCTCGTGGTGACGCAGAGTTGGTTGTAAAGCAAGTCAGGAGCCTTTATCAAGTAAAAAATGGGAGGCTGAAGCATTACCGGAATCAAGTTTGGGATTCCATCGAATTCCTTGATGCTTTCTCCATTGAAGCAGTGCCTAGGGAAAAGAACAGCAGGGCTGATTCGTTGGTAGTCTCAGGATCACTATTGATTCCTCATCCTGACTTTTGTCAGGATAAGTTCACCATTGAGATGGTCCATCGGCCTAGTGTACCTGATAATGCCAATAACTGGTAAGTCTTCAATAATGATCAACATTTGCTTTCCTTCCTGGAACTCAAGGGTAATTTCGAACAACTTTATTTTGCGGGAAGTGACAACCTACCTCGTGAGAATGTGCCCTTTGACCAAGCAATCGCCCAAGGGGAAGAAATAGATCAGGATGGATTCATCAATCTTAAAGGAAACAAGATTCCTAAAGGTTTGGTGAGTTTGGAGGAATTATTTGATAAACATGATAGGTATGTGAAATCTAAAGCTTCTACTGGACCTCAGCAATCATCTGAGTATGATAAGGTAGATATTGGGAGTTCTAATGACCCTAAGCTAGTAAATATTGGAAAATGTTGCACAGCAGATGAGAGGAGAAAATCAATTGATCTTCTAAGAAGGTATAAGGATGTTCTCGCTTACTCTTATGAAGATTTGAAAGCTTTCAAACCAAAAGATATGCAGCACTCTATTCCTCTTAAGCCTGGAATTAAACCTTTCAAGTAGAAACAGAGGCAATACAACCCCAAAATAGCTGACACCATCTTTCAGGAGATACAGAAGTTGTTGAAAGCTAAAATTATTTTTCCTATTCACCATTCAACATGGATTGCAAATATTGTGCCTGTCAGGAAGAAAAATGGTGAGATCAGCATCTGTGTTGATTTCAGGAACCTGAATCAGGCTTCTCTGAAAGATAATTATCCTTTGCCCATGATGGATCAAGTATTGCAAGCAGTAATAGGCTCTGAAATGTTATCTATGCTTGATGGATTTTCTGGATATAGTCAGGTAGAGGTTGATACTGTAGATCAACATAAAACAGCTTTCACTACTCCTTGGGGCACCTTTGCTTACAAGAGAATACCTTTTGGACTTATTAATGCTGGTGCCACTTTCCAGAGAGCTATGGATCTGGCTTTTGAAAGCTTGAAAGGGAAGTGTATTGTCATATACCTTGATGACCTGACAGTGTTTTCCAAGACAAGAGCGGATCATTTTGATCACCTAGAGACAGTTCTGCTAAGATGCAGAGAGCATGGAATTTCTTTGAATCCTAAAAAATCTGTTTTCTGTGTCACAGAGGGAAAACTATTAGGGCACATTGTCTCCAAGGATGGTATTAAGATTGATCCTGAATGAGTTCAAGCCATCCAGCAAATTCCTCTCCCAACCAGTAAAAAGGGCGTGCACTCCTTCTTCGGTAAGATCAATTTCTTGAGAAGATTCATCCCTGATTTTGCAGAATTAACTTTGAATATTTCTCAGATGATGAAAGGGAAGCAAACATTTGGTTGGTCTTCTGAAGGAAAGGAATCCTTTGAAGGTATCAAGAGAGCTATCGCTAAAACTCCAGTTTTGGCCTGTCCTGATTTAGGCAAATATTTCATCATCTATTGCTATGCTACAGATAATACCCTGGCGGCTGTCTTAACTCAAGAAGACTCTAATGAGCATGAGCTCCCAATTGCATTCATGAGCTATATTATGAAGGATCATGAGTTGAAATACACCAAGATGGAGAAGCATGCTTTTGCAGTGGTCAAAGCCGTGAAGCAGTTTCGTTTTTATATCCTCAACTCTCACTCCATGGTGCTGGTTCTAGATACAACTGTTAAGTCGATTCTCACACAACAAGAATTTGGATCCAAGAGAGGGAACTAGGTTGCTAAGGTCCAAGAGTATGACATTGACATCAAACCGACCAAGCTGGTTCGTGGAAAAGGCCTTTGTGAGCTCATTGCTGAAGGAGCTAAGCATGAATTACTGGAGAAAGTTGACCTTCCTACTGTTCTGTTCCTTAGTTCAGTTGACGAATGGTATGCTAACATCGCCCATTTTCTCACCTATGGGGAATGCCCCTCTAACTGCCAAAGAAAAGAGGACTGTTAAATTGAGGTCAGCGCAATATGTATTGTGGGAAAATGCCCTGTTCAAGCGAGGAATAGATGGGAGATTTTTGAAGTGTGTGGACAAGGAACAACAGAGAAAGTTGCTCTCATCTTTTCATGATCATGCATGTGGAGGGCACTTTTCATCAACTGTCATAGCTCATAAAATACTTCGTGGAGGATACTACTGGCCTTCCTTGTTCAGAGATGCATCCAAGTGGGTTGACAAATGTGAGGCTTGTCAGACTTTTGTGCGAAGACCCAAACTGGCCTCTTTGCCTCTCAAGCCAGTCGTGATTGAGGAACCATTTCAACAGTGGGGTTTGGACTTCATTGGTACACTTAATCCTGCTTCTAGTGCTGGTCACACTCATGTGCTAACTACCACTGACTACTTCACCAAATGGGTGGAAGCTATTCCAGTCAAGAGCACTACTTCTGAAGTGGTGTGCAGCTTCATCAAAGAGAACATCTTGGTAAGGTATGGCGTACCTAACAAGATTGTAACAGATAATGCTTCGAATTTCTCTTTAGCTGAGATAATGGATTTCTGCTATGGGTATGGCATTTCTTTGGCTCACTCTTCAGATTACTACCCTCAGGGCAATGGGCAAGCAGAATCTACTAACAAAAATTTGGTGACTATTATCAGAAAGTTAGTAAATGAGTCTCAACGAAACTGGCACAAAAAGCTCTATGATGCTCTTTGGGCAGATAGGATTACACCACAGAGAGCTATTGGAATGTCTCCTTTTCAAGTGGTATATGGAGTAGAAGCTCAATTGCCAGTGACAGTGGAACTGCCAGCCTTGCACCTAATGAAGGCCATTGAAGATACTAGCTTCAGTGATGCTCTGGACAAGAGAATTATGTACCTGCACAAACTGAATGAGGACAGATTGATGGTTGCTGATAGGATATCTGTTCACTAGTAGAAGGTAAAGGTCCTGTTTAACAAGAAAGCTAGGTTAAGAGATTTCCAAGTTGGAGACACCGTGTTGTTATGGGACAAAGGACATGAACCTCGTGGCAGCCATGGAAAGTTTGATTCCCTGTGGCTCGGACCTTTCAAGATCAGACACTTTGCTAGTGAGAATTCCTTTTATCTTGATTACATGGATGGTTCTCCTCTCCCACCCCTTATAGTGGGCAGTATCTCAAGTTGTTCAAGTCCTAGGTGACTAGGGAGTCCTTTGTATATTCTGTACAGTGTTTTTGCTTCTCTTCTTTTGGTGTGTTTTCCTTTTTTGTTTTGGTGTGTTGCCCTCTGTATTGGTGTTCTTTTTTACTCCGTTGCCCAATGGATAAGGTACTGCTCTGCTTCTCTGAGTCTGTCTAAGTTCTTGCCTTGTCTCATTCCTTGAATTTATGCCAAGTCATCCCCAGAAGGAGCCAGCCATTGTCCACTCAAAATTCCCTGCCCTAATGAAAGTAAAATTTCAAAATTTTGAGTTATGAGTGTTTTTTTCTAAAGTGCCTAAGTCATGAAAACTGAGAAAATTTGTGTTTCGGGTCATTTTGTATGTATTTCGGGCCTGTCGGACATTTTTGTCCCGCCTGTCCCAAGTACGAAAGTGTATTCTGTTCCCCGATCGGCCGAAATCCCCGAAGTTGTTCCATTTTCGGGCCCGTCGGAACTTTTTGTCCCAAGTGTCCCAAAACTTATTGTGCAAGATGTTCCAATTTCGGCCGAAACACCTGAACCGCGTACTTCGCACTTTCTTGTTCCAAATGTCCCAAATCAAAAGTGCAAGTTGTTCCATTTTCACCCAAACCGGCCGAGTCGCGTACTCCGGAAATTTTTGTTCCAAATGTCCCAAGTTCAAACGGGCCTTTTGTTCCATTTTCGGCCGAGACACCCGAACCGCGTCCTTCGCACGTTTTCGTCCCAAATGTCCCAAAATGCATTTGTGTGTCTTCTCCCTGTTTCGCCCGAATCGGCCGAGCCGCGTGTTTCACGCATTCGCGTCTCACATGTCCCAAGCGTACCAAGTGTCATTCGTGCTTATTTTTCCCGCTCTACCCGAATATCATGCTTATTCAAATTGGTGGTTATGTATTAAATGCGCATTCATGGCTCTTCTCTCTCCTAAACGGCTATATAACGAGCATTTCCCCTTTGCATTTTCGCACTACTTCCATGCTATCTTTTGCTTGAACCCTTGCAATTTGCAAACCTGCGCGTGTTCCCCTCCCTCTGTAATTCCTTTCTGAGTCTAGTTTGCGGCTCTGTCCTCCTAGCTACTATCAATATCATGGATAAAGAGCTCAAACTCTGGAGCAGTTGCATAGTAGACCTCCAACTCATGGGACAAGCAGATGAGAACGTTTTGTTGGCGAGTAAAGTCTTTGATGATGCAAAGGATAATCTGTCGAAGTCCTGGGTCTACAGTGTGGAGTGGAAGATCAGAGTCCTGGAGGAGGCTTTGGGAGAACTGAAGAACAGTTGGCAGAAGGGTGAAGCTTTCAAGACACTGGTGGTCTCTACTTTCAAAGATATACACTGTCATCTTCAGGATGAGACTTCTGGTACTTCCCTTTCCTTGCAAGAAATCAAAGCTCAATTCAGAGCTTTTTTCAAAGATAACCTATTCAAGGAAAGTTCCATCTCCAAGGAGAAAATGAAGGAGATTTGTTCTCTTCAATCTGCCATTGAAGAAGCAAACAAAGATTATCATACTCATGTCGAGTTTGATTATGAGATGGAGAAGTGTCTTGGATTTTGGACTCAGTCTACGACCAACATGTCAGTCCCTCATGGCAGAGACATAGCTGAGGTGTTAAAGAAGTTCAGGCAGCGGATTCTGAAGTCAGTGGGTCCCTCTCAGTGACTGGCCACCTGTCTTCTTCCCCGTTCTTTTCTCTTCTTCCCTTTCTTTTCCGTTTTCTTTGTAAAAAGGTTGAGGTATTGCGGTTGGCAGTCCTTAACTATTCTTGGTTAAAAGAAATGGTTACGAAGAGTAACTGACTTGTAAGCTATATAATGGAATTTCTACGCCATTCAAAAGGAGGAAGAACTTGGCATATTTTCTGAAAGTGTAAATAGATCATAGAGAAATCAATACAAAAGGGCTTTCCATTCATTGTCTATCTAATCTCTGTTATCTCTGTGTTTTCATTTAATTTCGTGAAGATCATTTGTTTCTAGTTCGTTAGTCTCACTGATCGCATATTTTCAAATATTGTGAGTATAGTGATCTTGTACAACCAAGGAGGAACTTTGTGTCCTTGATTAATGAATCTGAAGAAGGTTATTCCCAGAACTTTGTGTCTGGTAATCTCATCTTGTTCACCCAATGCAAACGATCTTATTTTAAATTCATTGCAACTTCGCATACATAAAGGATTATTCTGCTATCTATAATTCTGCATGTTGCTCTTCTGCTCATCCTCGTATTCCCTTTCCTTAGTCCTTTTGTAACTGATGATCCTTGTGGAAAACACTTTTGTAATATCCAAGTTCAACCATGAAATCATGTTTTGTATATTTGTAAATAAGTTCATTTCTGAATAAGGGAACCTCTCCCATTAAAGAGGAGGGACTTTTTTTCCCCTGACTGTTGCTCTTTTTAAAAGTCCTATTTGATGACCAATAGATCCTATGCCAAAATCTTAACCAGCTTCCTTGAAACTTCTGTCATCACATTACCGCCCCTCAGACCTTATGACCCACTCAAACCCAAACCAAAGGGGTTTGAAGACACCAAAATTTTTTCCTACCATCATGTGTCAGGGCACGATGTAGAGAATTGTAAGGCTTTAAAAATTGTTCTTATCTAGTTGTTTCCTCCTGAAGAGAACTTTTATGACGATGACCTTCTCAACAAGGACCCCATTTCACTAGCAACCATTCCCACAGTTCTTCCCTCGTTACCAACCCAGCGACCAAAACAAATACCCCCACAACTCTAAGAACCACCCCCAAGATTTGAAATTAACATAGTTCACATTGACAAACTCGTCAGACCCCTACCCTAATGTCAATGTTCCCAGCTCATCTCCCAAGATTCCTTCCCACCACACAACCTTGGCCCCTCTTGTCATCATACATTTCATGGCTCACCTACTTCACCTACCTCCCTACCTCAGATCAACATGATCCACATTGCTACCCATGCTCAGAAGGAAAAAGGTAAGGAAAAGGAAACTGACCCACCAACCAATCCTATACCCAACATACCATCTACACCTACACCTAAAATCACTATCCATGGCCCCACATATCATATTTCTAATGGGGTCACACACCACGTGATGCATAAACAATTACACTAACCCCCCCTCAAAATGTCTTTATATGACCTCATCCAAACCTCAGATTCCCATCGCCAAGCTCTCATGGTGGTTCTTCAGTCTATTGAGGTCTTACCTGATGACTCTACACCCTTGGCCTCCATTATTACACCACACCATGTCACTTCTCTCACCAAATTACAACCTTCATCCACACCTCCACCTATTCACCAAGTAGCCTCCCTTAACTTCTCAGATGAAGAGATCACACTATACCAAACTGATGACCTCGACCTAGCCCTCTTCATCTCTATCCAAATCGATGATATATGTGTATGATGTGTCATGATTGATGAGGGTGCTAGCATAATATCATTTCATCTCATGTATTCACTCAAATGCATATACCTGACAATTACATGCATAAACATCATGTCATGTTGCGTTCATTTAATGACGCTATCACTTCTACACTAGGGACTATCATCCTCCACATTTGCATGGGCCCATGCACTATTCCAGAGTTATTTTACATCTTGGAGGGGGAATTTCAATATAACATGTTGCTTGGTAGACCTTGGATTCGTGTTATGGGTTGTGTTCTTTCTAATTTGCATCATTGTGTAAAGTTTGAGCATGAAGGACACACCTATACCATTCCAGCTGACCCATCACCTTTTAAAACTTGCAACATGCTTTACTGACCCAATGACGTGCTTATACCTATTAAAGCATCAACCTCCACAACCACTGTCGCATCACCTACACCTCCCCTCGCTAGTGCAGCCACTACCTCAACCACATTTACATCTTCCATTCCTACCACTTCCACAACCTCCACAACCGAACCACCAGCCTCCCAATCCGTCAGCTCCACTTCCGCATTGACCTCTGACACATTGTCTATACCCACTACCCACATACCAACTACTGATTCCTTAGAAGGCATTTTTTAATTCCTCACTCTGGGGGAGTATCACCTATATAGTGTCAACACATTCCTTACTCTGCAAGAGTATGGAATTCTTCACTAGCATCCTCGCTATGATCACCACATAGGAGAACACCTTCTTTATGGTCCTCCTCACCTTAGTACCAGTCTCCTCTATGGGGGGCTTGATACCACCACTTACACACCTGAACCACCATCACAAACCCACCCATTTTCTGCTAACCTCCAGTCACTCACCAATCGCTATTTCACCTGCACCTTCTTACACTAATGTGCATGGAAGGGTTTTGGTTTTGACTTTTACGAGAAAGGTCATCATACTGTTATTCCCTGTACTACCTGTAATCATAATGACCATAGTGGTATCAGCTTTACTAAACCACCTACCAAGAAGGCTTGCATTCAACTCATCGAGGACATTAACCCTTCTCCACCTTCATCACCACCATCGCCACCTTCGCTGACAGAGTCAATGGATCCAAAATCCATTCCTCCTAACTTTTTTTTTTTCATAAATGCCATCTCCTTGGGACCTCTGACTTATCAATGCGAGGGTGAGGCTCCCTCTTCTCTTCCATTCCTATATCCTAAAATGATCGATGACGATACACCTTCCATTAACATCGTTCAATATCAGGATGATGAATCTATACTCACCTACCTTGGTGTAGAAGACTCATATATTCATTGGTCATTACCATCTAAGATGCAAACCATGTTGAATGAATTAACTATTGAGATCAACATTCATACTCAGGATGACCCACACATTCTAAAGATAGGGCAATCTTTAGATGCTACTGAACAAGAATCCATCACTTCTTTTCTCAAAAACCATAACCATGCATTCGGTTGGTCTTATGTAGACATGCCCGGTATTGACCCCACCATTGTGGTCCACAATATCGTAACCATTCCTGATGTCAAACCCATCAAACAAAAGCTGAAGAAAATGCACCCTCGCATTGCTCTTCTTGTCAAAGAATAACTTCAATGCCTACTTTCAATTTCCTTCATTTTTCCCATTGATTATCCCTAGTGGATTTCCAACATTGTCCCTATTACTAAGGTGATAGGGGGACTTCACATTTGCATGGATTTACGTGACCTCAACCTAGCCTACCCCAAAGATGCTTTCCCTTTACCTAGTATTGACCAACTGGTTGACCTTACCGCTGATCATGAGATGCTATCACTCATGGATGGATTCTCGGGTTATAACCAAATCTTACTTGCCCCAGAGGATCAACACAAAACCACATTTATCACCCCTTGGGGGACCTTCTGCTATTGAGTCATGCCTTTTGGCCTTAAAAATGCTGGCACCACCTATCAGCATGCTATGACTTACATCTTCCATGAAATCATGCATCATATATTGGAAGATTATGTGGATGACCTGCTTGCCAAATCTAAGCGCCGTACTAACCACCTCGCTGTCCTAAAAACCATCTTTGATCATCTCATTAAATATTGCGTTCACCTTTAGCCAAAGAAGTGTGTCTTTGTGGTCCTCTCAAGAAAACTCTTGGGATTTATCATTTCCCTACATGGTATAGAAGTTGACCCTACTAAATTCAAGTCCATTCTGGGAATGCCTCCTCCCACTAACCTTAGGCAACTCCATAGCCTACAAGGTAAGTTACAATCTATTCACTGTTTCATTTCACAGTTGTCCAATCAGTATCAACCATTTCATCACCTTCTTAAGAAGGATGTCTCCTTTAAATGGGATGATGATCACCATAAAGCTTTTGAGGCCTTAAAACAATACCTTCTTCAACCACCTGTACTCATTCCACCTAAAGACGATCAACCCTTCTACCTATACATCTCAGCTACCAATCACTCTCTGGGAGCCATGCTCACTCATACGAAGATGAACAACACAGGGAGTAGGTAGTTTATTACTTAAGCCATACTCTTTTAGACTACGAAACCTGATACACCCATCCTGAAAAAAATTTGGTAGCCTTAGTTTTCGTTGCCACAAAACTCTGTCAGTACCTACTCAACCATAAAACCTATGTTGTGACCAACACTGACCCCTTACATTTCATGTATGCCAAACCTTACCAAAATCAACGTGCCATATGATGGCTCATGATTTTAGCTAACCTCAACCTTGAATTCATCCATAAAAAGTCCATCAAGGGCCAGGCTATCCCCAACCAATTGGTCAACACACCTATTTCCAAGGATCAACCCTCTAATTTTGACTTTCCAGATGAGTCAATCGCTACCCTTTCCTTGAACAAACCCATGTACCAAATTAAAACTCGTCTTTAATGGTTCCAAGTGTCAGCATGGGGATGGGGTAGGAGTTATCCTCATTCCACTTGGTAGAGAACCCATGCCTTTGTCTTTCAAACTCAATTTTGACTGTACAAACAATATTGCCGAATACGAAGTGCTCGTACTAGGTTTCCAAGCTGCCTATGCCTTGGATGTTAAATCGATCAACATCTTTGGTGATTCTAAATTGGTCATAAACCAAGTCAATGGTGTATACCAATGTCATAATGAGACACTATCAAAAGTATAAACATCACGTAGACATACTTTTGACCACCTTCAACCATTACGCCCTTCAAACCATCCCTTGTTCAACCAACAAATTTGCCGATACCATGGCCTGCTTGGCTTCTCAAATACCAGCTTTGCTTGCCGATTCTAAAATCTTTGTCACCATACAATGACTCCAATCACCCTCTTATTTTCCTTGTGATGTTTACTCTATCAGAACCACTACCTTCTGACCTGAGTGATCTTTGTTATAACCATTACTCCAACTATCTTTCTCTCTCCTTCTTACCTCTTTACCTCACTCGTAATGGACAACGTGCCTTCCTCAAAAATGTCTCTCGTTATGTCCTCATGGGGGCCTCCTCTATAAACATGGCTTTGATGGTATTCTCTTACGATGCCTCACAAGTTTTGAAATCCCTTATACCATTAAAGAAGTTCATGATGGCATATGTGGAGGTCACTTCAGTGGCCTGGCTATTACTGGCCGACCCTTAACCATGATTGTTGTAAATATGTCAAGCATTGTGTAAAATTCCAATAACATGCCAACCTTCATCATACACCCAGTCATGCGTTACAGGTTACCTGTGACCTTTGGCCCTTTCCTCAATGGGGTTTGGATATTGTTAGAGAAATCAATCCCCATTCTTCCTAATGCCATCAATGGATCATCACTTCTACTGAATACTACACAAAATGGATCAAAGCCATACCACTCATCTCCACGAAAGCCAAGGAAAATATGTGAGTTCATTAACCATCACATCATTTTCACTTTGGTGTTCCTCATCACCTTATCATTGACAATGGAAAACATTCAAAAATAAAACCTTGCAAAAAATTTGTGATGCCTTTGGCATTCAGTAATTTTCTCATCACCTTATTACCTACAAACAACAGCTAAACCAAATCCATTAACAAAACCTTGAACAAAATTCTCATGAAAGTGGTTAATGATACTGGGAAGGATTGACATACACACATTCCTTTTGCTCTATGGGCATACCGCACTAGTATTCTGCACTACCACTACCACCACACCCTTTTCTCTGGTCTATGGTATAGAGGCTATTCTACCTCTCGAAGTCTAGATTCCCTCAATCTGACATTTCTCTTCATGACATGCTCAATGATGATGACTTTTGTCAGGACCGTTTAGTACAACTTGAGTTATTAGACAAATGTCGTCTTAACACTCTTGACAACCTTCAAGTTTACCAAAAACCTGTATCAAACGTGCCTATGATAAACGTGTCCATCGAATGAACCTTCCAAGTTGGTGACCTCATCCTGAAATAAAATCAACATGTAACCAAAGCAGAAAAAAGTAAACAAGGCCAGTTTTCTCCTAATTAGCTTGGACCATACATTGTGACCCATACGTATGGATCAGGTGCTTATCATTTATCTTCACTCGATGGTAAACCCGAACCTGAGCCCCTTAATGCCTTGCATATTTGGACCATTCTACTATTGAATTTTAGTCCTACCTCACCTTTTGGACTCTTTCCACGCTCATCCCTTGAGCGCTATCCACTTCTTACACCTCACCAATGATTAAATAAGAATCATGTGCATACCCGTCACTTTTTATCTTCTCTTAAATATGTGTACCACAGCACTGCACATAGCATGATTCTCATGGATACTTTTCATCTACCTTTAGATGAGATCCCATGGTTTGTCTCTCACCTTGACTTTCTGAACAAGAATCGTATTCTTCACCTTGGTCCTTTCCATGACATTAAATCCCTCACATGGGATCAAACTCCTTGAGTCAAACTTCCAATAAAATGATGAATCCCTGAAAAGGACATCTTCCTCTCTACAATCACCGATATAAATAGACTGTTCCATCGAAGGATATCTATAGAACACTTATTTCAAAAAGAGAGAGAGAGAGAATCTGAAGCTTCCCACATTGATCAGCTTCACGAAGACCTCAAGGAGTTAACTTTCCTCATTCCATACAGAATTCCTGCATTAATCGATCATTCTATCTCAAAAATATTAGTCAAAACAAAAAGCCTTTTAGTCATGGACTTGCCCAGTGATGACCTTGGATCTCTTACCCAAAGAGCATGCTACCTAGTACCATATAAAAAATTAACCACCTTTCGTCCCCCTCACCATTTGACACTCCAATTTCCTATCGCCTCAAGGGACTCTTGGAAAACTGTGACACCATTTAGTGATCAATGTGACTATTCTTCACGTTTATAATAATCAATCATGTAATGTCTTTAGGGTCTTAAGTGCACTCAGCCTATCTTAGGAATGGTCATACCATGTTATTGATCCTTACCAATCAGGTGGCTTTCTTGCCTCCTCTTCTCTTTTAAACTGCTTTATTATGATATCGATTACCTTATATAAGGATTGGTTCTTCCCAACGCTTATCTTTGGATAATCTTCTTCCTCTATCATCTACTCGAAATCACCTATACCAAGTTACCCACAACTCCACACACACCCAACATACCTAAAATCCAAATCATGCCTAAAATATACCAACTTATCCTCATAACTCCTCATATTCCTACCCTAACTTATGGCAGAACTACAATCGGCCTGAGGTCCCCTTTTCAATGGGAGTATGTAGGCAAGCACTCTAAGGGCATGGGGCCCTTGGAGGTTAGCTCGGCCACTCTATACCCTAACCAATTCATCTTTCATCTTCCTAAATCACATTATCACCCTACTTAGTCTCCTTTTTATATCAAAAAATTGGAAATTAAACCAAATAAACAACAAGTTGTCTTAAACATTTTTTATCATCATCACAACATACATTTATTATGACTACCATTTCTCTACCACCATCATGCATATATTATAAAACATCTTAAACGTGACCCATCTAATCATTCATTGCACAAATTAATGAATTAAAACTTCAACCAATTTAAACCCAACCATGCCTAAAACCTAACTCAACCATGCCTAGACGACAAACCTAACTCAACCATGCCTCAAACCTAACTCAAACATGCCTCGATCCATGCTTAAAACCTGAATCAATCCATGCCTAAAACCTAACTCAACCATGCCTAGATCCAAAAACCTGACTCATTCATGCCTAAAACCTAACTCAATCCATGCCTAAACAAACCTAACTTAACCATGCCTATGACCAAAATCGACTCCATCATGCCTATTACCCGACTTGATCCATGCCTATGACCTAACCTGACTCAATCCATGCCTAACACACCTATCATGACTCTCTCTCTTTATAATAGTAAAATGTTTTCAACACAAACACATAATTCCCATAATCATTGACCATCATGGGCACTAAATACAATAGCCAAACATGTGTATCCAAATACATAACTATCACAATGTCTTTGACACGTAGAACGGTGTATATAATCCAAGTCTCTCAATACTCTCATATACATCCTCGCCATCTTTGGTGCATAGGCTAGTATATACTCAAAAATATATAAAAACTCTCATACATCCTCACTCTCTTCCGTACACGTAGGCCGGTATAAGATCAAAAATATATATAACAATCTCTTCAGCATACAGGCCGGTATAGGATCAAATATATATAACAATCTCTTTGGCACGCAAGCCAGTATATATTAAAAATACAGGATATCTACAAAATGGCAGAGCCTCATGGCTCTTACCAGACATCCTCCCTAATGTGTATCCGTCATCTCTAGTATCACCTCGTCTCCTGTCTCAGCCCCTGTGTGGTGTCTTGCTCACCACCCACCGTATGTCATGGTCGGCCTTACCTCCTGAAGGCCCATCACATCTAGAGTTGGCCTCTGTGCAGCTGGTCACCTCAGCACTGACCCTGTCCATGGGCATTGACCGCCCCCTATGCTTTACTACACTCTGAGTGTGGGAACTCCTCCTCTCACTCGAGGTATGTTGGGTGCCCTATACTCTGCATATAATGGAATGTAAATCATGGCTATCTAGTCAGGTGATCATGATAATACCACACCTCACCCAAGTGCATCTCTCAAAATTCCTAGATTATAGGTATTGTCTGTGGCGGTGTCATCAGGTCTTTGACCCTATACCTACCCCTGCCTGTATAATGGGACCCTGGTCCCTAAACCTGCGGTGGTGCCACTAGGCCCCAAACCCTGATGCCTGTATGGTAGGCCTGATCAGGGCCACTATCTGTGCCTGTGATGCCTATTAGCTGACCCTGTAAGGCTTGTAACCTGTCCCTGCGCCATGTGCCTAACTGAGCCCTGTAAACCTATCACCTGCGCCTGTAGGGTATCTACCTACACCCCGTCCCCCTCATCCTCCTCTCCATATCCACCCTCTCCATCTCCACCCTAGGCCAGGTACCTGATCCCTCTCTTTCCTATGCCTACAGTGCGGACACCTGTTCATGTAACTCAACCACCTCCATCTCTGAAATGCTGATAACTACACCGACACCATCCCTAACTGGGCAATCAGGGTCACCACATGCCCCTATAGGGTATCTCTCTGTACATGATGATGGTGGCTGGATCTGGATACCCTAGCCTTGGTGGTACTACTCTCAGCTATGCCACCCACCACTATCTATAATCCGTCAGCTACCCCGATATCATCTATCTGCGCGTCGACAGGTTACTCCTCCTCTTTGGTTAGCACTCTCAGGTCAAGGTGGAGAACATTAGACCTCTCCACATCATCTCTCCTGTACTGAGGGAAGGGCGGCCGTACATCGTGACGTAGCCTAAACTGTCACCTGACCTGTTCTATAGGTATCAACTCATGCTCTTCTTACTCGCCTCCCCTCTACCCACCTGTAGAGTCTGAATCCCATCTAGCTCTGCCGCTATCCACCTATATTACGGGCAGCCCACATATGGCCCTCCAAATGATGTCCACTTTGGAACAACCCCTCCAATAAACTCCTATAATAAGCTACATCATTGCGTAACTCTCATCCCTTAGCACTCTCCCATATCTGGTACCCACCACCTATACCCAATCCGCAACAACCTTCCCTCAAATGCATCTGCTCGAGGCATCACAATTGGTTGCACACACACACAATGTGCTCGTAGACCCAACAATGTAATAGAAAAGTACAACATAGGCTAAACCGACCGTAGCCACCCAGATGCCCACAACTCCTTGTATACTTGCGCTACAAGTGTAGGTGCCCATGCGAATTGGGTCCTGTCTATCATCATGTCATGAAGCACCCCCATCAGTGACTCACAGGAACCATCCACCCTCTCCATCTGGCAGTGTAAAATAATACACTACCTCCATCAATAATACAACTAGCATTATCTCCTCATGATGGGCCCTTGTACATGTCTCCATAACTTAGGTTGACACTATGGAACCAAAAATCTGCCACACCCTCACCGAATACCGGTGTAAATCACTCCTCAAACGCCTCTGATGAGATCGAGTACACCTGCCTCCCTAATATTTGTAGTCTATAGGATCCTGTAGACATCCTATAGGGTGGATTGTGAGCTCACCCATCGGAAGATGGAAGGTATTGGTCGTTGTAGTCCCATCTGTGGATGAGGGAAACCATTAAACATCACCTCCTAGACTACATGCTGGTAACATCTGATCCCAAGTCAGGCCCACCTTTTCCACATGACACCACTCCTTACACGTCATGCTACCTCGTACCTTCAATAAAAATGGCAGCACTCTATCCCTCATATGTAACCAATCTCTCACCTACATCCAACCAAAATGATCACATTATTAAAAAATTACCCATATCTAAAACTTTTACCGTTTCCTTTGACCCCAAATTTCTACCACACCCTATCTACCTCATACCCCAAACCTTCACCTTTTTTAATTTTCTCTTCTGACCTCACATTCCAACTTAACCTACTTACCCATACCCATATCCTTGGCATCGAAGCACTTTACCTATCTATCCATACCCACATTTTGACCTAACCTACTTATCTACCTTTACCCTTGCCTATCTCTCCTTACCCACTAAACTTACTCTTGTTTATCCCCATATGGACCGGCGTCGGTAAGCATTTGACTGGCCTCCAGTCTAACCTTGACTGACCATGGTATCACTACGACTGGCATCGGTCACCTCCCTTGGGACCGATACCAGTTCTGCACCCACCAATGTTGGCCACAGTGGAACTGATGTCGGTCACTGTCACAGCGACAACACGCGACCCAAAACCCTGTTTTCTCTCCACAGTCCTCACCCTACCCACCCATTCCTCCCCCAAACCCATCACATCCCTTCCCACCCCTCCTTTACATATCTTCTTACCCTCCCCCCTTCTCATTTCACCCATTTTCTTTCCAAATTCAAATTTAAATTTTCCCCCCCAAACCACCATTTCCTCATCTACCCCAAAATTCTTCCTAATTTAACCAAACACCCAACAAATAGGCTTTAGTTCTTACCTCATCCCACTTGCATCGACATGGTGGCACCTCTGGCTACTACACTAGTCCACCCGATCCCTCTCCTACCTCCGCCATCACCGAATGTTCTCCAAATCTCCAACCAATCAAATCCAATGCCCCACTCTCATGACCCCACCAATCAATCCACACTGCGTCACCTACTTTGGCTTTCCAACTCAACTCTTTGAAGCACTCGAGTCATGTTTACCACCTTTCTCTCCCATTCTCTCTTATCATTTTCTCTCTATTGTGCAAATTACAAATGAATTTCAAAAATGTGGGTTTTTCTCTTTTTATAGCCCTACTCGATCTTGACCGGTGACGGTTTGCTCCTTGACCGACAATTGGTCCGTGTGCCCTAGCTGACCACCATCGGTTCCCCTAGACCATCATCGGTTAATTTTGACCAGCATGTCAGTTACCTTACACAGCCTCCTTATGCATACCTTTCACTCCTAATTTTACCCTGCCCCCCTACACTTCAATTTTCTACTTCACCCACAACCCTTTTAACTTCCACTCACTTTCACTTGGCCACACTCCTTGACCCTACCATCTTTCTCCCCTCACTTCACCCTCATTCAAGGACTCCTTATTTTTCCTATACCTCAGCCCTACCCATGTTCCATGACCTAGATATTTTGACATGGACCATCTCTAATGACCTTTGACCCCATGTGTTCGCTATAACCTTGTGGCACTGTTACTTGTGTTGATTGACCTAATTACCTTACCTTTCCTCTTGCCATGACCATTTATCCTGACCCAACCTTCTGGTGTACCGAGAACATACCTAAACGTTCCTGTACCTGACCTGTGTCATGTTTCTTGACCTTATCATATACCTTGGATACCTGAATCACTTCAAACTATTTTTGGATAAATCTATCTACCTAAGACAATGTAGAGTTTTCCTGCTCTTAAACTTGGTAGCTGTGCTGCAGTTTATACGTGTGCGTGCATTTGACTGTTCCTACCTTTGACCCTGATCCATTACCTAGATTACCCGAGGTAGACTCTTCTTCCTTTTATTCCCTCATTACCCACCTTCCTCTTCATCACATTCACCTTTTATCAAACCACTCACCACTTCTGCCTTCTACCTTGTCAGTTCCTAGTTTGAGGGGGATCACCTTCACCCACACATGGGGAAACCACATCTTATTTTTGTCAGCATTGACTTACCAATACAAGCTACGCAACAAAAAGGGGCAAAATGTAGACACTAAAATCAAGTCAGACTCCCCTTAGCCCCTTGTTAATTAATCAGGTCACACATGCTTACCTAACCATGGCCCCTTTCACCCCACACTAATATTAATTTAATTCATTTAATTACATTAATCTCTATCCTCATCATAGCTATTATTTAATTATCCTAATTACCTATTATCTAGCTCCTCCACATCACCAAGACACCTCACCTTGCCACCTCACCCTAAGCCTATTCTTAGTATAGTTTCCTATAACTAACTTAGAGCTTAACCAACACCCTAAAAATAAATGCCAAAAACCTCATTCCTACGTAGACACAAATGGTAACTTCCACTCTTGTTTAGAGGAATAAAGAGATCTAGCAGCAGTGTATAACCATGATCTCCTATGGTTTTAGTTAACTTATGGAATCCCACCTTAACCAACACCAGTCATCCCTAAACCGATGCCAGTCAGACCGTAACCACCGTCGGTTAGACTTAATTCCCTTAGGCAACCTCATTCTTGAAGGAGGAAGTTTTAGAGAACACCAAGGAGCATGCACATGCAAGGAGGGAGAACAAGTATTTTCTTATCACACAGAAATCCAATCCCTTCACCCAACAACCATCTGAGCACTCACCCCCTAGCACATATTTGATCCAGTCCAAGCCAAGAAGGGGAGCATAGGCTAGGCCGATGCAAGAGCTCTCCTAACGTTTGAGTGATTCCTCCACTAGTATTCAATCTCCTACCATACACCTTCATTCGTCACTCACCGGTATGACCAAAACCATATTCCAAGTAAGTAGAACATTTTACTCTATCATTTGGTTGGTTTCCTTACTGTATGTTCATTCATTACTATATGATTCATCCCCTTACGTAGGTTGTCATCCTGATATCTCGAGCCACCCATTGACCTCCTTTAATAACTCACCACCACCATATCCCTACTCAAAGACCTTTCCTAATCATATCCAAATGACCTAATACCTCATTCTGACCAATCTAATCCTTTGTGTGATCAGTAAAGGAGACCCGAAACCCATTCTGTGACATTCCCAGTATCCCACAGTAAGTGGCATCGGTTCACTCTAACTGGCACCAAGTTAGTCCACAATATATTGGCCTCAAACCACCATTTCCCAACCCAATCCATAGCTCATCGAAGCTCCGTTAAAACCATATTAGATCTACCCACTAGGACTGATATCCCACCTACACCTCACAAAAACCTCACCCAGATTACCTACTAACTTGAAAGACCTCTATCCTTGACCCTCCACAATTTTGTCAGTTACCAGCGTCAGTCACCCTTAACCGGCATTGGTTACCCCTAGACCGACATCGGTCTCTGTATCCACCAATACAGCTCAGAACAGTAACCCACCTACCTATTCCCGAGTAACCCATAATCACCTGTGACCTTACTAAGACCTCTGCCAGACTTGCAAAAAACCATAACCAATTACTTGACCCTCGGATCTTATTTTAACCTAGCCTGTTAGATTAGATCTTTATTATTGTGTTTTATATGTGATGCCTTAATCGTATAGATTACAGTAAGACAACATTTACTTTATTTCTCACATTAAATTGTTTAAAACATTAGATTAATAGCCTTCCAGGAAGTACCATACTTTTTGGATCTAGCATACGCCAAGCAGTCCACTATATATATTGTTTAAATCTTTCTAGTGGTCTTGCTTTCTATTTCAGGTAGTTCCTCCTAGCCAAAAGGAAGCTCTCACGGTCAGTTGTGGATCGAGGAGTCAACACACACATAACAACCTTCAACCCTCTTCAATAGGTATTCCTCCTACACCCATTACCCTATCTGTTTTGTTAACTTCCTAGAAACATCTAAGAATCAGGTGAAATAACCACCTCATTTTTTTTTGAAGATTGAGTGGTAGCTTTGAAATAACTTGAATACATAAATTATGGTTTCACTTGCGTTAATTACAAAAATCAATTTAGCAGTCAGTAATGGTTTGTTTTCTTCTTTGGATTGTTTCTAAGTCTCTTGAAATATATTGAAAGAGATTTCAGAAGGTCAAAAAACATCAATTAGGTTTGAACTCTTAGAGGGAGAGTTATATTTTGGAAATCAAATTACCTTTGAGGGAATCAATGGGAAAAGTAAAGAATCCATTCATAGAGTATGAGGGTTAGGATTTGATTCCAAACCAGAGGGAATAAGAGATGGATTTTCTTCTTCATGCAGTGTTTTAATAATCTTGTTAATTCTATTGAATGTGAGAGTGAATTTTTGTCTAAATCTCTACAATTTGTTATTTAAATTGATAAAGAGATGTGTGTTTGAATCTATGGTTGTGTTATTGAGTCTATATTTTTTCATTTGAGAGTGAGTTTGAGTTTTAGTTGGAAGAGTGTAAGTTTACCATTAATTTGGGACTACCTCGTTCTTGTCTACGTTAAAATATATCCATATTAAAATCATCCAATTCAACATTGAGAAATAAGAAAGAGAACTTATAGTTCAAAAAGTTAAGATAAAACAAACTATTTCTATCAATCACGATAAATTTGAGAAGAAAATAGTGCTATAGAAGACCCAAAACTTCCCAAACTAGGAGGCTACTGGGATGAAGATGAATTTTACAAAGTTGAAGAAATCTTAAGATAATATGGATGTTTGTTTCCAAGAAGCTTCAAAGAGTAAACCCAAATTTAAAAGTGAGAATATGTCAGGCCTATTTGGAAATGACCATATAGAATAAACCCAAATGTAAAAGTGAGTAAAATATGAGCTAGATAAAATGTTAACAGGTGGAATAATACTATAGGTAGATGATACATAATGATTATTTTGAACAAGAAAACATGGAAGATAGCCTAGGAAGATATATCAAAAATATATTTGCCACAAAGTGGTATTCTTTCATTTATATAATAATTCCTTTTGGGTTGAAGAATACACTGACAATGTTTAGAAAGATAATGTTTATTTACTTTAAGGAATTCATTCATGATTTTTTAGAGGTATACCTAAATGATTGGATAGTGTATGGGATGCTAGAAGATTAGGTACACATGTCAAGATTGATGTTTGGGTGGTGTAGAATGTTATTGATATCAATAAACTTGGAAAAAATGATTATTTCTACCACCATTTGGAACATTATTGGGGCATATATGATGCAAAAGTTGACATAATAAGCTAGATCTCTTTAATCATTTCTGCTTTATTTTACTAGACTGCCCTACTAGGCTTGTCGTCCTACAAAACTGCAAAGCTTATTGTATAGAAAGTTCCATAATGAGTTATGAAAAATCAAATTCCATTATGAATACCCTTTATGTTAATCCTACTTCTCACAAAATTTTATGATTTAATCACTATTTAATCCCTCTAATTTGTTGTCTTGGTTTTGCAATTCGATCTCTCCTGCTTCCCTGGAGGCCTACAAGAACATTTTAAAGAAATATGGCTTTTTTTAGAAATATAGAGCATGAAGACCTCTAAAATCTGTTAAAAGGACCTATCTAGATGATTCCCTCAAAGTTTTAGTCTTTGAAAAAATGTTTAAAGCTTCCAACCTATAAATTCTCCTTAAACCCTAGGTGGGGTTTCTCGGTAGCCTAAGTAGGTGAAATGGCTTTAAAAGGATAAGAAAATCACTTTCTAGCCCTAAAATTATTCTGAAGGTTTTTTCATACCTTCCAACATTCTTGTGACAACATTAGATCATAAGAATATACAAAACTTCAAACTAAATGATTTTTTCATACCTATTTGGGTGAAAAAACATGTCTCTTAGTGCTTAATGGAACAAGTTAGTAGAACAGGGCACCTCCACTGAATACATTCATAAAAATATTTTAAAATTTTCTACTACTACCTTCCACAAGTACTAAAATAAATAAAATCATTATTCTTCAAAGTAAAAAGATATAGTACAACACACTTCTTGTGGAGAAAATAGTCACAAAATAGTTTATCTCTCAAGAACAGAATTTCCTTCCTTTTGCATTGATTTCTCTTTCCAAAAACCTCTCACATAGTTTCTCATTCATGGAGGCATTGTAACTAACTCCTCCTCAAGATATCTGTTTTTTTCACATGTATATTTCAATGTAACTATTTTTTTGGATACGTGTCAAGATTCACAAACATAGGAAAGGTATTTTTATCATTGTAAGATCATTCTTCTCAAATTTACCCCTATGATTCACTTAAAACATGAAAAGACACCTTACACACTCAACCTAGCCATGTAAACCTCTAACATTCACTTATCAAGCCAAAATTGGTCATTCGTATGTTTGAAATTTCAAATTTTACTTTTGGGTGGGAAAGTGAGAAACCAAGCAAAATTTAAAAACTATAACTCATGGATGTTTATCTAGACTTCCAAAACCCTATGTCCACATTCCTAGGATGGTCAAAACCAAAATCCTACTAATATAACTTGTTCAATTTCATACTCCTGCATCAATACCATGTGTAAAGAAGAATTGTTGGTGGATCCTCTATAAATATCCATAATCATAATTTTCTTTCACCTTAGAAAATAGAAAGATATGAAATACCTTATTGGGATATATAGTGTATCACCAAAAGTTCATAAAAAATTACGTAACAATAAGTGTTCCAATTGAAGAGTTACTAAATAAGAGAAATAACAAACTATTGGATTGGATGAAAGAATTCCAATATGCACCCAAGGATTTAAAAATGAAGATAGAGAATGCATCTGCCTTAATATTATAGATTAGAAGGTGTCATTTCATGTTCATATTAATGCCTCGTGGATAGAAAATGGTGCGGTAGTAGCACAACCAAGAGGACATATGGATCACCCCATTTAATTTATCAACTGGAAATTGGAAAAGGAAAAAAAAACTACAACCAAACGTAATACATTGACCATAGTTAGTGTGTGTACTACAGAAATACACATTATTTGATAGCCACTCTAGTTTTATTATATACAGACCATGAACTGTCTAGTATTTTATAAACTTGTTGTTTTTCCAAGGGAGGATTTGTAGATGATTAATGTTGTTCAAAAACATTGTGGTAAAACCTAAATTTTATGGTATATAATGGTAAACATAAAAATTTGGAACACTTCTAATTGCAACCTTCCATCACTATAAAGATGAAGAAACAAATATCAAGAATCAATTAGAGCATAAATTTTAATTCTTCATATAGGACTAACAAGAGGGATGACAAAAATGTTAACTTTATTCATTTCTTTAAGGCTTTTGTTTTCGATATTAATTTTTATCCATATTTCTTCCTGCAGAGTCCAAGGAATTGCACATTTTCTCTAGCATATATGTTCTCTAATCAATTGAAACTAAACTTCTTAGTGAAATCTTGTTCAGAGTGGAAGGGATACCTAAAGAGATGGAACAAATAACACAATTCTCGATGATTGGAAAACATTCATAATGATATAGTCGACCAAAAAAAAGGAGATTATTAATTCAATATTTCCATTTGCACTGATTGATTGATCTTTATACAAAAGGGGGTAGTAAATACTAATTCATGTAGTGTTATAACATGATAGGGTAGCTATTTTAAGAGGAACATAATGGAATATTGGGATACCACAACACAAGAGACACATTGGCGTGAAAGATATTGCTTGTAGGATTGTGGTGGTTGACCATGTCTAAACCTACAGACCAACACATGAGATCATGTGATATATGAAAAATAGTGGAGATGCCTAACACACATGAAAATATTCCATTAAGACCAATTCTAGCACTATTTTCATGTGAAAAATGGGCAATCAAGTTCATCAAGATGATTAATCTTGTAGAAAGAACATAAGAAATATTTATGACGATTAACACTTAATATTTGACAAGATGGGTGGAGGATACACCAATGAAGGATTTTACCACAAATATAATGACAGGGTTCATTTATGAAAATATTATAATGCAATTTGGATGTCCACTAAGCATTACAAGTGATTAAGGGAAACATTTCGTAAATGACATAATATACTTGAGTTATTGAAGCATTTCCTTACAAACCACAATAAAAGTACACCATATCACCCACGTAAAAAAATGAATTGTAAACATTTTTAATAATGTTTGAGAAAGTTCTAAAAAAAAATTTTGCAATTTGAAAACTACAAATTGGGACCTCAAAATACCTGCAATATATGGGCACACCACACAACATATAAAAGATAGACTAGGTATTTTCCTTTCTAATTGGTTTATGAGCTTGAAGTTGCAATACCTATGGATTTCATCATACCAATTTTAAGAATGGTGGTAGATTTTTCTATGAAGAAATATAATGAAAGATTGATTGAACTACAAAAATTGGATTAGAAGTGGATTATTTCCTCATACAACCAGACACAAGAAAGACAAGAGGCAAAAAACATAACACCATAAATATTGTAAACCCAAATAATTTAAGAAGGGGATAAATTATTATTGTATAAAAACATATATAAGATGTGAAAACTTAATATTTGATGGTTAGAACCATATATGGTAGAGTGGATATCACTATCATGGGCAATAAAGTTAAAAAACTATCAAGAGCTAAGAAATGAATTTGTGAATGATGTGATAATCAAAATGTATGTTTTCACATACTAAGAATTAATATCAACTTGAAAAATATAAATATAAATAGATACAAAAAAATATCTTTGAGGAAAATAGAAAATAACAAAAAAAACAAGTTTGCAATAATATTAAACCAATTTTACAAAACAATAAAAGAAACAAAACAATTTTAGAAAAAGTTCAAGAAATAAGGATAATTTTTTAATATATATAAAGAAAAGCCAAAGATTGATTCTCTGAAAAATAAATTTAAAAAACATGAAATAGAGTGTCACCAAATTGAAAATCGAGAATCTGGTGGTTTGGAGAAGTAGAAAGGTTAAAACCTAAAAGGGAACTTTTGTAGTAAGGAATAATTACACTTGAATAGTAAGTGGGAGCAAAAAGGACATAAAAATTGAATCATATTAATATTTGGAGACATGTAAGAGATGGGTGTAATGATCAAGGATGACATAAAATCTAAGGAAAGAAAAACAACACTTATGCTATCAAGGTAAAGTAAAAGCAAAAATGGTAAATGTTTTTAAAAACATGGATAAGGATTGTTTAATCTAAAGAAGAAAAAGAAAGTATAAACTATAATAATAAATTAGGGCACCCAAACTCAATTCAAAAAAACATCAAAGTGAGAAAAATAAAACTAAAAAATGAAGAAAAGAGTTCCTTAGAGAAAGAAGGAGATTGAGAAGATAGATGTTGAGGTAGAAGTGAATCATAAAGTGAAGCAAATGGAGGAACCAACAATTGTAGTTGATATAGACATTAGAAATCCAAATTTTAGTAAACAATCTTTGGAAATCATTCCTTTCCAACTTAGAGGAAGCATTTTTTGGAATACCATTCAAGGTAGCACATTATGAAGACATCGAGAAGTACATTCATTCAAAACTTGTAGAGATAGATCATACAAAGATGGAAATAGATATGATGGCCATGATAGAGACACAAAGGCCAATACACAATTGTTGGATTAGAAGGATAACTCATAGATCATAACACAAATGAAATTAGATGTTTAGAACTAGTTTGCATATATTCATTTGCAAATAAAACTATTTAAATACTCTTGAGTTGAATTCACGATGGTTTTTTTTTTTGGAGCAACCATATCACATCACAATGGGGGTGCTTGAGAAATTCACAGGCCTAATGAATGAAAACCACAATGTCCACAAGTTTGATAAGATGGGAAGTGAAAAAATCAAAAGACTTGGACCAAATCGTGGGTATATTTGTGAATAAAAGAGCAATTTTGATTTGAACTATCAGAGTTATAACAATGAGGTATGCGATGAAATCAATCATCTGAAAGACACCACACAAACAAAGAAGATTTTACAACAGTGAAAGGTACCAAAATAGCTTTATGACATGTTGGGGACATGTTAAAAATATAGGCTATGTGAGGCATTGGAGGATGAACTTAATAATAACACGTGAGAAAATTAAATGTGGTAAACACACATTCTACAATTCCTCCCTCCTAATTTTTCTCGTAATGTACTTTACAAATACCCTTTCAAGTAATGAAGAAGAAAGAGTATGGGAAAAAGATAAAATAATAGAAAAGAAAATAATTACACATATTTTTCCCTCATATTTAATAGGATGGATAAATAGTGTGAGAGTATGGGAAGAAAAGATAAAAAATTATGATAGTAAGTAGGAAAACAATATCATATTCGGTTGTGGAAAAATATAAAGATGAGATATTTTTTGGGGTTGATATAGATTTCATATGTGCACACCCCTATACATTGTGAACCACAAAGATTACTTTTTTATCTTATGAATTTATAGATGTATAGGTGGATAATTTGGTTACGGGAATACAAATGCTTCCCATAGACCCAAGAGCACCTATAACCCAAAGAAGATTATTTTTAGCCACGTGTAGCGGATGCACAAGGAGAACAGAGGAGGAAACACACACAAATTAAGCAACACCAATACAAGGAGAAGAATCACTTGAATCCCCACAAATAATGATAGATGAAAGAAATCTTGTAAGTTATCACCACGTAAGTGAAAGAAACACGAAAATTCAAGTCATATCCTTGGTTATAGGTGAAGCATTGTATGTTATTGGTCGTCAAAAAGGACTTCAAGAAGAACAATAGTCAGGGGACAAGAAGTCCCTCCTCTTTAGTGGGAGAGGTTCCCTTATTTAAAAGAAAAACTTATTTACATATGTACAGAGTATAGTTTTACTGCGGAACTTGGATATTATGAAAGAATTTTTAATAGATCATCAATCACAAAATTATGGAGGAATGAAGAGGTGGAAATGAGCAGAAAAGCATTCTCCAGAATTATAGATGACAAAATAATTCCTTATGCGTGCCAAAATATAACGAATCGGAATAAGACCATTTGTACTCAAATCAATGAGATGAAATTTGAAAAGACACAGAGTTCCATAAATAACATCTACAAGAATACAAAACTTCTTAGCATAATGCAAACAAATGATCTAACAATATTCAATAGATAGCTTGCGAATAAAAGAATCAAATGGACAAAGAAAGAAGATCCTTTTGTATTGATTGCTGTACTATTTCTTACACTTTCAAAAATAAGCCAAGTTCCCCCCCCTCCAAATTGGTGAGGAAAAAACCATTAAATACTTTTACAAATCAGTTACCCTTGGTAACTACTTTTAGTTAATGTTTAGTTAAAGGGCTGCTTAATGCAAAACCCCAACTAATTACAATAAATCTGAGATGAGGAAAGAAAGAAGGGAGAAAATTCAGGAGGAGAAGACAAGTGTTCATGATTGAGAAGGGCCCAATTATTTGAGGATCCGCTTATAAACCTTTTTAAACGTCTCTGTTATGTCTCTACAATGTGGAACTGATGTGTTGGCAGTGGACTGGGTCCAAAATCTGAGACACTTCTCCATATCTTTGTTGAATTTGATGTGTGTATGATAGTACTTATTTGCTTCTTCAATAGTAGATTAGAGAGAGCAGATTTCCTTCATCTTCTCATTGGTGATGGAATCCTATTTGAACAGATTTCCTTTGACAAAAGCTCTGAATTGAGCTTTAATTTCCTGCAAGGAGAGAGGCACACCCGAAGTCTCATCGTGGAGGGTGGCAATGGATATCCTTAAAAGATGATACCACCAAAGTCTTGAAGGCCTCACCCTTCTGCCAGCTATTTCTCAATTCCCCCAAAGCTTCATCCAGCACCTTGATTTTCCATTCCAAACTCTATACCCATGATTTTGAAAAATTATCTTTTGCATCATCAAAGACCTTGCTTGCTATTAAAAGATTTTCATCAGCTTGCCCCATTAAGATGAAGGTCTACTATACAGATGCTCCAGAGTTTGAGCTCTTTATCTATATTTCCAATGGTGGAAGAGAGTTTTTATTGCAAATTATTTACCTTCTCATTAAGTTTGAAGGCTTCATCAATGAAATTTAACCCTGCAACAAGCATATCATCCATCATGGCCTCCATAGCCCTTCCATAGATGGAATATTTGTGTATATCTTTGATACTCTGGACTTCGTCTTGGCTAAGGGTCACAAGTGGTGGAAGAGTAGTCAGTGGGGTGGGGTCTAAAACTTTATCTTTGGTCAGCAGTGACTTGATGAAACTTACAAGAACCTGAGCTTGCTCTTCCACCTGTTCTATGGTTTGTTGCCCTTTTTCCACTCTCCCAATGACCTTGGTGACTATTTCTTGAATATTTTGGATGTCACCTTAAGGGGTGGAATCTCCCATGGGAATCCTCGAGAGCTCTAGATCAGACGCTTGCAAATCCTGTTCTGGCTTGTAAACCTTGGGCTTAGCTATCTCTAGGAATTACTGGCCCTGAGCGTCAGATACTATCCTTGAGGTGGTCCTAGCCTTATTGATAGGAGTAGAAGGATTAGTGCCCAATAAGGCCACCACAACATCAAAGTTGGTCCCGAGATTCGAGAGGAAGACTTCCTCTTGCTACTATCAATCAAGGGCTACACCCATGCGAAAGAGGAGGAAGAAGAAGATGGGGCAAGAGGACCAAGAGAAAGAGAACTCATGGCACTCAAATTTTTCACTATTGTTGCCTCTAGTTGAGATATGAGTGGGGCACTCGAGGCTTCTAGAACAAAGGAATCAACAGTGCTTGGGAGCTCAGGGCTTTGAACTTCCTTCTCTTTATCCATAGGGGCTTCTGTGATCAGGGGATCATTTTTGAAAGTTCCCAAAACATCCCTAAATGGTATCAGTGCAGAAGATCATCTCGAGATATTTCCAACGACTGTAAGAACGCGACAAACGGACATCGGGAGCTCTAGTTATGTCCGGTCAAAGTTTTGGTCAACGGGAAAGTCAACTCTAGTCAACTGGTCAATAATGGACCAATCGCACTGCGACACATGGCGAAAAGGCAAAAGGGAGTTGTTTGTTGGTTTTCGATCAATTTGCCTATCGGGAGACGACAAGTGGAATATATATATTTGACCGAGTTAATTATTTACATACCACATTACATGGGTTGAAATTATATCCAAAACTATATTACATTTTCCACGCATTATATTTGGTTTAACCTCCAAGCATTATTCAAGGCACATAAAAATACCATATCCAAACATATCCATGCGCCATCCTTATACAACCAACAATTGCGCCACTTCCCATGGCTAAGGTGGCTCTTAAGCCACTTAAACAATGAACCACCTACCTTTTTCCCCAAAACATCCTCCACTTTAAAATGCGCCAAATTGGGACTTTATCCCATTATAAAATGCAAATCCGCCAAAAATAGAGGCCGCTGGGATTTGATCCCCTAACCTCATGGGTCCAAGACCAATCCTCCAACCAACTCGCCTAGAGGCTTGGGCGCACTATAAAATGGTGCGCTTCATCTTATACTGGGGGTACAGGTCTGTGCAAGCAGCAGGAGGAGGCAGTCTCAGAGTACACCATTTTTGAAGGCCTTGCACTCAGATTGGGCATTCAGAGTAAAAAGATGAAATGAAGGAAATTCTGAGACAATTCCAACGATGTAATATTTGATATTTTTTGTTGAATTTTAACCTATGTTTTCAGAAGCTTTGAATGCAGTTTTTAACAGGGATCTACAAGACAACTAGTTGGGAAAACACAAATTTCAATGCACTTTTGGTCCAAAATGTGACTTGGTGTAAACATGAAAAGTGTTCAGAATTTAGGGATCAGATCTCAGAATATATGATTTGTTTTTCATAGAATATTTTTAAATATCCATTTTTATGTGTTTTTCTAACACAGTTGCAGGGAGATCACATTGTGAAAACACTGTAGGAGCCACGGTTCGTTCTTGGGACAGTTTCTACTATTTTTCAAAATTCTTGGGATATTGATCAGCTCATTTGTAGGTTTTGATTCATTATTGGTTTGTTTGTAAGAGTTATTGTACTTGACATTTCAATATTATTAATGGATCAGTTCAATCCAAACCCGGGGACATAGGAATTTCTGAACCCCGTATACAATTTTGTTTGTTATCTGAATGTTTTCAATTTTTTGATTATTTATTTGTTACAAAAGTTTTCCACACTTCTATGGATGCATAATAATCAGAATTTAATCAATTTGTGGAGTTTAAGAATAATTAAAATTGGTTAAGAAAATCTCGATCTTTGGAAACTTTTAAAAGTGAAAAAAAATACAACACACGTTTTTCAGATCAAGTTTGGTATCAGAGCAGTTAGATTGCCAGATTAGCTTCTAATTGTGTTTGGAAGTTTGGCTTCAGTTTTAATATTGATTTTAGTCTTCAGTGTGCAGACATTTTTGGGCTTGTTAATGTTCTTTTGCAGTGTGTAATTTTTGAAGTACAGGTTATGTTTGCAGGAACTCAGGAATCATGGGCAAGTCATCCAAATAGGAGCAACTAGATGAGCTTGGAGCCATAAACCCCCAACTCCAAGAACAAAACTATTTCTTGAGAGATAATTTTTATTCCTTGGAAGAGGAAATAGTGTGGTTAAAATCTGAGCCACAATCTTCTATAACCAAGAAAGAGGAGTATATCAATAAGATGCTTGAAGAGAGCAAGAAGTTGATGGGCTTTGTTAAAGAGTTACAGGAAGAAATACGGACCAAGGATGCCCTCTTGGAAAAGCCTTCCACAAGGTGAACACAAGAAGGAAATGCCTTTCAGGAATCATATGTAGGTACTATGACAGAATGCATTGTAAGTTGTTCACATTTTAATTCTTCATCTCATTCAGTTTCAGATATTCCTTTGGGTCAATTTGAAAAACACACTAAGGGAATTGGGTCTAAGCTAATGGTTAAGATGGGATTTAACAGAAAGGGCCTTGGTAAAAATGGACAAGGTGATGCTAACCCAATACAGGTAGAGGATCAGCCTCAGTTTATAGGTTTGGGTTATTCTAGTGGGAAAATGGAAATTGGAGAAAGTTCCAAAGCAGCTGAAGGAAGACAAGCTTCCAACAACCAAGGATCTATGGCACTAGAATTACAGGATTTCTGCCATCAGGAGGAATAATGAAAGGTGTAAGAAAATAGGTAAAAGAGGTAATCAGATTCCACTTCCTTCCACTTACACTAAAAATAACACTAAGGGAAAATCAAATCTTAAAACTTCTAATACACTCTTTCAGTTGGAACAATATAGCTTTGGTAGGTAGAAATATAGCTTTCCCTTGCACATTTTGTGAAGGTACTAATCATTCTGTTGCATATTGTTGGAAGAGGAAAAAATTGTTTAATAAGTTAATGCCTTTGGTGAATGACAAGGTAGGTGCTAAAGACCAATCTCACCAAGGAAAGGTGAGAAAGGGCAAGAATGTTACCTCTCCTAAATAGGGGAATCATTCTCGTAGACAGAGTTCTGAGAATGGTAAAAAGGGTAAGAATCCTAAAAACAGGGAAGTTAAATTTTGTTCCCATTGTAATAGGAATGGTTATGATGTTAAGGTTTGTTGGTTTATTTCTAAACAACAAAATTAGGAAAGTTTTTAAAAAGAACAATATTGTAAAACCAACAGTGCTAAACCTAACTAAAACTCATTTTGGTACTGAGAAGGTAAAACAACCAAAACGGAAAAACCCAAGTTGATTGGTTGGGAAAAAACACTCCTCAACTTTATATTTGCACTACAGTAAATTGTTGATAGTAGGCAAGAAAAAAATTTTTCAGAGCTATATTTTTAGGGATTCCTATTGATTGATAAGGATTTGTTCCTAAGTTGATATTTAAGCATTGAAAATGAATGGAAACAACTAAAGAGAAGATTTGAGTGATAGGTTCATCATACTCATGTTTTGGTTTCTCAGATTGGTTGGTAGTTCCATTGTTGAAAACAATATGCGGGGATAGGCATCAGTAGCATGTCTAAATTTGAAACTTGCAGTTGTAATCAGCATAATCACAAAGTGTTAGTTGAACACTAGCTTCCGTTATAGATGGGTGTTATTATCTGACTTATTATTTGTGATGGCTATACAATGTTTTGGCATATTTATGTTGATTCAGTTGTTGACTATAGCTATTTTTTGGGCATTGATAGTCTATTATATTCTGATAGTGAATACTTGCAGTTGTTACAGTTTCAGATGGGCAGTGGGCACTAGCCTAATTGTGGGTAGTTTAGATGTCTTGTATACTGATCTGTGTTATGGAATTATAATTTTTGGTAATCGACCGTCTCACAAAGTGATAGTTGAACACTAGCTTTCCGTAATAGAATGGGTGTTATTATCTGGTCAGTTATTTGTGATGCCATTACAGTGGGGTATGACAGTTCACAGTTGTGCGTAGAGTTGACAGGGTTGCAGCATTTCAGTTGAACACTAGCTTAATTGGGTGTTATTATCTAATCGATTATGTGACTAGCTAATCAACTATTTGCATTTTAACCTATAATGTTATTTTTGGTTCTTGTATGTCTTTTTGCAATGCAGGAAGAGATAGCATGCTTTTGTGGTTGATACACAACTTTTTGTGGACAAAAAGCCTTTCTCAGTGGGGAGGTGTGATCAGGGGATCATTTTTGAAAGTTTCCAAAACATCCCTAAATGGTGTCATTGCATAATATCATCTCGAGAGCTTTCCAACGACTATAAGAACGTGAAAAACGGACATCGGGAGCTCTAGTTATGTCCGGTCAAAGTTTGGTCAACAGGAAAGTCAATTGTAGTCAACTAGTCAATAATGGACCAATCGCACTGCGAAACGTGGTGAAAAGGCAAAAGGGAGTTGTTTGTTGGTTTTCGATCAATTTTCCTATCGGGAGACGACAAGTGGAATATATATATATTTGACCGAGTTAATTATTTACATACCACATTACATGGGTCGAAATTATATCCAAAACTATATTACATTTTCCACGCATTATATTTGGTTTAACCTCCAAGCATTATTCAAGGCACATAAAAATACCATATCCAAACATATCCATGTGCCATCCTTATACAACCAACAAATGCGCCACTTCCCATGGCTAAGGTGGCTCTTAAGCCACTTAAACAATGAACCGCCTACCTTTTTAAAACCTCCTCCACTTTAAAATGCACCAAATTGGGACTTTATCCCATTATAAAATGCAAATTCGCCAAAAGTAGAGGCCACTGGGATTTGATCCCCTGATGTCATAGGTCCAAGACCAATCCTCCAACCAACTCACCTAGAGGCTTGGGCGCACTATAAAATGGGGCGCTTCATCTTATACTGGGGGTACAGGTCTGTGCAAGCAGCAGGAGGAGGCAGTCTCAGAGAACACCAGTTTTGAAGGCCTTGCACTCAGATTGGGCATTCGGAGTACAAAGATGAAATGAAGGAAATTATGATTCGATTCCAACAATGTAATATTTGATCTTTTTTGTTGAATTTTACCCTATTTTTGGAAGCTTTGAATGCATATTTTAACAGGGATCTTCAAGACAACTAGTTGGAAAACACAAATTTCAATGCACTTCTAATCCGAATTGTGACTTGGTGTAAACATGAAAAGTGTTCAGAATTCAGATATGATCTCAGAAATATGATTTTTTTCATAGAATGTTTTTAAATCTCCATTTGTAGGTGTTTTTCTAACACCATTGCAGGGAAATCACATTGTGAAAACACTATAGGAGCCACGGATCGTTCTTAGGACAGTTTCTGCTATTTTTCAGAGTTCTTGGGACATTGATCAACTCATTTACAGGTTGTGATTCATTATTTGTTGTTTGTAAGAGTCATTTTACTTGCATTTCAATATTATTAATGGATCGGTTCAATCTGAACCCGGGGACGTAGGAATTTCCGAACCCTGTAAACAATCTTGTTGTTATATGAATGTTTTCAGTTTTCTGATTATTTATTTGCTACAAAAATTTTCTTCACTTCTATGGGTGCATAATAATCAAAATTTAATCAATTTTTGGAGTCAAGAATACTTAAAATAGGTTAAGAAAATCACGATCTTTGAAAACTTTTAAAAGTGATAAAAAATACAACATCACGTTTTCAGATCATTCTGGAACACCTACAGATACTGGAACTTCACTCTCTTAACTTTCACTCAGAACAATAACATTCTCTCGTCCTAAGGGCAATTCTGAATGCTCCATCAGGGTATCTTCTTCAACAGGCTCCTTCTTGACCTCCTTGATTTTCTTCTGATATACTTGGGTGGATGAAGAAGGAGTGGAGGATGCAGGCCCTGTAGTTGATGAGGTAGGAGAAGTCTGTACAATTTATTCTGAACTGGGTGTTTGTGCCTCTTTTCTTGGTGTTGAGGTGTCCTTGGAGGAGGACTCACCTGAATGCCTTCTAAGCTCATGAACTCTCCTATCAAACTAGATTTTGGTTCTTACTAAGACAGGGGCTAGGATTTTAGCCAAATCATCCTTATCCTTTTTGAACCAATCCAAGTCCTCCAAAGGAGTGTGCTTGATCAAGGTGTCATATTCATAGGATAACAAGTCAGATTTTTCATCCTAAAGCCCCTCAGGAACTTGATATAGGTTGAGCTCCTGAATCAGTTGAAGAGAAAACCTGCCATAATGTCTCCTCCTTGCCTCAAAATCATCAACATAATCAGCTCAATAGTCTTCTGTGTCTGCCCTATGGTGGTAATTGATCCTGAGATTATGTTCAATAAATTTCTTCAAGTCAAAATAGGTTCTGGGCCTGAAGAAATGGACAGTGATGGGAGCTAGGGCTCTCTCTATGTTTTGTGCATCTAGAGTCATCTTGTAGGTGTAATTTCCCTAGGATATGGGGAAGTGCAGACCAGTGATTTTCTTATCCCTACATGTTCTATGTAACTTGTCCAATTGCTTGCATACCTCAATCAAAGCCATTTTATCTTTACAGAACAAAGGGAGCTTGAGAGGGGTGCTCTCATAGCCTGCTAGCCTGATATAAGAGAATTTTCTAAACTGGATGAAGTAGGCACCGTACTTCCCTATTAGGCTCATGGCTTCATCAGAGAACCTTCTTGTAGTGTCACTCTCAAGAAGTCTCACAATGTACATGGTGAAAGCATCATTCATCCTCTTGAAGTTGCGATTACTAGTGTCCAAGGTGAATTGAGGGAAGTAAGCATATATAGGATCACCTTCATGAGCATCAATATATGTGAAGCCAAACCATTGCATTGATGTTGCTAGGGTATACATCAGATAAGAATTCAAGAAAAACTTCTTTGTTTGTTGTACATTGGACAGCTGTTCTGCCATTTCATGCTAATGATTTCTGCCCAGTTGATGTTTTGAGTACCCTCACACACCATGTTGATAAGTGGGCACATCCAGAAGTGGAACTCGTTGGTAGAGGGTAATCCCATGACCCGAGCTATTAAGATTATAAAATTTGATAGCTCCTCATTGAAATCGGTACGAAATAGAGATTTGGATAGACGGGATGCCCCATTTTTAGGATTTTTAAGCCAATACTTCGCCACCCTTGCCTTGTATTTTTCACTGTCCTAGTCGAAGAGTGCCTAAGCCTGGTTCTGAGAGATGACTATAGAATTATCCATTTCAGGAATCCTTAGGGCAGTGCCAATGGTGGAAGCATCGAGGTTGGTGATGAGCTCCCCATGTACATTTGTTAGTTCACTTGAGTCGGGGCTCAAGTGAGCACCGCAAGTGACTACCGTGTTTACACATTGTGCTGAAATTAGGAAACAAGTGGCATATGCCAAGCCACTGTCGTTGATGATTTGCGCTATAGGAGAGGGATTCGGGTATGTCATCCTAGTCCAGAAATCTCCAAATTCTAGGTGACGATATTCACTGTCCCCGATATCGGGAACAATATACTCGAGCAGTGAAACCTGCTCCTGACCTTAGAACTTAATCTTCATGCTAATAGCAATTGGAAAAACACATTCACAACCTAAATTCTTGATGAAATTGTAAGGGGAATGGGTACGTGCACATAAATTTTTATTGCGAGGGTATGAGCAATTGATAGTGAGAAAACAGTGTGCAAAAATGCGTAGGGAGGAAACTTATTAAATAGCCATTTAGGAGAGAGAAATATAATAAATGTGCATTAAATACACATCTACCAACTTAAAAAGTAAGATATTTGGGAAGAGCAGGAAAAATTAGCCCAGATGGCCTTTGGTTCATTTAGGACACGTGGGACACGAAAGAGCGATTCGGCCGATGTGGGTGACACGGGGACAGAATGCACAAATGTTTTCGGGACATGAGGGATGAAAGTACATGAAGTGCGTGATGCGGCCTATGCAGGTGAAAGGTGAATAGCGAGCCTGAGTAAACTTGGGACATTTGGAAGAAAAAGTTTTGATAGGCCCGTAAGAGAACAAATTTTTGGGTAAAGCGGCTGATCGGCGAACAAGGAGCCCGAATGAACTTGGGACACATGGAACAAAAATGTCTGACATACCCGCAAATCACACAAAATGACTCAAAAAATGTAGTTTTTTCTGACTTCTCGATTTTTCCTTTTACCAAAACAATAGAAAAGGAATTAACTCAAAAAAATTCAACTTTGAATTTTCTCAAAAAAGGGTAAATTTTCGTGAGGACAATAGCTGGCTCCTTCTGGGGATGACTTGGCTAAAGTCTAAAGGAATGAGACAAGGCAAGAATTCTCATAAAATCTAGGGGAAGTAGATCAGTGCCTTATCCATTGGGAAACAAAGTCCAAAGAAAACCAATACAGAAGACAACACCGAACAACACACCAAAAACAAGAAAAAGGAAAGGGAAACACACACACACACTATATATAATATACAAAGGACTTCCTAATCACCTATGACTTAAACAACTTCAGGTATTGCCCACTATAAGGAAGTGGGAGGGAAGAACCATCCATATAATCAAGGTCAAAATAATTCTCACCAGCAAAGTGCCTGATCTTGAAAGGTCCGAGCCAAAGAAAATTAAACTTGCCATGGTTGCCACGAGGTTCATGCCTTTTATCCCACAGCAAAACAATGTCCCCAACTTTGAAATCCCTGGATCTAGCCTTTTATCAAACAAGGCCTTTACTTTTTGTTGGTGAGTAGATATTCTATCAGTGACCTTCAACTTGTCCTCATTCAATTTGTGAAGGTACGTGATCCTTTTATCCAAGGAATCATTGAAACTAGTGTCTTCAATTGCCTTTATTAAATGCAAGGCTAGTAGTTCCACTGCTACGGGAAATTGAGCTTCCACTCCATATACTACCTAAAAAGGAGACATCCCAATGGCTCTTTTAGGTGTGACCTTATCTACCCAAAGAGCATCATAGAGTTTCTTGTGCCAGTTCCTCTGAGATTCAATAACTAATTTCCTTATTATAGCCACCAAATTTTTGTTTGTCGATTCTGCTTTTCCATTCCCTTGAGGATAACAATCCGAGGAGTGAGCCAGGGAGATGCCATATCCATAATAAAAACCCATCATCTCAGTTGAAGACAAATTTGAAGCATTATCCGTCACGATCTTGTTTAGCACCCCAAACCTCACCAAGATGTTTTCTTTGATAAAACTGCATACAACTTCCAAAGTGGTACTCTTTACTGGAATGGCTTCTACCCATTTAGAAAAATAATTTGTGGCAGTTAATACGTGGGTGTGACTAGCACTAGAAGGGGGATTAAATGTTCCAATGAAATCTAAACCCCATTTTTGAAAAGGCTCTTCGATCACAACTGGTTTAAGGGGCAAAGAAGCCAACTTGAGTCTACCCACGAAGGCTTGACAAGCTTCGCATTTATCGACCCACTTTGATGCATCTTTGAACAAGGTAGGCCAATAATGTCCTACACAGAGAATCTTATGAGCAGTGAAAGTTGATGAGTAATGCCCTCCACACACCTGATTATGGAAAGCTAAAAGAAACTTCCTCTATTGTCCCTTGTCCACACATTTTAGAAATCTTCCATCCAACCCATGTTTGAACAAGGTATTCTCCCACAACACATATTGGGCTGATCTCAACTTAACAGCTCTCTTTTCCTTGGCAGTCAAATGAGAGGGACATTCTCCATATGTGAGAAAGTGTGTGATATCAGCATACCATTAATCAATTAAGCCAAGAAACAGAATGGTAGGAAGACCAACTTTATCTTCGGGTAACTCATGTCTAGCTCCCTCAGCGATGAGTTCACACAGGCCTTTTCCACAGACGAGCTTGGTTGGTCTGATGTCAATGTCATATTCTTGAACCTTGGCCACCTAATTCCCTCTCTTGGATCCAAACTCCTATTGTGTGAGAATGGACTTGATGGTTGTGTTAGGTACAAATACTGTGGAGTGAGAGTTAAGAATGTAAAAATGAAACTGCTTGACAGCTTTAACCACTGCGAAAGCATGTTTCTCCATTATGGTGTATTTTAACTCATGATTTTTTATAATGTAGCTCATAAATGCAATTAGGAGTTCATGATCATTAGAATCTTCTTGAGTCAAAACAGCAACCAGGGTGTTATCTGTGGCATAACAATAGATAATAAAATCTTTGTTGAAATCTAGACATGCTAAGACGGGAGTTTTGGCAATAGCCTTTTTAATACCTTCAAAGGCTTCTTTCCCTTCAAGAGACCAGCCAAATGTTTGTTTTCCCTTCATCATTTGAGAGATATTCAAGGTTAGCTCTGTGAAATCAAGGATGAATCTTCTAAGGAAGTTAATCTTACCAAAGAAAGAATGCACTCCCTTCTTGCTGGTTGGAAGGGGAATCTGCTGAATGGCTTGAACTCGCTTAGGATCAAGTTTTATACCATCTTTAGAGACAACATGCCCTAAAATTTTTCCCTCTGTGATACAAAAAATAGATTTCTTAGGATTCAAAGAGATCCCATGTTCTCTACATTTCAAAAGAGCTGTTTTTAAATGCTAAAAATGATCTGCCCTTTCTTTGGAAAATACGGTCAAGTCATCAAGGTATACGAAAATACACTTCCCTTTTAAAATTCCAAAGGCCAAGTCCATAGCTCTTTGGAAAGTGGCACCGGCATTAATGAGCCCAAAATGCATCCTTTTGTAGGAAAAGGTACCCCAAAGGGTAGTGAAGGTTATCTTGTGTTGATCTGTGGTATTAACTTCTACCTGATTGTATCATGAGAAGCCATCAAGCATAGACAACATTTCAGATCCCGTCATAGCTTGTAATACTTGATCCATCATGGGAAAAGGATAGTTGTCCTTTAAGAAGCTTGATTCATATTTCTGAAGTCAACACAGATACGAATCTCACCATTTTTCTTTCTAATAGGCACAATGTTGGAAATCCATGTTGAATGGTGGATAGGAAAAATTATTTTGGCTTTTAATAACTTCTGTATTTCCTGAAAGATGGTGTCAGCTATCTTAGGATTGTATTTCCTTTGTTTTTATCTGAAAGGCTTAATCCTAGGTTTGAGAGGGATGAAATGTTGCATCTCCTTTGGTTGAAAAGCTTTTAAATCCTCATAGGAATAAGCAAGAACATCTTTATACTTCCTTGAAAGATTAATTACTTTCTTCTTTTCTTCTGGCGTGTAACATTTCCCAATGTTCATGAGTTTAGGGTCAATGGAACTCCCAACATTAGTTTTATCATACTCGGCTGATTGTTGTGATTCAATAGAAGCTTTAAACTTCACATACATGTCATGCTTGTCAAAAAATTCTTCTAAACTCACCAGTCCCTTTGGAATCTTGTTCCCTTTGAGTTTGATACATCCATCTTGATCCATCTCATCTTCATTGACATCTTCTTTATTGGAAGGCACACTTTCATGAGGCAAATTGTCACTTCCCTCAAAGTACAACTGTTCAAAGTTATCCTTGAGTTCTAAGAAAGAAAGCAAATGTTGATCATCATTGAAAACTTGTTAGTTACTTACATAATCAGGTACATTAGGCCTATGGATCATTTCAATGGTAAACCTATCTTGAGAGAAGTCGGGATGAGGTATCAGCAATGACCCTGAGATTGCTAGTGAATCAGCCCTTGTGTTCTTCTCCCTAGGCATTGCTTCAATGGAGAAAGCGTCAAGAAATTCGATGGAGTCCCACATCTGATTCCTGTAATGTTTCAACCTTTTATTATTTACCTGGAAAAGGTTTCTAACTTGCTTGACAATCAGCTCTACGTCTCCACGAGCTAGAATATTCTTCACATATTTTTCTTTTGCCACATTAAGCCCAAGAATGAGAGTTTTGTACTTTCCTATATTGTTAGTATTTTCAAATTATAACTTGAATGAGAAAGAAAAAACCTTTCCCTCAGGAGACACTAATACTACACCAGCTCCAAAACCAACTGAGGAACAACTTCCATCAAACTCTAACATCCAAACACCATTAGGATCCTAAGTGATATTTTGGGAAGTTGGATCTCCTCAAGAGACATAATCATATAGTTTCCATGCCCCATATCCTCATAAAGTATTTGTGCTTTGGGATCATCTATTTTTTGTACAATATACTCAGACTGCTTCTCAGGCAACAACTTCTTCATTTTCCCATTAACAGGTATGAGGGCATGTGACCAATCCATTTGAATTTCTCCTCCCACATCGTTACAGAAGTTCCTACTTAGTAGCATTCCATATGAAGGAGGAATGTCTGCTACTAGGATAGTAGCCAAAACCTTCTTCTCAGTGAAAAGTAGCAAAAGCTACTTGTGCATCCTTAATTCTTCCAACTAGGGGCACCTCCTTACTCTCCATAGAATAGCAAGACCCATAAGTGCATGTCAGAGTTAGGCCTAAAGCATGGGCTACTTTGGCAGGCATTACATTGTCTGATGCCTCTGAGTCTATGACTTAGTTGCTAAGTCTATGGCTGGCTATAAGGAGAGTCACATAGAATGGTTTGATCTTGTCATTGAGTGAGGTGACAGCAGCTACCAGATTGGGTTGTGGTGCAGAAGATGGAGTGGGTAAAAGGCCTTTAGAGGTAGTTTTGGAATGAGAATTGACAAAGTGAACCATTTTGGAAAAATCCTTGGGATGGGTTTGATAGTACTCAGCCTCTGAGATTTGAACCTTGGTCTTTTTCAAGTGATCAATGATATCGAAAGACCCAGAAGTGAATGAGCTATCCTCGCTTAGAACCCTAGGCTTATCAATTTTAGGAGTTGAAGAAAAAGTAACTTAAGTAGCAGAATTAGCAAGACTCACCTTTGGTGTGGATGTAATGGGGATAGGAGATCCTCTTTTTGTAATTACAGGGATAGTCCTCGGGTGCTCCTTGGATCTTTTGGTAGGCTGCATCACTTTCTCCTTTTTGTTTGTCTGCTCTTGAGTCATGACAGCGTATGATTCTCTATTCATGTCTACTACTACTTCATCATAATCATCTTCTTCATCAACACTTTCAGTAGTGAAGAAATTAACTCGAGATCCCTCAAGTTCCTCTGCTTCTTTGTCGATCTCTTCGACAAATTATTCACAATCTTCACTAACCTCTTCATCCTCCGGCTCTTCAACTTCACAGGTTGCGTTAACAAGGACTTTAATGGGTGGTCCTTCAAGTGCTAGCCTTGTCTGAGAAGCAGGAAAATGATTTCTGGGCTGAAAATTCCTCCTTAGAACATCTACATAGGGGGTGTGCTAGGCTAATTGTTTTTTAATAGCAATTAGATCATTTGCAAGTTTTTGTACTAATGGATCAGTATTAGGCCTAGGAGTGGAAGAGGAGGAAGGAAAAGACCTAGATTTATAAGGGTCTCTTCTCAACTTACTGGACATAATTAAATCATCTTCAACACTAACAACAAGAGTTTGATCTTTGGCCAATGTTGCAAGATTAGCTATCCTTAATGCATAACTAACTTCAGGCAATTGGGCATTCAGGAAGAAGCACTTTTGGATTCGGTCTACAGGTTGAGTGTTAGGTGGGATTTTGTTAATTAATTTTTTGAATCGAGCCACAAATTCTCTCATGGGATCTTGTGATTCCTTCTTTATTTGAGAAATTTGGGCCAGCAAAGCATGCACGTCTTCTGCCAATTTGAAATGATTCTGAAACCTTGTCCTCATGGTGTTCCAGCTAGTGATAGCCCCAGGCGGAAGGTGATAGAACCAATCAGCTACATTATCTTGCAAGGTCTCAACAAAAATCCTCACTGAGACATCTTCATGTTCAACTCCCAGAACTCCACATGCAACTATGAAGGCCACGATATGTTCATCAGGATGTACCTTGCCATCACCTCTGAACTTGGGAAAGTTCTTTCAGTTACCTCTGGGTAACTCATGCAAAGGCTGAGGAAGGGTGAGAGGCCCAACACGATTGCCCCAAGGCAATGGTACCACCATTCTTGGAAAAATGGCTTGAAGGGGAACTAAAAAACCAACAAGAATAAGAGCATGGAAATTAGAACTGAGTTGCTCAGAAGGAATACCACCCGTAGGGGTTCTACTTTTGACAGGAGGAGTGCTTGTTGAATGAGCTCTTTTATTTCTTCTTGTTGAAGGGAAAGGAAAAATTTGATGTTCCAAAAGCTGAAACTGAGAATCTTCAATACCACGGGCCCTTCTCCCAAGAGTAAAACGTGGAGCCACTAGATCAAAGGATGATTGATAAATGATTATGGAACTAGAATACATCAAGAAATGATTTCCCCAACGGAGTTGCCAAAAATTGTTTGTCGTCAAAAAGGACTTCAAGAAGAACAACAGTCAGGGGACAAGAAGTCCCTCCTCTTTTAGTGGGAGAGGTTCCCTTATTCAAAAGCAAAACTTATTTACATATGTACAGAGCATAGTTTTACCACGGAACTTGGATATCATGAAAGCATTTTTAATAGATCATCAATCAAAAAAGTACAGAGGAATGAAGACGTGGAAATGAGCAAAAATGAGAAAAGCATTCTCCAGAATTATAGATGACAAAATAATTCCTTATGCGTGCCAGAATATAACGAATTGGAATAAGACCATTTGTACTCGAATTAATGAGATGAAATTTGAAAAGACACACAGTTCCATAAATAACATCTACAAGAATACAAAGCTTCTTAGCATAATGCAGACAAATGATCTAACAATATTCAACAGATAGCTTGCGAATAAAAGAATCAGATGGACAAAGAAAGAAGATCCTTTTGTATTGATTGCTTTACTATTTCTTACACTTTCAAAAATAAGCCAAGTTTTTCCCCCTTAAAATGGCATGGAGAAACCATTATATAGTTTTACAAATCAGTTACCCTTGGTAACTACTTCTTTTAGTTAATTTTTAGTTAAAGGGTTGCTTAATGCAAAACCCCAACTAATTACAATAAATCCGAGATGAGGAAAGAAAGAAGGGAGAAAAGTCAGGAGGAGAAGACAAGTGTTCATGATTGAGAAGGGCCCACTGATTTGAGGATCCGTTGTCTAAACCTTTTTAAAGCCTCTGCTATGTCTCTGCCATGTGGGACTGATGTGTTGGCAGTGGACTGGGTCCAAAATCTGAGACACTTCTCCATATCTTTGTCGAATTCAACGTGTGTATGATAATCCTTATTTGCTTCTTCAATAGCAGATTGGAGAGAGCAGATTTCCTTCATCTTCTCCTTGGTGATGGAATCCTCTTTAATAGATTTCCTTTGACAAAAGCTCTGAATTGAGCTTTAATTTCCTGCAAGGAGAGAGGCACACCTGAGGTCTCATCGTGGAGGTGGCAATGGATATCCTTAAAAGCAGATACCACTAAAGTCTTGAAGGCCTCACCCTTCTGCCAGCTATTTCTCAATTCCCCCAAAGCTTCTTCCAACACCTTGATTTTCCATTCCACACTGTATACCCATGATTTTGACAAATTATCTTTTGCATCATCAAAGACCTTGCTTGCTATTAAAATATTTTCATCAGCCTGCCCCATAAGACGAAGGTCTACTATACAGCTGCTCCAGAGTTTGAGCTCTTTATCTATATTTCCAATGGTGGAAGAGAGTTTCTGTTGCAAATTATTTACCTTCTCATTAAGTTTGAAGGCTTCACCAATGAAATTCAACCCTGCAACGAGCATATCATCCACCATGGCCTCCATAGCCCTTCCATAGATGGAATATCTGTGTATATCTTTGATACTCTGGACTTCGTCTTGGCTGAGGGTCACAGGTGGTGGAAGAGTAGTCAGTGGGGTGGGGTCTAAAACTTTATCTTTGGTCAGCAGTGACTTGATGAAACTTGCAAGAACCTGAGCTTGCTCTTCCAGTTGTTCTATGGTTTGTTGCCCTTTTTCCACTCTCCCAATGACCCTGGTGACTGTTTCTTGAAGATTGTGGATCTCACCTTCAGGGGTGGACTCTCCCATGGGAATCCTCAAGAGCTCTAGATCAGACGCTTGCAAATCCTGTTCTGGCTTGTCAACCTTGGGCTTAGCTATCTCCAGGAATTGTTGGCCCTGAGCATCAGATACTATCCTTGAGGTGGTCCTGGCCTTCTTGACAGGAGTAGGAGGAGTAGTGCCCAATAAGGCCACCACAACATCAAATTTGGGTCCCAAGATTCGAGAGGAAGACTTCCTCTTCCTACTATCAACGAAGGGCTGCACCCATGCGAAAGAGGAGGAAGAAGAAGGTGGGGCAAGAGGACTGAGAGAAAGAGAACTCATGGCACTCAAAGTGTGCACTGTTGTTGCCTCTAGTTGAGATATGAGTGGGGCACTCGAGGCTTCTGGTACAGAGGAATCAACAATGCTTGGGAGCTCAGTGCTTTGAACTTCCTTCTCTTTATCCATAGGGGCTTCTGGAATACCTACGAAGACTGGCACTTCACTCTCTTCAATTTCACTGAGAACAATAATGTTCTCTGGTCCTGAGGGCAATTCTGAATGCTCCATCAGGGGATCTTCTTCAATAGTCTCCTTCTTGACCTCCTTGATTTTCTTCTGATATACTTGGGTGGATGAGGAAGGAGTGGAGGATGCAGGCCCTTTAGTTGATCGAGGCAGGAGGAGTCTGTACAGGTGCTTCCGAATTGGGTGTCTGTGCCTCCTTTCTTGGTGTTGAGGTGTCCTTGGAGGAGGACTCATCTAGAATGCCTTCTAAGCTCACGAACTCTCCTGTCAAACTAGATTTTGGTTCTTACTAGGACAGGGGCTAGGATTTCAGCCAGATCATCCTTCTCCTTTTTGAACCAATCCAAGTCCTCCAAAGGAGTGTGCTTAATCAAGGTATCATACTCATAGGATAACAAGTCGGAGTTGTCATCTTGAAGCCCTTCAAGAACTTTGATATAGGTTAAGCTCCTGAATCAGTTGAAGAGAAAACCTGCCATAATGTCTCCTCCTTGCCTCAAAATCATCAACACAAGTCAGCCCAATAGTCTTATGTGTCTTCCCTGTGATGGTAATTGATTCTGAGATTTTGTTCAATAAATTTCTGTCAATTCAAAACAAGTTTTGGGCCTGAAGAAATGAACAGTGATGGGAGCTAGGGCTCTCTCTATGTTTTTTGCATCCAGAGCCGTTTTGCAGGTGTAGTTTCCCAAGGATATGGGGAAGTGTAGACCAGTGATTTTCTTATCCCTGCAGGTTCTGTGTAACTTGTCCAATTGCCTGCATATCTCGATCAAGGTCCATTTTATCATTACAGAACATAGGGAGCTTGAGAGGGGTGCTCTCATAACCTGCTAGCCTGATATAGGAGAATTTCCTGAACTGGATGAAGTAGGCACTGTACTCTCGCTATTAGGCTCCTGGCTTCATCAGAGAACCTCCTTGCAGTGTCACTTTCCAGAAGTCTTATGATGTACATGGTGAAAGCATCGTTCACCCTCCTGAAGTTGCGATTACCAGTGTCCAGGGTGAATTGAGGGTAGTAAGCATATATAGGATCACCTTTATGAGCATCAATATATGTGAAGCCAAACCATTGCCTTGATGTTGCTAGGGTATACATCAAATAATAAGTCATGTAACAACTTCTTGGTTTGTTGTACATTGGACAGCTGTTCTGCCAAGTTCATGCTGATGATTTCTGCCCAGTTGATGTTTTGAGTACGCTCACACACCATGTTGATAAGTGGGCACATCCAGAAGTGGAACTCATTGGTAGAGGGTAAGCCCATGACCTGAGCCTAATAAGATTATAAAATCTGACAGCTCCTCATTGAAATCGGCATGAATTAAAGCTTTGGATAGATGGGATTCCCCCTTTTTAGGGTTTTTAAGCCAAGACTTCGCCACCCTTGCCTTGTATTTTTCACTGTCCTGGTCAAAGAGTGCCTGAGCCTGGTTCTGAGAGATGACTATAGAATTATCCATTTCAGGAATCCTTAGGGCAGTGCCGACTGGTGAGCAACATCGAGCTTGATGATGAGCTCCCCATGTACATTTGTTAGTTCACTTGAGTCGGGGTTGAAGTGAGCACCACAAGTGAGTACCATGTCTGCACATTGCAATAAAATTGGGAAACCAAGCAGACATATACTAGGCCAATGTCGTTGATCATTTGCAGCCATAGGAGAGGGATTCGGGTCTGTCATCTTAGTCCAAAAATCTCCAAAGTCCAGGTGACGAACTTCACTGTCCCCGATATTAGAGAACGGCAGACTCGAGTGGTGAAACCTGCTCCTGACCTTGGAACTTAATCTTCATGCTAATAGCAGATTGGAAAAACAAAGTCTCAGACTGAATTCTCGATGAAATTGCAAGGGGAATGGGTACGCGCACATAAATTTCGATTACGAGGGTATGAGCAATTGATAGCAAGAAAGTAGTGTGCAAAAATGCGTAAGGGGCAGCTTATTAAATAGTTGTTTAGGAGAGAGAAATATAATAAATGTGCATTCAATATGCATCTACCAACTTAAAAAAGCAAGATATTCAGGAAGAGAGGGAAAAATTAGCCCAGATGGCCTTTGGTTCATTTGGGACATGTGGGACGCGAAAGAGCGATTCGGCCAATGCGGGTGACGCGGGGACAGAATGCACAAATGTTCTTCAGGACATGAGGGACAGAAAGTACGTGAAGTGCGCGATGTAGCTGACGCGGGCGAAAGGTGAACAACGAGCCTGAGTGAACTTGGGACATTTGGAACAAAAAGTTCCGACGGGCCCGCAAGAGAACAAATTTTTGGGTAAAGCGGCCGATCGGCGAACAGGGAGCCCGAATGAACTTGGGACACATGGGACAAAAATGTCTGACAGACCCACAAATCGCACGAAATGACTCAAAAAAACGTAGTTTTTTTCCGACTTCTCGACTTTTCCCTTTACCAGAACAACAGAAAAGGCATTAACTCAAAAAATTTCAACTTTGAATTTTCTCAAAAAAGGGGAAATTTTCGAGAGGACAACATATGTGAACAAATAAAAGCATACGAGAAACCACCACACTTAATAAAGGAGAAATTAACAAAAAAATGGGGAGAAGGCTCTCCAAGAGTAATGTGAAGCCCAATAATAGAAGAACGATTCATATGAGAGTGGAAAATCACTACCCCAAATTGAGTAGTGTAAAAATTTAATGGATCCATCCCAAATTTAAATACTACGTAGAAAACCTCAAAAGTAAGGCACATTGATAAAAGTAACAAGTTCACAACATGAAAAACATATTAGAGGGCTCGAGACTCACTTTATTTCATTCATGACCTACCATTCAGAGTTCGGGAATACCATGACCTCAGGGGGACCTCCTCCCTCCCTGAACTATCTTATCTATGGCACTCCAACCAACCCCACCTTGGGACTAAGTCATATATCTAGATTGGGGTTTTCCATATTGATAAATAGGGGTCGATGCCCTTTATACTCTATATACCCCAGATAATGGGACCATACAAAGGAGGAATAATAAACTCAAGTAGAACAAGAGGAGGAAAATTAAATAAATAAAGGAATAATATAGAGGTGGTTCATTAGAGATGACTTTGGTTATCGAATTGAAGACACCAAACAACTATTGAATAGTTTAATGAGAGAGGTGGATTGGTCAAAATCGTGAAACATTATGACATAAAAAATAGGGTCAGGAAATAAATGATAGTGAATAGCATCCTTGATTATATAGAGATGTGATCTTTTATATATGAGGATATGATTGATGTATAACTAGAAGGCATCCAAGATAAACTAATTTAGATTGCATAAATAAAGAGGAAACCAAATAATCCATCAGGAAGTCTCATGAAGAAGAGATGTAAAGAGTTGTAACAGAAAAAAAACTAACACCAAAATAAACATTACTGATAGAAAAACTACAAAACAAATAATTATGGAGCAAACAAAGGACATATACATTTTTCCACATAAATGTACAAGAAATGGTGTTGGAAGAAGCTAAGATGAGAGATTTAGAAACCAAAAGGTAGAGGGAAGAGCTAAATAAATATTTTAAGGAACACAATAAAAAGATACAAGAGACTGCAATTGCCACATTGTTGGCACAAAACAACTGCAAAAGAAAAATTTGGCCATTAAGGGAAAACAAAAAAATGGAAGAAAAAAATAAAAAAGAAATTTAATGTAGAGGAGAAGAAAAATAAAATTGTTGAAAAGAAGAAAAATGATGCCATAAAAAAATTAGCATGAAACTAGAGGTAAAAAAATAAAGTAAAAATAATTTCATTTCAAAAGCGTTGGAAACAATATTAAAAGTTTGCACAAGGAAAAAACTCCAAAGAAGAGAAGAAACTGATGAAGAATGAAGCACAAAAACGAAAGAAAAAAAAGGCAGAGGTATCTAGAACACAACAAACCCCTATACATTTAGGAATGATTTGTGGTCCCAAAGATGAACCACCATGGGACTCCCTAACCAAGATTAAATCACTCACATCCTAAAGAAAAACAACAAATGTGACTCTTAGACATAGGGATAATAAAACTGACGATAAAAGGACTAATAGTGTTATTGAAAAAAACTTGCACCACCCAAAAAGAGTAGCTCAGAGAGGTATTATAAGAAAGTGCATAAAATGATTGGATTTAATAATGTATCCAACTGGAGGATAAAATGGGTAAGTTGATCATGAAGGCAAGGCCACATTATAAACTTGATATTACTTGGCCCACAAACAAACAATTAGAGTAAACTGTTAGAGTAGGTATTTACCTTATCTCATGTTCATCTAGGTATTTACCTTTATTGTATTTATCTCCACCCACTTATTTGTGTGGATATTTATTTTTATTTAGATATTAGGGGGATATTATCTAGTTGTTAGGTATAGTTCTTTCCTTGATCTATGGTATTGACTAGATCCTTGATGTCTAGTTCTCTCCTAAATCTATGGACTTGGCTAGTTCTTTGATGACTAGTTTTTTCCTTGATTTATGGTTTGATCTACGACCTTGACTGGTTTTTAGATTGTTATTCCTTACTTATATAATCAAGGCCCATTCTCATTGTATTTCAATTGAGTTCCATAATAATATATGATATTGATGTTCATTTGTTTGAAAAGTTATTATGGTGAATTACTTTCATCTTATTGATCGTGTTGTTTAATTAAAATCTAAGTTATTGACTTGGTATGATCTGGTTATCATCCCTTTTATGGTATCAGAGCAAGAGATTGCTATTGACATCCGTCTATAAATTTTATTGTACAAATAAGGTTTTTTATATATTCATATATTCAAGATTTTTTCATATTTTTGTTTGTGTGTACATTTTTATACAAAATAGAGCATTCCATTGGATTTGAAAGGTGGAAAAAACCCTAAGATTGACTGTAAACTCGACTATTTCTAGACGCAGTTGTTTTTTCAGTTTTTTGTTATTGCAAAGATGCAGACTGGTTCGTCTTGAAATTCACGTCCAATCAGAGAAAATCAATTTCTAGGTTTTTTTCTATTTTTCGAGATCTGAATTGGTTTTTTGTTGTGTTTCAACATCCTTGATTAGCGTGAAGTAGGTGGTTTCAAGTAATACGTTTCTTTCGTTTTTGGCAGGGGTCCATGGGCTGTTGTGCACATTATTAACATAGTCCAGAAATAACCCATTGAAATCCTTAGCCCTTGGTCATATGGTATGGTCATATGAGGGCTTAAAGTTTTTGATTCCCACTAGCAGGAGCTTATTCCAGCCCCCTTTCATTTTATTTGTGTGGTGAAGGCAAGAGCATTTTATTTTTTTGTAGCAATTAAAATAAATAACAAAGCATAAACTTAAAAAGCTTGTATCTTTTGATCGATAACTCGGATTTGAGTGATTAGTTTGCAAAATTGCTTATTTTTTTGTGCTCTTTTCATTAGAAATATTTATTTTGAGAATCACACTATAATTATAAAGTGTCATATTGTAACACACACTCAATTATAAAGTGCCAAATTTGGGGGGTTGTTGTAATCACTTGTGGACACAATTCTGGGTGTTGCACTTTTGGGCATTGAATTCTTGTATCTAACATGAATTATTAGAATGATATGAATTTCTATGAAGTGTGTGCACTTCAAGAGGATATTGTAAAATTTATGGAAGAAAATAGATCTCTCAAGAAGTGAAATTATCTTCTACAAGCACTCATTTGCGATAAGGATACACTAATAGACTCACAACAACAAAAAATGTGCTAGCTTGCAGGATCACCATCATATTTTGGAGTGTCATATCCATGCTCCTAGTCCACTTGCATTTATTTCTCTGGTACCCACTGACCTTGATCTATTAGTTTCTGAGCCTATTCTTTCTCCTGATGCTCCTAAGCTTATGAGGCTTGTTACGACATGCTCTTCCACATATGTGCCTATTGCAGTAACACATTATGTATATCATACTTCAACTCAAATGCATGGCTCTTTCAAGAAGCGTTCCACTATATTCAGTTCTCACATGCTCTGTTTTATGGGTTTCATTAGTAGAGGTATTGGTGTTAGGAAATAAGAGATAAAATATGCGGAATGATCCCTTACAGAATCACAACAGTAGAAACTAATATGCAGAAAATATTATAGATCACAAATAAAAGTGCAAAATAAATAACACAACACAGAGAGATAAGATTTAATGTGGTTCACCCAATTTGGGCTACGTCCACTAAGAATCACTTGCTCATATTTTATTACAAGCCTCCACTCTCTCAATACAATACCCAGATCCGTTTGGAGCTATGCTCAACAAACTCTACAGAATTCACACCCAAATTCAAAACACATCTGTAATACATTTGCTTGTACATATATCATATGCATAAGACCATATAAATAGACAACTTCTTAAGCAGTTTGATATACAAAATTGTGGGTATCAAAACTAACGGCAAAAACCGTGGGTATCAAAACAATGGGCAAAAGACCGAAAAAACCATGGGCCTAAAAACAACCCATAACGGTTACCCATTACCCATGGGTTAATAAACCACCCATGAAAATTTGCTTCAGGGGCTTCACCCCTGAACCCCCGTGACCCGCTCACCGGTGAGCGGGGACTGTTGTAAAAATACCCGAGTGTAACACATAGAAGGTGTACCACATTCTAACATGTAAATAGGCTCCACAAACATAACAATCTCCCACTTGGAGACTGATTTCCACTGAGTAAGCTTCTCAACCCTTCACTGTCATCTACGAAGGCTAACCAAAGCTAAACATAGCTTTAGTTTATCCCTTGTGACCACCTTGGTCATCATGTCTATAGGATTCTGACTGGTATGAATCTTCTCCAACTTCAACTTATCTTCCTCCAAAGCTGTCCTGATGAAGTGATATCTCAATTGTATATGCTTCGTCCTGGAGTGGAAAGTAGAGTTCTTAGCTAGGTGTATAGCACTCTGACTATCATTATATAGCTTACATTCCTCCTGCTTATGCCTCAACTCCTCAAGCAATTGTTGTAGCCAAATCATCTCTTTGCTTGCCTCTGTGGTAGCAACGTACTCAGCCTCCATGGTTGACAAAGCCACCTGCTTCTGTAGTCGTGAAATCCAGCTCATTGTTGTCCCACCTACAGTGTAAATATGACCTGTTGTGCTCCTCCTACTGTCTACATATCCAGCCATGTCTGAATCTACATAACCACGTAAAGTGGTGTCTGATCCACTGTAGCACAAAACTGTCCCCATGGTTCCTCTCAAATACCAAAGGATCCACTTTACTGCTTGCCAATGCTCTTTACCTAGATCACTCATAAATCTACTCACAGCTCCCACTGCATGGGCAATATCAGGCCTAGTGCACACCATAGCATACATCAAACTGCCAACTGCTAGATGAGTAAGGTACCTTTGACATCTGGTTTCTTTCCTGCTCTGTCTTGGGACATTGTCTCCTTTGATAACTTGAAGTGGCCTGCCAAAGGAGTCCCAACCGGTTTAGCATCCTGCATATTAAACCTCTCCAAGACCTTCTTAATGTACTCTTCCTGAGATAAAGTCAGCTTTCGTTCCTTCCTATCCCGAGATATCCTCATACCAAGGATTTGTTTGGCTGCACCCAAATCCTTCATAGAAAAGGATTCACTTAGCTGCTTCTTGAGTACTTTTATTTCTTGCATGTTTTTACCTGCAACCAACATGTCATCCACATACAAACAAAGGATAATATAACTTCCATCCTCAAATTTCTTTGTATACACACAATGGTCAGAATGACATCTAATATAACCTTGCTCCATCATGAAGCTATCAAATTTCTTATACCATTGACGTGGAGCTTGTTTCAAGCCATACAAGCTCTTCTTCAATTTGCACACCATCTCCTCTTTACCTTTGACCTCATAGCCCTCTAGTTACTGCATATATAGTTCCTCCTCCAAATCACCATGGAGAAATGCAGTCTTTACATCAAGTTGTTCTAAGTGCAAGTCTTCTACTGCAACTATTCCTAGAACAGTTCTAATAGAAGTCATTTTTACTACAGGAGAAAAAATCTCATCAAAATCTATACCTTTTTTCTATGCAAACCCCTTGACCACCAACTGGGCCTTGTATCTTTTCTTGCCTCCTTCTTCCTCTTTGACTCTAAACACCCACTTGTTCTGTAATGCTCTTTTTCCTTCGGATAGCTTTACCAAATCCCATGTCTGGTTCTCCATGAGAGCCTGATGCTCCTCATCCATGGCTTGCTCCCACTTCTTACTGGCATCTACCTGTATTGCTTCATCAAAGCTCTCTGGCTCTCCACTATCAGTGAGTAATAAATAATAAAGAGAAGGAGAAAAACATTCAGGTTCTTTTCTTACCCTAGAAGACCTCCTCACTGTAGGAGTTTGGGGTTCCTGTTGAGTAGGTTCCTGAATTGATTCATGGGTCACTTTCCCATCCGGAAGATCCTCTACCACTGCATATTCTTTCTTGGATTCTTCCCTGTTTTCCTGCAACTGTTGCTTATACATGACTTTCTCATTAAAGACCACATCCCTAGACCGAATGATTTTCTTGTCCTTAATACTCCAACATTTAAATCCAAAGTCATCACCTCCATAACCAATGAAAGTACATTTTTCTGATTTAGCCTCTAGCTTGGTCCTATCATCCTTGTCTATATGAACAAACACCTCACATCCAAAGACTCTAAGAAATGAATAATCAACTTTCTTACCATACCATGCCTCCTCAGGTATGCCTCCATCCAAGGCACTTGAGTGTCCTCTGTTTATCAAGTACACAACTGTGCTCACCACTTCTGCCCAAAAAGAAAGAGGCAGTCCTGCATGTAACCTCATGATCCTAGCATGTTCCATTATTGTTTTGTTCATCCTTTCTAATACCCCATTCTGCTGCGGAGTTCCTGGAACTGTCTTTTACCTGTGGATTCCATTCTTAGAACAGTAATCATTAAATTCATTGCTGTAATACTCCCCTCCATTATCTGACCTGAGACATTTTAGCTTAAGACCTATTTCATTCTCTACCAAGGCTTCCATTTAACAAAAGTGTCAAATACATCAGATTTTTGTCTAATACAATAAACCCAAACTTTCATTGTTGCATCATCAATAAAAGTAACATAATAACTTGAACCCCCAAGAGATGATACCTGAGCTGGCCCCCACACAACAGAATGTACCAGCTCTAACTTACTCTCTTTCTTCATAGGTCCAACCTTGAGAAACCTTACTTGCTTCTGTTTCCCATATATGTAGTTTTCACAGAAATCCAAACCTGTTTCTGTATATCCAGGCAAATTCTTCTTTATGATGTTCATGCCCTTATGGCTCATATGACCAAGCCTATAGTGCCATAATGTTGTATCTGCATCTGAAGCCACAAGATTACAATCATTAGTATTATCAGTGGTTAAACACAAGGTTCCAACCTTCTTACCTCTTGCCACCACAAGAGCACCCTTGGTAACCTTCCAAGAGTCTGTTGTAAATATCACAGTACAACGATCACTTCCCAACTGCCCTGCCGATATCAAATTTCTCCTTAATGTAGGCACATGTCTGACATCCTTTAATAGCCATGTATTCCCATTCTGCATCTTAACCTGACCAGAACCTTTTCCAACTATGCTGCAAGGCTCATCATCACCAAGAAAAACATGCCCAAAATCCCCTTGAACATAATCAACAAAATAATGCCTATGTGGAGTAGCATGAAAAGAAGCCCCTGAGTCTAAAACCCAAGATTAAGTAATATTATGCAAAGAAAGAATCAAAGCATCCTGACATACATTACCCAATGCCACATTTGCCTCCTTGTTTTCTTCCTGTTGTTTCTTCTTATCCCAAAGCTCCCAACAGTCCTTCTTTGTATGCCCAGCCTTTCCACAATTCCAGCATAAAATCTTGTTCTTGGATTTTGACCTTGCTCTATCTTTTGATTTTCCACGGTTTCCTCTATTCTTTTGTCTCCCTCTAGTTTCCACTATCAAAGCATTCCCTAAAGTATAAGATTCCCCAGATCTTTTTCTTCGCATTTCCTCACTTAGAATCACCCCTACAACATCCTCAAACTTCAACTTCGAGTTAGCTGTAACCGAGTTACTTACCGCCATTACCAGGCTATTCCAACTCTCAGGTAAAGAGCACAAAATTAATAAAGCCCTAACTTCTTCATCAAATTCTATTGTAACCAAAGCTAGCATATTCACAACCGTATTGAAATCATTTAAATGATCTGCTACTGAACTATTCTTAGACATCTTCATATTAAACAACTTTTTCATTAAAAATATCTTATTAGAGGCAGATGGTTTTTCATACAACTTCCCTAATGCATCCATTAGATCTTTTGTAGTCTTTTCCTTTGAAACATTAAATAATACAGAGGATGTAAAACACAGCCGAATCATTCCAAGTACCTTATGATCTAACAAATCCCATTCTACATCTGTCATACTCGAGGGTTTGTTCACCTTCTCAGATATCGGAGTATAAAGATCCTTTTGATAAAGGTAATCTTCCATCTGCATCTTCCAAAGACTAAAATTCTGCCCGTTGAATTTATCAACCCTAGATCTTCCATCATCTGCCATAGCTCCCACTCAAGATAAACTTTCCCTGCAATTCAACACTTCAGCAAACCAAACCAGACTCTGATACCAATTGTTAGGAAATAATAAATAAAATATGTGGAATAATCCCTTACAAAATCACAACAGTAGAAACTAATATGCAGAAAATATTACAGATTGAAAATAAAAGTGCAGAATAAATAACACAACACAGAGAGACAAGATTTAACGTGGTTCACCCAATTTGGGCTATGTCCACCAAGAATCACTTGCTCAAATTTTATTACAAGCCTCCACTCTCTCAATACAATACCCAGATCCGTTTGGAGCTATGCTCAACAAACTCTACAGAATTCACACCCAAATTCAAAACACATCTGTAATACATTTGCTTGTACATATATCATATGCATAAGACCATATAAATAGACAACTGCTTAAGCAATTTGATACAAAACCGTGGGTATCAAAACCAAGGGCAAAAACCGTGGGTATCAAAACAATGGGCAAAAGACCGAAAAAAACATGGGCCTAAAAACAACCCATAACGGTTACCCATTACCCATGGGTTAATAAACCACCCATGAAAATTTTCTTCAGGGGCTTCGCCCCTGAACCTCCCTAACCCGCTCACCGATGAGCGGGACCACCGTAAAAAATACCCAAGTGTAACACATAGAAGGGTGTACCACATTCTAACATGCAAATAGGCTCCACAAACATAACAATTGGTAGATATTCACAGGGTATTACTTCTCCTATTTCACATGTTAAGTTGAATTATCACCATGGCATTGGTTTTCAAGTAGTTACTTCATTAGGATCACACATTGTCATAGCTCCTAATTTCATTCACTCGACTCTTATCGAGGATCATGAGCTCCACATGAGTTATGCACCTTCACTCATGCTTGAGAAATTTGATATTTCAGCTATCAGACATGATCGACTTGACACACATTCTGATGTTCCTTTGCATGAACCCATTGTGCATTTTTCTCCAAGTCATATGCAGGCATATTCTTCATCCAAACATGTTTATTTGCGGTGGATATATGATAACTCATGGAGGCGACATAGGCATTCCTTGAAAGGACCCTACAAGCATGGTTCCTCCACCATTCAGCCTCTTGCTCCACTATTTATACCTCTTGCATTGTAATGCACTTTGTTTTGAGCATTTTTCTTTAGTAGGTGTAGTGTAGATCTCTCTTGTTGGTTGAGAGATTTTATATCTGTATTTTCAACATTTTTGGTATGTTGACAATCTCTATTGTGGGAGAGCTATTCTGGTGAAGCCTAGTGTTATTTTGTCAGTGTTTGAGTAGTTGATTTTGGGCAACACATACATATATGTGGTGTCACTCTACCCATTCAGTAGTATGGGAGGGTGTGGTGTTGATACTGCTTCTTTAGGTTTGTGACCTTACCTTATTTCCTTTGCTTTTCTTGGATCATGGCACTCCAATTTATTTGGATCTTGTTTCCTTGCCTTGTTGTCTTGGTTTTTCTTGGATCATGGCACACCTATTTGTAGTAGTTGATTGATTATGTTTGGTGTTTTTTTACACTTTTGACATCACTTGGTTGACAGTATCCTTGTATGGAGTTATTCTAGTGAAGCCTAGACCAATTATTTTTGAGTTTTGTGATTGAGTAGTGGATTTGAGCCACAATACACACCAAACGTTTTTCAGTATTATACTAGTTTTTTGAGCCAATCTTCTTAGGATGCCTTACAACAGTTTCTTACTCTCTTTAATTTTTTGTTATTGTTATCCCAATTTTCCCCCCTAGAAAATTGATCAAACACGACCCTGCACAGAAGAAAATCAGAAAGGTTGGTTCAGTCATGTGATCCCACATTTTAGATCCAACAATGAAGGGGCAGGGTTGGCAAAGGAGTAAATGACGTCAAAAGAGATCAGAGTGCACAGGAGAAAAATGGAGAAAGGTAGCGTTCACTCAAGTCCCTTAATTGGCTAATTATACAAAGCTGGAGGAAGCCTCCACATGTCATCTCGGTGCATCTTCAAAGGAAAAATATGGAGCAGGTTCCCAAATGAGCGTCATCCCTCCACACATCCTAGGTACAAAAAGGGAACACCAGCCATTGAAAATTCCAAGCTTGGGAAGGTCCAGTGGAAGCCTCTACATGTTGATTTGGTGCAACTTTAGGGGCATGACCCAAGAGATAGTCTCCAAAAAAGTGACAACCCTCGTGTGGTCAAAGTCTTAATAGGGGTAGAGCCTACGGAAACCTCCATGCGTCGACTCGGCGCACCTTCAAGGATTGAATATAGAGCGAGTCTCAAAACGAGTGCCAGCACGCCATGTAGTTAGGGGGATAAGAAAGTAGAGTCAGTCGTTGAAGAGTCTAAGGACTGGTGGAAGCCTTCACATGTCAGCTCGGTGTAACTCCAAAGGTAAAATTTAGAGGTAGATCCCAAATGTGCACCATCATGCCATGTAGCTAGGATCTAAAAAGGGTCTCATTAGCAATTGATGAAAAGTCCCAGACCAACAGAGAGTGCCACGTGCCTCCTCGAGCACAATTCCAAAAGGTGCATCCAAAGGTAGGACCCAAACTAGCGCCAGCATACTACCCGTCCCAAGTCGGAGAAAGGTCTCACCGACCGTTAAAAAATCCAATTTTGGGATAGAATATGGAAACCTCCACATACCATGTCCATGCAAATTCAAAGGAAAAATCCAGAGGCAGGTTTCAAACATGCATCAGACCTCCACGTGTCCCGAATCATACATAAAGCCTTCGCCAAATAGAAGGGACTCAGGTAGAATACAAAGTCGAACCAGAGCAAGCCCACAAACTGTGCCACATGTCTCTTCAGTGCTACTTCAAGAGTATAAAGGAGTGGATGAAACCTTAAGATGCGCAGGATCACCACATGGATATGTGCGAATAAACTCTAGACCTAAAGTACCTCCAGGCAGCCATATATTTTGATCAAAAGCTTGAAATCAAGTGGGAATGGACATTTTCGAGAGCTCTCGACGCCTACTAACCACCTGCCACCATTAACGTTTTGGCCCACCATTTTCGAGGCCTTCAAGTCTCTCACCTACCACCATGATGAAGAATGGGCCTCCTTTCTTTCCCAGCAAGAAAAACTGATGGGGGCATGGGTGTTGTAGTGAGACTCATCATTATGGTAGGGGAATGCAAAGCTCCTTCAAGGGTGGTTGGAACAGGGTTGAAATTTTCCCTCCTTTCTCTCTCGTTCTTCGTATATATTGTATAGGAGGGGCAATTTTTTAAGGTAGGACATTCTTGCTTTGTGCCCTCCCTTTTCTCTTCTATGTAGGTGAATCCATGGAGTCTCAAACCCTGCCATCCAAATTATAATGAAATTTCTACCTCTTGGCTATTGTAATGCACTGTATCAATTCTTGGGGCAATAGAATAAGTTCATGGACGATTTCAACCCTCTCTTATGTTTTAATTGCTTCTTCTTGCTCCCTCATTGCAAGCTTGGTCATTTGTGCATGGATATTGTGTCTAATTTTAATGGTTTGTGTTTAACTGTAATGCAAATGTTCAACATTCCTTTGGTGCATCACCTCTATTAGATTAGGTTTTATTTCTTGTACCTCCTCAACCATATCCCCTTGGTAAATTAGAATAGGTTTAGAGGAGACCCTCTGTAGTCTAAACAAGTGCACCTAAACAAAGGAATATGAGCTGGCCTTCATCCGAAGAGCTCTCTCGACTCACAAAGTCCCATAGTTTGAGATATGCTCCATGTTGTGCAATCACACTGAGGATCTCAACCCATCAAGTTACAAATTTTAGGGGTGTTGTGATTCCACATCAACAGTTTTGGCTATGCCCAATAAGATAGACTGAAGAGCTTTACATCCTCATCTCAGTAGGTTTCGATGTGTTATTACTGAGATCCAGTCTTTGGAGGCATTTTCAACACATTTTACAACTCCATTTGGTCAATAACCCGTATCTCCAAAGTTTTAGACCTTCTCCCATCCATTTTCATCCATTTTCTTTCCATATCTTTCATTTTTTTCCATTCCACGAGGTTATGCAATCATGACTTCATTTCCATCTTGGAACTCACACTTGTAGCAACAACAACGCAATCCACCTCTAATGTATTTCTCAAATCCTCCAGATCAGCATTATGATCAGATTTAGAATCACTATGACTACCCCTATGAGAAGTACCAGGATCAGTTTGGTTATGGAAACCTACCAAGAGGGATATGCATGTATTGAAAATCAACTACATGGAGAATGTTGATTCGCAGGAGAATATTTAAAAATTGGAGGCATGCATGGTGCATTCAAGGGCTACAGCATAGATGAAAGCATTCAGGATTGGTTACAGGGCACCTTGTCCATGGTTTGGTCCTTTTCTAAGACACTACATCCCATAGGAGAAGCTTGACTTCGTAATTGAGATGCTGCCCCCAATTTGCACAGTGGGATGAGGAGATAGAGGCCTACGAACGTGGTGTTAGGGAGCCTTATCAATGGGTAAGTCATGCACCATCATCTAGTGATTTTCTCTCCATTCCTCAAGCAACACCATCTCAACCTGAGCTTCAGTTTCCAAGCTTCCCATTTGATGCCCCAAGTTTTGGTTTCTCTTCTCCATCCCCTAGTCTTCCATCTCACCTCACTTCTTCTACTCTTTTCCCTTCCAAATCTAAGTCCCCTCCACAAAAACCAAAGAAAAAACCTTCCCCTCCACCATAGATAAACAAACAACTAGTGGAGACCCCATCCACCACTCCTCCTACTCTCCCAAGTCCATGTCAGGGAGAGAATCCAAAAACTAGTCAAGGAGAGAAACAAGAAGAAGAGCCAGCCAAAGAAGAGATGATTAAAAAATTAGTAACCTTGGCTCTTAGATTCAAAATTACAAAGATTCCCTTGTTGGTTAATCCTATGGAGGAGGCTGAGGTCAAGCCACAAGTGGTGGAAAACTTCAGCTACATCACAAGCATGGGAAGAAGGAGCTTACTCCAAATCCAAAAGAAGAGGAGTACATTCTGGTTATGGAGGAGAACCATGTAGTTTCAGAGGCTCCAAGTGTGGAGCAGGCCATAGAAGAACCTTCAGTTCTTCTTCCCACTTTATCCCCTTCAAGATCTAATGTCAAACAAGAGTTTGAGCTTTTCAAACTTCATGTTTGAAGATGAGGGGAACCATGGCGAGAAATTTATAGATCCGAAGGACACCATGGAGGAGGTCGAGCACACACAGCAGGAAAATGAGGAGGAAGATTATCTATCTAACTTGGAGGATTTCTTTGATGGAGAGGAGCCCAAGGAGATCACATCATTTTCTCCTCCATCATCCACCTTCCAAGCACATGAGCATTTAAGGATAACAGCCTACATCTCATAACGGCCCTCTAGAATCAAGGTTAGAAGATATGAATCTTCCATGTTCTTCACAGGCGAAGGAAGTGAAAGAGCAAGAGGATGTCATCATTTCTTCCACACCATTCACCTAGGAAGGTCCAAAAGAAGACTCTATTTTTGGATTTCAATTTCATAATAATGGGAACATCCATCGGATTAGACTGTGCCCAATTAGGTACTTGGCTTCATTGGAGCTAAGGGAGAATCCAATTCTAGTCATGTCCATTTTCGGGCATGCAGATGAGTATCAAAGTACCAAGGATTAGCTACAATGCCTCTTCAATCTAAATATAGAGCAAATAAAAGAAGTATTTGTCTTGTTTCCAGTTGAGACCTTGATGATATGGGTGCAGGATTAGCCTCTTATCAGTTTCTCACTCATAATAAGAGCCATGTTTAGTGCCAAATCATATACATGGCCACATTTTCTAAAAAAGGGAAGTTATTTCTCCTTACTTATAGCAAGATTTTTTTAGCTTTTCTTTGATAGGGTTAGTGTAGGAGTAGGAGTAGGCTTACTTTTAGTAACACAAGTTCTTTCGCACACTCTACATGTCTCACTTGGAGCATGTATGATTTTTAGTTTTGTACATAGTGTTGTTGTGGTGTTTTTGTTGCTCCAAGGTTCTATTATTGTACAGTTTGATGTGCCACCAAGGTGAATGTTGTGGCAATGGCTCAAGAATAGGTGAAGGCCTCAGGTCAATCCAATTTTCTACTCTCAGAACCTCATTTTCAAGATTTTCTTAAAAAATTGAGATTGCAGACAGTGGGGCGGGTTCAGGGTTGCCAAGTGCAAGCATCAAGCTCAAGGTTTCAAGTGAAATATCAGTACCATGCTATCAATTAATGACTCCATGCGTAATAGATACAACAAGGCCACTGATCTCTTCATCTAGTAGGTAAATGTCCCCTTGAGTCGCCAAACTATTATCCTAATTTTTCCCCCTAGAAAAATTTATCAAACACGACCCCGCATAGAAGAAAATCAGAAAGGTTGGTTCAGTCATGTGAGCTCACATTTTAGATCCAACAATGAAGGGGCATGGTCGGTGAAGGAGCAAATAGTGTCAAAAGTGATCATAGTGCACAAGAGAAAAATGGAGAAAGTCAGCGTTCACTCAAGACCCTTAATCAGCTAAGTATAAAAAGTTAGCAGAAGCCTCCACGCATCATCTTGGCACATCTTCCAAGGAAAAATTTGGAGTGGGTTCTCAAATGAGCGCTAGCCCTCCACACATCCTAGGTCTAAAAAGGGACACCAGCCATTGAAAATTCCAAGCTTGGGAAGGTCTGGTGGAAGCTTCCATGTGTCACCTCAGTGTAACTTCAAGGGCAGGACCCAAGAGATAGTGTCTAAACAAGTGTCATCCCTCCACATGGTCAAAGTCGTAACATGGGCAATGCCTTTGGAAAGCTCCACGCGTCAACTCGACACACCTTCAAGGATCAAATATAGAGTGAGTCTCCAAATGAGAGGTAGCATGCTAAATAGTTAGGGGGTCAAGAAAGTAGATTCGTTCATTGAAGAGTCTAAGGACCCGCGGAATCCTCCACGCGTCAGCTCGGTGTAACTCCAAAGATAAAATCTGGTGGCAGACCCCAAATGAGTTCCATCCCACCACGTAGCTAGGGTCTAAAAAGGGTCTCATCGACAACTGAAAATTCACATACCAATAGATCATGCCACGTGCCTCCTCGGTCCAAAAGGCACATCCAAATGTAGGACCCAAACTAGTGTTAACATGCCATGCATCCCAAGTCTGAGAAAGGTCTCATCGGCTGTTAAAAAATCCAAGTTTGGGATAGACTGCGGAAGCCTCCACATGCCTTGTCCATGCAACTTCAAAGGTAAAATCGAGAGGTAGGTTTTAAACATGCACCAAACCTCCATGTGTCCTAGGTCAGACATAAAGCCTCCGCCAAATAGAAGGGACTCAGGTAAAATACAAAGGAACCAAAGAAATCCCAGGGATGGTGCCATGTGTCTCTTTGGTGCTACTTCAAGATTATAAAGGAGGGGATGAAACCTTAAGACACACGGGAACACCACATGGATATGCGCAAATAGACTCCAGACCTGAAGTACCTCCAGGCGGCCATATATTTTGATCAGAAGCTCAAAATCAAGCAGAAAGGGATGTTTTGGAGAGCTCTCGGCACCTGCTACCCACTTGCCACCATTAACATTTTAGCCCACCATTTTTGAGGCCATTAACTATCCCACCTACCACCATGATGAAGAATGGGCCTCCTTTCTTTCCCAACAATAAATAGCGATGGGGGCATTGGTGTTCCAGTGAGATTCATCATTATGGTAGGGGAATTCACTACTCCTTCAGGGGCAGTTGGAATAGGGTTCAAATTTTCCCTCCTTTCTCTCTCATTCTTCCTATATATTATATAGGAGGGGAAATTTCTAAAGGTAGGACATTCTTCCTTTGCGCCCTCCCTTTTCTTTGCTCTGTAGGTGAATTTGTGGAGTCTCGAACCCTGTCATCCAAATTGTAATGCAATTTCTACCTCTTGGCTACTGTAATGCACTGTATCAATTCTTGGAGTAATAGAATAATTTCATGGATGATTTCAACCCTCTCTTATGTTTAATTACTTCTTCATGATCCCTCATTGCAAGCTTGGTCATCTGTGCATGGATATTGTGTCTAGTTTTAATGGTTTGTGTTTAATTGCAATGAAAATGTTTATCATTCCTTTAGTGCATCACCTCTATTAGATTAGGTTTTATTTCTTGTACCTCCTCAACCCTGTCCCCTTAGAAAATTAGAATATGTTTAGAGTAGACCCTCTATAGTCTGAACATGTGCACCTAAACAGAGGAATAGGAGCTGGCCTTCATCTAGAGAGCTCTCTCAACTCACAAAGTCCCACACTTTGAGAGATGTTCCATGTTGTGTAGTCACACTAAGAATCTCAACCCATCAAGTTACATATTTCAGGGGTGATATGATTCCGCATCAACAAGTACTTGTTTTGGGTACTTTGCGTTGTCCCTTATTCACAGTTATTGTACATGATTACCTCATTAGGCTTAGTTTTTGAGACTCACATTGTGTACATGTTAGTTCTATTTTGGTCCCTAGCTTTACTTAGGGGGGTGTCAGAGTAGGTATTTACCTTTTCTCATGTTCACCTAGGTAATTTATTCATAGTTATTGTATTTATCCTCACCCACTTATGTGTGTGGATATTTCTTTTTATTTATTTAGATATCATGGAGATATTATCTAGTTGTTAAGTATATTTATTTCCTTGATCTATGGTATTTGACTAGTTCTTTCCTTGATCTATGGTAGTTACTAGATCTTTGATGTCTAGTTCACTCCTAAATCTATAGACTTGACTAGTTCTTTGATGACTATTTATTTCCTTGATTTATGGCTTGATCTATGACCTTGACTGGTTCTTAGATTGTTATTCATTTCTTATATAAGTAAGGCCCATTCTCATTTTATTTCAATTGAGTTCCATAATAATATATGATATTGTTGCTTATTTGTTTGCAAAGGCTTTATAAAGTTATTCTGGTGAATTACTTTCATCTTATTGATCGTGTTGTTTGATTAGCATCTGAGTTCTTGGATTGGTATGATCTGGTTATCATTCTTTTTATAGAAATTTTAAAACATTTAAGAAAGTGAATAACTAAATAAGGGATCTAAACTCAAAGAAAAAATAAATAAACAAAGGGATGTCATGGTAGGTGTCACAACATATTTTTCTTATTTGATTAGATGGTTGAAAACTACACAAGATAATAAAGTGGTTGAGGACCTCAAAAAATAATCTAATGATGTTTCATCCTCATATGACAGATCAAAGGACCCCAAAGGGATAGAGAAAAAAAGCCTCTCAAATCTAGGAATAAAATATAAAAAAACATATAGAAAGAGCCAAGACCATAAATGAGATGGACAAATACTACACCCTAATAAGTGAATGCATAGCCCAACTGGGAGTGATGTCCTCAAAATTAGAGATATACTACAAGAATATTGATGGGAATGTTGTTCCATAAAATATTACTTTAATAGCCACCAAGAATGCAAGGTTGTTGAAGGTAGTGAAGGTGAAAAATAACTCATCGCATGGAATATTTTTTAAAATATGGTGGCCAATAAATATAGCAACATTCTTCCATAGGTGGTATAATTTTTTTTGACATGTAAATTTAGTAGGAATAAAGGCATTGTCCCATAAAATGAGTCAAACAAGTTGAGCAAGGATTCACCATATACCTTATGCTAAATATCTAAGTCTCTTGGAGTTTTATAATATTTAAATTGAAGGCATTTTGAAGTACACGACAAGGCTATTCACTAAATATTATCTTGAGGATGAGACAAATAACTAAGTCTGAGAATAATGTTGGCATGATTCTTCATCAGTTTGAAATATGAATAGAACATACCATTGAATCTCTAGAACATATTGTAGCATCAACGACATATTCAGAAGAGAGAATAATATGTCCTTCATTAACATGTGTGATATTGTATGGTACTTTGCAGAACGATTAATTATATAATAGACATAATCAATATACATGCCTCCATAATTGTAATATATACTAAAAAGTAAGATGTGTTGTGTAAGAGAGATTCAATGTGTATAAGATATAGAAAACCACAATGAGATAGATAATGTACATGGAATGATATATGTAATGATTGTATAAAATAGAGGTGATATGAGACTTATGCTGTACTTGGTTGAGTTTATATGAATAAAGAGAATATATTTTAGAGAATATGTGTTAAGTGTGTCGTGTATGCTAGATTATAAGACCCACTTCGAATTATATTTGATTAATATATATTCATCTATGTAATAGCATAGACCCTTCAAAGTGTCGCTTAAACTAATAAGTCATCACATATTTTATGTCAACATTTGGTAGTGTTGTCCTAGTTTTGACTAATTGATGTCTAGAGGAAGATATCATGTATAGTTTTGGAAATTGATGCTAACAAAATTCAAAACTAGTTGGAAGATAAAATGATTTTTTTTCACACCAAAATAAAAATAACCGAAGAACCTAATTTACTAGTGGAAGAAGAATTTTATAAAGCACACAAGGAGTTTTGGTCCACATTTTTTGGTTGTGGAATCTAAGACAAGCTAACACAACAAAAATTGGTAGAGTGCATACAGAAACCAATTTATTGGAACAAAGAGGAAACACAAAACTTAAAATTTAAACGAGACATTGAAAAAAAGCATTTATTGGTTTGAAACAATCGTAGATTCATTTATAATTAAATGGGCAATTCAAATTTGGACAGGTATCAATGCCAAGAAAGATATAATTTTAGATTAAGTATGAGGTAGATTCATAGAAAAAGTGTTTCTTCTCTGCATACTCTTCATGGAGAAAGGGTGGGAAAAAAGTAATAGATAGTTCTTGTAGGGGCTAAGGAACCTATCAGATGGAAGACAGAAAAGGGGGGTCCAAAATAATGTGACTTTTAGAAAAATCGGGTATGATGGTTAGGAGAAATAAATGGGGGAGGAAACATGTGAAAATATGAGAAATAACAGAATGGGGGAGGAAACATGCAAAAATATGAGGAAAATAATAAAGATTTTTTATATTGATTAATTGAGTGAAAAAGATCCCATTCTCTGTAGGTCAAAAATAAAAAAATTGGAAAATTACACCATCCATAGATGTAACAATAAACAAAACAACAATCCCTACATTCACCCCAAGATAAATAATAAAATTTGGAGAAGAGAATAAATATGAGAAAGAAGAATACAAATTATACTGAGAAGAGAACAGAGATGAAAGAATGGAACATTAGGTAATAAGAGTAGAGATTAGACAGAAATTAAGAGAAGTAGGTATTAATTAGAAGAGTAACTCAAATGAAGAAGAATTAAGTAGTGTGTACTGAAGAGGAAAGAGTTAAGTAAATTAAATATGGGATTAGAGGATATTGATGGAAGAAAATATAATGGAAATAAATGATGAAGCAATAGACTCGAGAGAGGAAAGAATGAGGCAATTTACTTTTAAAAGAAAACATGAAGATAGTCAAATTAGAGGTATGGTAAGATTCATGTCAAGTTCCAAGAACGTCTTGAGATTAGAAATAGATATCTTTAATTTAAAAACCTTTAGATAGGTAAAAGAACATTCTAAATCAAACATAAACATGAATATTTGCAATATAGTCTAAATGTTTTAGACAATTGATTGCTATTACATAATGTATTAATAATCTATATTGTAACCAGAGGTTGAGATGAGCCAAGTAATGAGTTCCTATACATGTGATGAGCCCAAAAATGGCCCATTTTATACAAGATTTAACATTCTTTTTCCTTACATATATAAAATGGATCTAAGTGTAATTTATGAACTTATAGTTTATTTAAAATAAAATAGAGGGTATATATCATGGTTATTTTTTTAGAATTTATTGTTATCTTTCTGTTATTTATTTCTAATTATTATTGGAAAAAATATGTCAATTTGTGCATATGTAGTCCATACTTTGTTATCATTGTTGAATAATTCATTTTGAGCACTAAGCACCAGCTACAACCAGCCATGGAGGATCTTTAAAATCTCTCATATCATCTCCAAATATTTTCATTGCAATACTTCATTAGCTCTAGAGGTTCCTTCACTACCTATGGAAATTTTCAGTAGTTATATGAGTGGCTCCTTAAACATTTGTTTGTGAGGAAAAGTGAAAAATAGTCATTGAAAATATCTCCAAACCCAAATTTTATTGTATATTTATATTCTTCTCAAAAAAATTATGCAAGTTGAAACAAAATCATCTTGATTCGAGTTCATATGCAAAAGTCATAGTCGTTTTAGTATTCCTTTGGAGTCTTCCCATAATGCCTTCAGAGTCTTCCCAGAACACTTCAAAGTCTATATGACTTAATCTTGAATATTCAAATGGATATTCTGAGAGAATTTTTTGGTCACAATAACGAGTTTAACAAAAACTTCCTTCAATTTTTCTACGGGTTTTACCATTTGAAAAAAATCAGACTTTTACCTTGGAGTTTGCAGAACACTTCGAAGTCTATATAAGTAAGGCCAAAAATGTCAAATGGATATTCTGAGAGAGGTTTTTGGTCATAATAATGAGTTTAACAAAAAAATCCTTCCATTTTTCAGTAGATTTTACCATTTTAAAGAAACCCTACTTTTACTTCGGAGTTTTTTAGGTCTAGCTACAAAGTATTACATAACTTAAACTAGAAAAGTCAAATGAATATTCTGAGAGAGTTTTTTTTACTCATAATAATGAATTGAACAAAAAAATATTTTCATTTTTCTATAGCTTTCACCATTTGGAATAAATTTGGGTTTTAGCATGGCGTAAGAGTCTTCTCGAATCACTTCAAAGTCTCCTCAGTTTTCTTATGAGTCTCCTCAATTATCTTTGAAGTTGGATATTAGAGTTTTGGGGATGAATACTAGAGTTACATTAGTGAGAATAACTCCAAGGGTAACATTTTTATCTATTTTATAAGTCATTTCAAAAATAGATATTTCTACAAGAGTTTTATTATTTGTAAAATAAAGAAGAATCAATATTCATTTTGATTCTCACGAATAAACTAAGAGAGTCAGATTGTTAAATAAGCTCTCTCCATATTTTGTGAAGATTGATGTTTTTTTCCATAGATTACAATCTTAGTTGATAAATATGTATGCCTTAAAATAAAAAGTGGGTTGAAAGCATTCCATTATAAACGTAACCTCCCACACTTTTGAATCTAATCATCATTTTTTTGATCAATTCAAAATTTCATTCCATCTATTTTGTAAATAATCTTGATTAAAATCCTCTTCCTAGGAATAAGCTGGTCACTCATTCCAATTAAGATGGACCTGTATATTTATGTTTATTTTTTTATTTCTGTAATTATTTTTGTTGTCTTTTTGTTTGTACAATGTAATTATCCTTTTGATGTACAGTCTGTTGTAAACCTGTAGGTCTTTTGTGTTTATTTTCAATTCTACAATTTCCCTTTCTTGTAAGTTTTAATTCCTTTCTTGCAATGTGTGATTTAAATTTCTGCAATGTGTGTTTTAATTTCATACAAATGTGTTTTCCATTCATGCAAGTGTGATTTTTTAATTCATGCAATGTGTGTTTCCTTTCATGTAAAGTGTACTTTTAAATTCATGCAAGTGTGTTTCTAATTCTTTGCAAATGTACTTTTGAATTTCTATAAGTGTGTATTTTTACTAGAAGGGGTCATTACAAAGTTTCTCTCCTTTTACATACAACCTTTGGACACCAACCCTAGATTGACATTATTTAATGAAGAGGAATGACGACCCTCATCATTTTGGCGTCATTTCCAGGGAACACGGTGTTATTAGGAGATTCAAAATTTTCTAACAGAATTGCCTAGTGGCAGCAGATGAACAAGTTCCTATTAGTTCAGAATCACAACACCCTCGAATGGACTCATATGTGAGTCAGGAATTCGGTGTGATTACACAACATTGGACCAACTCTCAATCTATGGGACTTGTGAACTTGAGTTGGACCTCCAGAGAAGGTTGGTTCCTGCTTCCTAATCTACCTACCACTAGCTACCCCAGTGCAAGAAAAATTATCTAATCCTAATATAATCATTCCAAGGAGACAGGGAGAGAGAGAGAGACACCAGAAAAGGAAGTGGTTGATCAAAGATCCAAACTTCCTGAAGTGGAGAGAGGTGAGCAGAGGAGAGGGTGGACAAGGTGCACCACAAACCAAAGATGAATGTCACATGGAACACCACTTCAAGACCAATTAAGTACAGCTCCCAGAACCTGCAATAAACATCAGAGTATGCACGGTATACCATACAATGACGAGAGGTAAGAAGAGACAATAAAATGAACCAAGGATGGACAGATGCATCACGAAATAGATTTTATTGCTCCAAAAGTTACAGGGTACATCATCAATGGGCAAGGGGCAAGAAGATGCCATTACAGAGTCATGAGGTAAGGCTTAGACTCCACATTCTACCCTAAGGAAAAAAGAGAGAGGGGATCAGGAGAGAAAAGATGAACAACTTTTGAAAATGCCCCTCCTTTACAATATATAGAAGAATGAGAGAGAAAGAAGAAGAAAATCAGATTCTACTCTAAGAGCTCAACCACTAACCATTAAATCCTTGTAAATCTACCTACAAGCTATCGAGTCTCACCACTCTATATCTGTTTGGCATATTGAAGAAGGAAGAAAGGTGGATCAAATAACATATGATCTAGTTGTTGAAGCAATCAGGTCATATATTAATGGCACAAAAACCTTTTACTATTTTTACCCACCTAACCTTCTCAAAATTAGGGTTTCAGGCCTTCATGGTGTAGAGGAGGTTGAGATCTTTCCAAAAATTCTTCTCTTGTCTAAATCCAAGTTTCCAATTGAAAGATATGGTTTTCTGAAGATCAGGATCATGGGCACGCAATACTTAAAAGTAGTTTTTTCATATAGGGTCCACATGGCAGCCTCCTGCATCTTGAAGATTCGGCCCCTACCTTTCACTTCTGAAATTGCATCAGGTCGACCACGCGGCAGCATTCGTGGGCTCCTTAGTTTCCTTTGTATTCTACTAAGTCCCTCCTATTGGTGGAGGCACTGTGCTTGACCCAAGACATGTGGAGGCTTGACGCTTCTTTAAAAATTGCCCCCAAGTTCTACTCTTAAAGTTGCGCAGACGAGACACGTAGAAGCTTCTGCTAGCTTTTGGACTTTTCAATAGCTAACACAACCCCTTCGGATTTTGGAACACATGGAGGGTTGGCGCTCAGATGGGAACTGTCTTTTGGGTTGTGACTTTGAAATTACACCAAAGAAACATGTGGCACTGCCTGCCAGTTCTCTATACTTAGCCGATTCGGGTCAATGTCTTTCTCAGACCCTAGACACGTGGAAGCCTCATGCTCATTTGGGAACCTGCTCTTTGGATCCAGCCTTGGTGTTGCATCAATGAGACACGTGGAGGCCTGGTGCTTGTTTGAGGATCCACCCTTGGAGTTGATCTTTGAAATGCGCAAAGTCAACATGTGGCACCCTCTACTAGCTCTTTGACTTTTCAACGGCCGATGAAACCCCATTTACTTACGAACCCGCACTTGAAAACTACATCATTTGAGAAAAGTAAAAGGTTTCAAATTCCCTCATAGACCCGTTGGCCCACATTCACACTTCGACAAAATTTCCTCCACAGACTCGCTTTTGGCAAAAAGTCATCCTCGGGCCCGTTGCCCCACATTTTCCACTTGGACAAAAATAAATCCTTCCCGGACCCGCTAGCTTGCAATTACACTTGTACCCCTTTGTGAAAAGTGTAAAAAATGTCAAAATGCCTCCTGCCACCGTGCCGGTCCACAATTTTCCATGGCAAAAAATTCTTCCCTAGGCCTGTTGGCCCACTTTTGGAAAAAACTTCTTTTAAGGCCCATCAACCCATAACTTAAAAAATATGAAGAGTTAGAAGGACTTCTTTATATCTCTAGAAAGGGGGAGAAATTTCCTATCCAATGGGAATGCTTTCAGGGGGCCTTAAGTGCTTGGAATATGTGAAAATTTAGATTAAATCACAAAAGGGGAAAATGGTTTCAATTGACCCAAAATAAGTGTGAGCTTATTTTGGTCAATGGTTCCTAGTGAGAGGGAATGCCTCTTAGAAAAAAAATTGATAGAGATAATTTGTTGATGGTTTCTTTATGATGTAATTTCCTGCAAGTACATTAGATTTATTTTTCCTACAAATAGATTAGAATTTAATTTCATACAAATAGATTAGATTTATTTTTCTGCAAATTAGATTAGAATTATTTTCATTCAAGTAGATTAACATTTATTTTTCTACAATTAGAATTTAGAACAAAACCCTCATCCCATACCAACTCAATTGTGTAGAAAAAAATGTAATTGATAACATTATTATGAAGGAAGGATTAAATTTTGATGCAGGTTGGATGAGGAATTCGAGATGTCTAATGAATCTAATATGGTTGAACTCTACAAGGGGATTGCATTCCTCAAGGAAGGAAACCTGCTCCAAATCAGTCAAATATATTGCATGGCACAAATTCTGAATTTTGCATGGATAAAGGATCCAAATTTCAAACATTGATGGTAAGTCATTTATGACTATTTTTTAGGAAGATATGTTTGGAATGAATATTGAAAAATTGATTGTAATGATTAATTATTTTTTACATGAAATGATCACACCTTAAACAGATTTAGTTACATGCACAAATTTATTAATCTATTTTAAGATTGGCATGCATGCAATCAAGATTACGAGAGAAAATCATGCAAAATTTTAGGAGAAGAGCATGCAAGTAATAATTACAATGGATCTAAGGGATTTGGGCAGTCAACGATGTTTATTGTCATCATAAAATCCTACTCCCAATATTAACATCCAACCATGCTGGATTTTTAAGTGTCCTTGAATTTCTTCAAAATCTATATTTTACCTTCCTTGTACAAATAACAGTTAATTTTTCTACACGGTGCATAAATAAAAATATTGATGACATTTCATTTCATTTTGATTCCACTCATATTCAGGAATTGGTTGATACCATATACATCATCATAGTAAGAAAACTTATCTAAGGGAGTTCTTATTTTTCACAATAATATTCCATTATTAATAAACTTAATTCTTTAACCATCAATCATTCTAAAATAGGATGAAATAATTTCTTCCATATGTATTTAAATTCTTAATATTTATGTTGTTGATAATTATTTTATATGATTGATATTATAATTGTATGGAAAGGTTTTGTTTGTTTCAATTTTTTGCAAGATGATCTCATGACAAGGAATGTTTTTAGAGATCATAATGGATAGATTTTTGTCCATAATTTCATCAAGCAGAAGGAACCTTATATTGAGCTATCACAGAAAAAAATGAAAAGCAATATCAGCATACATCAAACTATGTACAAAGTAATATCAACAATTTGATGAGCCCCTGTTTTGTCATATTTTATCCTATGTGAAAACATGTTTTGTCATGACATCATTTCGCACTTTGTATAATAATATCATTTTATAATTAATACCACCACCGTGGATACCACTCCCTCTATACCCTTCACTACGACTGCTTCCCCTCTACCTTCCTTCTCGGCTCCCCCTGTCATCCCCCCCACCTCTGCCCCCACCCTTTTCTCCTCCACCTCGAACAGGCCTAGAACTAGATCATCTAAAAGGCTGAACCTGGAAACCCCTATTTTGGGGAATGTGCCTCAAGATTTGGAGGTTTCCCATAATCTCCTACACATTAGCAGTACAGGTTCTCAAGAGACACACGTTGAGAGCTCCATTAAAAGGTTGGAAGTATTGGAAATTGACATGTTGCTGCTGAAAGAGGAAGTAAAACAATTGTCTAAGCAAAAAGGTAAGAGAATGAAGGAGGAGGAGGCTGATATTGACAACAATCAGATGGAAGATATCTAAAAAAAATTTACTCCCTAGACAACAGACTTGGCAAAACCAAGACTCTCGATGATTATAATATGGCTATTTTTAATGCAATTGAGGAGTTTATTGAGCAGCACATTCGCTGCGTCTCTAATCTCAGCGGCATACCAGCTACTCTTTGGGGAATGGAAAAAGAAAGCAAACAAACCATTCAATAGCTGGATACTACTGACCTTGCTCACATGAAGGCATTGGCTATGTTCACCTCCTGGCAGAATATCAAATCCAAAATTGCCAAAGCTGCCAAGAAATAATTGTGGATCTGCGTTGTTCTTGCTGACTTCTGTCATGGTTTTTGCTATTTTGTTGCTATTTTTTTGCTGCTCTTTTGCAGTTTTCGAATTGATTGGCTGTTTTGGGATAACTGCTCTTTGGTTACACTGGTTTTTACGTCTTATCTAGATCTTGATCCTTCTTGTTATGTCTTTCACTCCTATTCTAGCTTCTAGGCCCCCCTTTTTGTATACAAGGGTATAATCCCTTTCAAAAAACTATTTACTAATAATAAAAAAAGACATCCTATTAATGTATTTGTTAAGTAGTCTTTAATCTTTAGATTAAAAGAAGTTGGAACTGAATGTAACTGTCTTTGTAAGTTATTTAATGGGCTCTTCATGCCATTGTTAAGGGCTAGACCCTAGTAATTTTGAAATGTATTGGAATTGAAAGTAAATCAATACAGAAGATTTTACCTTATCTCTCATTCTAATCTACTATCCTTTCTGTCATTGTTTGAAATTTATGAATCATCAATCTTTCATGTTAAGAAACTTTGCATTCTTGTGATATGATTTCTAGAAAAAAATTTTCTATGGAATAATATTTGATGTTGCCAATGTGAATGATTCTATTCTGTGCTCCTTTTTCTAAGTACGTATAAGGTTATATCCTGCTATCTATATTGCCTGAAAGTATTTTTGTGTTCTTCCCTTTCAATTTGTTTGTTCCTCCACTCTTAAGTATTGATAATTTATGTTACTATGAAACATTTCAAAGTATTAAAAGTCCTCACAAATATGAACATTGTATATTTGTATATAATCTCTACTGATTTCAATAAGGTAACCTCTCCCATAAAGAGAAGGGACTTACTGTCCCCTGATTGTTGATTACTACAAAGTGCTATTTTAAAAACAAACAATTTTTGGTGACTTTTCTAGGGATTTCGTTCGTTTCAACGTATCCCTTTCAAAATAACTTCAAGACTGGTTTTTGCAAACTAGTTGGTCAAATATATATACACGTGGTAAGAAAAAACTTGGTGTTGAAGATCCACATTTTCAAACATTGGAATGTCAGGGTTTCTCCCTTTCTTTGGAAAGAAAGAATAGAAGATCTCGGTCTGCAAGCACACCTCCTACTAAAAACAAAGTATCTAAGCACAACAGTTATAAGGATCAAACCAGTCCTAACCTTCATGCTCTAGTACTTGCAGGAGTTACAGTTCCACTTTAGTCAATCTTTCCAAGGATGGCAGTGCCATTGTTGTGGGGACAACATGTTGGACCTCTTTCTCTTTTTCAACCATTACACGAATTACCCAGAGGTAATAGGAAAATTTTTCCTAAATTTTGAGGTGATCGAAAAGTACACCCAGATGAACATATTACAGCTTGAACATTATTGCATGTTGGATCCTTGGGGTTGAACATGAGGATGTTTCTATTAGACTCTTTGTAGAAACATTGCAGGATAATGCCATTGACTAGTTTTATCTCCTTCAAGCTGGTTCAATCACTAGTTGGACTACCATGACAACTCAGTTTGAGAAACATTTTAAACCTGATAAAGATGTACATGCCCTCTTAGTCCAAATTTTATCATATTAAGAATGATCCATATGAACCCATAAGGGAATTTGTTGATAAATTCAACAAGTTGATTTGTAAAATCCCACAAGCCACTCATCCTATAGATCAAATACACAAGTTCTTTTAACTTAATGCTTAGTTTCCCTGAAGTAAGTTATACACTAAGGAGGTCTAATCTTCCAACTATGGATGATGATCAATGATTGGCTATCAGTGTTGAGGACAATCTAATCATGTCTAGTAAATTAAAAAGATCCCTCCAAGACTAAAACATCTTATTCTTTAGGAGCCAATTCTAATTAGTTAGTATAAAAATTGGCAAATGACCTTATTACTATCAAGAAACAATTGGCTCAACATGCTCCTTACCAAGATATTCCAAGGAGGAATTTTTAGCCTAGGAATCATTTACCTTCTTCTAAGCCTAAGTTGGCCATCGAAGGTCCACCCATCAAGGTTCTGGTTAATGTAACTTATGAGGTTCAAGAAGCTGATGATGACAAGAAGAATGAAGACTATGAGGAACATGAAGAAGAGGTTGATGAGGAATAGGAAGAACTTGGTGACTCTCACGTTAATTTTCTCACCGATGAAGGTGTGGATGATGAGGATTAATATAATGAAGTAGTGGCTCATATGAATAGTGAGTGATATGTTGTTATGACTCAGGAGGAAAATGAACAAGAAGGAAAAAGTGGTACAAATTTCTAAAAAATCTAAGGAAGTTCCTGTAACTATTTCAGTTGTTTCAAAGAGAGGAAGCCCCTTTTCCTACTTCCTCTACACAAAAGGTGAGTAATGTTCCTTCTACCTTCACTTCTAAAACTTCCTACCCTACAACTCCAAAATCAAATAAGTCCAAAGTTTTCCCCATTCCCCTAGTAATGATGCTCCCTCCACCTCCAGATCTTTTGATATCATCGACCACATTAAGAAGATGAAAATTCAAATCTCAGACGTAGAATTTTTCCAAAATCACCCAAATGCTTTTTCCAAAGTAGTAAAATTCATCAATTCCAAAATGAAAACTTCACCCAATACTTCTAAAGGTATATTACCCACCCCCTCTCCCTCATCTCAGCAAAGTCTTGTGGCTGAGGTATCTTCATCTAATGAGAAGATTGAACAATTTTATATAATGATGAGGCCATAAATTGGCCATAAATTAACATTATTTTTTCCTTCCAATAATATAAGAGCTTATAGTTTGTTTAATATAGAATATAGGATATATATCTTGTTCATTCTCTAGAAATCTTTTGTTATCTATTTTGTTGATTAATCTTATTGATTATTTGGGAAAAGATGCAAAGTCTTGTGCATGTAGGCCATAAAGGAAAGATAATGATAGTATTAGGAAAAGTGGAATTGATAATAGATGGTATATCTAAACTCAAAACTTATTTCATATTTAGATTCCTTTTGAAAAATTATGCAAGTTTAATAAAGAATCATCTTAATCCGAGATTGTATGTAAAAGTTATAGCTATTTTAAGTTAGCTCCAGAACTTGTAGGATTAGTTCTAAAACTCACAAAGTTAGTTCCAGAACTCACAGTTTTAGTTCTAAAACTCACAGTTTAATTTCTGAAACTCACAGAGTTAGTTCTGGAACTCGCAGGTTTAGTTCTGGAACTTACAGATTTAGTTCCAAAACTTACATCAAATGGGGACTGTGAATAATCAGAGAGTCAAATGGAAAATATGAGAGAGATATTTGTTTATAGAAATGTGTTTAACATAAACCTCATTTAGATTTTGTACAAGTTTTACAAATGAAGAGAAATCTAACTTTTAGTGAGCTGCAGTCCGAGGAGAAAGTGTATCAGACAAACACTAAAAGCTCCATAAACAGAAACAAAAAATTTAAATGGAAAATCTGAGAGAGATTTTTGTTCAAAGAAATTTGTTTAACAAAAACCTTATTCAGATTTGCTACAGGTTTTACTAATGAAGAGATATCTAACTTTTAGTGAGCGCAATTTGTGAGAAAGTGTCTTAGACAAGAACTAAAAGTTCCATAAACAAAAATAAAAAAAGTCAAATAGAAAATATAAGAGAGGTTTTTGTTCCATAGCAATGTGTTTAACGAAAAACTCATTCAGATATGCTACATGCTTTCCAAATGAAGAGATATATAGCTTTTACTTAGCTATAGTCCAAGGAAAAGTGTATCCGACAAATGCTAAAACTTCCATAAATAGAAACAAAAAAGTCAAATGGAAAATCTGAGAGAGGTTTTTGTTCATAGTAATGTGTTTAACAAAAAATCATTCATATTTGCAACAAGTTTTACCAATGAACATAAATCTAACTTTTATTGAACTGGAGTTTGAGGAAAAAGTGTATCAGACGAGTGTCAAAAGTTCCACAATCAAAAATAGCAAAGTCAAATGGAAAATCTGGGAAAGATATTTAGTGAAAATACTATTTTGAGGAAAAATTTCTTCCAATAATGTATGAGAATAAAAATCATTATGATTCTTGTTGCTGAAAAGCAATGAGAAGATTTGGGAGCAAATCTTCCCTAAAATAAGTGAAATAAGACTTTGACTCCAATAATATATCTCTCTCCATATTTTATGGAGATGGAGATCTTAGTTGTTAGGATTAGAATAAAGATAAGATCAAATTGTATCTCCTGAAATAAGGAGTTGGTTAGAAGCATAAATTATAAATGTAACCTTCCACACTCAGATATGTAATGCTTTTCTCCTAAGAAATAAAGATTTGTTCTTTCCTCTCAAATATTCTATAGTTTTAAGATCTCAGAAGCGTGATTTAAATCCTCTTCCAAGGAACATGTTTACCACACATTACAAAGAAGATGGATATGTTTATTTATGTTTTATGTTCATTCATTTATTTTTGATTCATTTTATTGTAATGTTTTTTATCTTTGTATTGTAAAAATTCAGTCTGTTGTGAACCTGCAGGTGTTTCATTCAATTATGTTTATTTCTAATTCAACAATTTCAATTCATGCAAGTGTGTTTAATTTCTTGCAAGTGTGCCTTTATTTCATGCAAAAATTATTTCTACAAGTATGCATTTAAATTTATGCAAGTGTGATTTATTTTATGCAATTTTGGTTTGTGTTTTAAAGGAGTTGCTTTCTAAGATATTCTTCTCTTAATGAATACAAAATTTTGACACCAACCTAGATTGACATCATTAATGGTGAGGATTGACGACCCTCATCATTTTGGTGCAATTACTGGGGACACAGTGTTATTAGTAGATTCAAAGTTCTCTAAAAGAATATTCTAGTGATAGTAGAATACCTTTTAACAAAATATGTGACAGAAAGTATTTGGTAAGTAGTTTCTTTAGACTTTTATTTCCTACAAGTAGATTAAAATTTCATATCTGTAATTAGGAATATTAAATTGTAAATATTTATCTCCCCACAAACTAACTCTATGTATAAGAAAATGACTATGATGTTTGATCAAGAAGGTATAATGGTATGAACAAAGAATTCAGATATGGAAATGGTAGAATATGATATTTAATATGGAAGTATATCAAGTTGATGAAATATCATATGACATTCTTGATAATCACCACCATTCCCCCTTGTATCAACTAACAACTCAGTGATCTTACTACACATAACCTTAGTCAAAAACTGGCTTATCTAGTTTGTAATAATGAAGTGGTAGCATTTTTAATTAACTACATCCATATTCAATGACTTCATTAGAGCCAAAATAAAAACCCACTCATAATAAATCCACTAATCCAAATTATTTTTTCATCCCATAATAAAATTCAATCCTAGAACCATATCCATTAGAAAAATTTGTTTTCATATCTTTCAATTTCTTCATTTTTGTATATGCTTATATAACATGAAGAAGCAATTATTGTGAATATCAAGGAAAACACTTTTTTTTTATGCTAACATCCACAAGAATTTTTAAAGTTGTTCTTGGTACCTACATGCAGATTTTTGCGCACCAATAGTATCAACTAAGGAGTAGTTTGGAGGGACCCACATATACATAACACAATCCATCTCCTGAGATCACTAGTTTTAGCTTTGAATACTACTATGGTGATTCCGATTCAAGTTGGGCTTTGAAGACATAGAAATTGTCTACATAATTTTTAAAAATCTTCTTGGAGTTACCAAGTATGTAAAAAAGTTTTTATGAGATATCAGACATTGCTTCCTATTTTACACAAGTTGTACTTTGATGAATATAGTCTCATAATGGATAAAATGTTTCTCTAACCCTTCTCATGCTATTATTTTGACAAAAAAAATTAAAAAAACTTTGATTAGAAAACCAGCTTGCTGGCCAATCAAAGACAAAAAAATTCAAAAAGATTTGATCAGAAAACCAGCTCTATAGCTAATCAAAGGCAAAAAAAAAACTTTGATTGGAAAACTAGCTTGTTGACCAATTAAAGAAAAAAATAAAAGGTGGATTTTCTTCAAAAGCATTCAACTGTTACCTGGTGGCTTCCTTCTCTGCACTATTTGGGCATGTTAACAATATGATGACAAGGACAACTAGAGGTATGATCAAGTTATTTTGTTCTACTATATTATTTTAAAGCTTTCTTGTAAGTTTTTTTTACTACAGCTAGATTCACTTTTAAGATCTCCAAATAAGGCAAGATAAAAATCATATCTCCCCTTCTTATATGAAAACTATGTGCACCTCTTTGCAATCAAACTTTTAGAGTATAATTTATGGGAAACCATGAATAAATAACATAAATGAGAACATGCATGAGATTAAGTGCAGGAGAGAAGGAGAAGAACAAGGTATGCATTTTGATTTTAAATATGAGACACAATAGAAGGAGATCCACACAAGAACCTACTATAAAATAAAGGAGATAAAAAGCAGTAGAAGGAGATCCACACAAGAAGTTCTTGTAAAAGAAAGGACATCAAAAGCAGCAGAAGGAGATCCACACAGGAACATACTGTAAAAGAAAGGAAATCAAAAGCAGCACAAGGAGATCCACACAAAAACCTACTGTAAAAGAAAGAAGATCAAAAGTAGCAGAAGGAGATCCATACAAGAACCTGATATAAAAGAAAGGAGATTAAAAGCATCTGAAGATCCACACAAGAACCTGCTATAAAAGAAAAGAAATTAAAAGCAACAGAAGGAGATCCACACAAAAACCTACTGTATAAGAAAGAAAATAAAAAAATAACAAAAGGAGATCCATACAAGAACCTTCTGTAGAAGAAACAAAATAAAAAACAACAAAAGGAGATCCACACAAGAACCTACTACAAAAGAAAGAAAATTAAAAATAGCAGAAGGAGATCCACAAGAACCTGTCTTTGAATAATTTCTGGAATGCATACATGCATAAGCTCAATGCGGAGAAGACTCTAAGAAGAGGAGATAATAATGTAATGCATGAGGAAATGCATAAGATTAAGTGTGGGGTAATGATGAGGCCATAAATTGGCCATAAATTACTATTATTTTTTCCCTTCCAAGTTACCCTTGAAAGTGGATTTAAATGTAATCTAAAAACTTATAGTTTAATCATGTTCATTCTTTAGAAATCTTTTGTTATCTATTTTTTCAACTAATCCTATTGATTATTTGGAAAAAGATACAAAGTCTTGTGTATGCAGGTCATAAAGGAAAGATAATGCTAGTATCAGGAAAAGTGGAATTGATCATGGATAGTATATCTAAACTCAAAACTAATTTCATATTCAGATTCCTCTCGAAAAATTATACAAGTTCAAATAAAGAATCATCTCAATCCGAGATCGTATGCAAAAGTTATTGTTGTTTTAAGTTAGCTTTGGAACTCACAGGCTTAGTTCTGGAACTCGCAGAGTTAGTTCTGAAACTCACAGGTTTAGTTTCATAACTTGCAGAGTTAGTTATGGAACTGACAGGTTTATTCTTGGAACTTGTAGATTTAGTTCCAGAACTTGCATCAAAAGGGGACTGTGAATAATTAGAGATTCAAAAAGGAAAATATGAGAGGTTTTTTTTTATAGCAACGTGTTTAACATAAACCTCATTCATATTTTGTATAGGTTTTACCAATGAAGAGAAATCTAACTTTCAATGAGCTGCTGTCCGAGGAGAAAATGTAACATACAAGCACTAAAAGTTCCATAAACAGATTAGAAAAGTCAAATGGAAAATATGAGAGAGGTTTTTGTTTATAGAAATGTGTTTAGTAAAAACTTCATTCAAATTTGCTACATCTTTTACCAATGAAGAGATATCTAACTTTTAATGAGTTGTAGTCCGAGAGAAATTTTATCCAGATGACCACTTAAAGTTCCATAAACAAAAACATAAAAGTCAAATAGAAAATATACGAGAGGTTTTTGTTCATAGCAATTTTTTAAAAAAAAAACCTCATTCAGATTTTCTACATGCTTAACCAATGAAGAGAGATCTAACTTTTAGTGAGTTGTAGTCTGAGGAAAAGTGTATTAGACGAATGCTAAAAGTTCCATAAACAGAAACCAAAAAGTCAAATGGAAAATCTGAGAGATATTTTTATTCATAGAAATGTGTTTAACAAAAATCTCATTTATATTTGCAACAAGTTTTACCAATGAAGATAAATCTAACTTTTAGTGAACTGAAGTTCAAGGAAAAATCGCATCAGACAAGTGTCAAAAATTCCATAATAAAAAACAACAAAGTCAAATGGAAAATCCTAGAAAAAATTTGGTCAAAATCATATTTTTGAGGAAAAACCTCCTTCCCAATAATGTAGGAGAATAAAAATCACTATTATTCTTGTTACCAAAAAGCAAGGAGAAGATTTGAGAGCAAATCTTCCAAAAATAAGTGAGATAAGACTTTGACCCCAATAATATATCTCTCTCTATATTTTGTGGAGATGGAGATCTCAGTTGTTCAGATTATAATAAAAAAAAATCAAATTGTATCTCCCAAAATAAGGAGTTAGTTGGACACATAAATTATAAATGTAACCTTCCACACTCAGTTATGTAATGCTTTTCTCCCAAGAAATAAAGATATGTTCTTTCCTCTCAAATATTCTATAGTTTTAAGATCTCAAAAGTATGTTTTAAATCCTCTTCCAAGGGAATGAGTTGGCCACACATTCCAAGGAAGAGGGATCTATTTATTTATGTTTTATGTTTATTCATTTGTCTTTAATTCATTATTTTGTATTGTTTTTATCTTTCTTTTGTGAAAATTCAGTCTGTTGTGAACCTGCAGGTGTTTCGTTCAATTATGTTTGTTTATAATTCAACAATTTCAATTTATGCATGTGTGTTTAAATTCCTGCAAGTGTGATTTCATTCATGAAATATATAATGCTTCTCATAGCTGGCCATAAACTCAATAAATGTGTTCTTCAATCAAGAACATCAGACAATGTGATGCCTGCAAAAGTAGCTCACGCCTTAGGCCTGAATCTAACATGTACTTTTGGTTCCTACTATTCTACGGAGAATAGGGAAGTCCCATTGGTCAGAAGAATAAAATATGTGCAAGTAGATTTTGTTTCTTTCCCAGAAAAAGGGTCAAAGCTACTATTTTAGTAGCTAATAGTCCTCCATCATATGGTATGTTACTGAGTAGAAATTTTTGTAGAGAAGTGGGAGGTGAAATTTAAATGGACTGGTCACATGCTCTCATCCCGGTCAATGGAAAAATAAAAAATCTGCCACTAGAAAGGCAGATTGAGTACATTGTACGAAAGATTGATGACCCAAAAGCACAAATACTCTACGAAGATATAGGGCATGGTAACTATATGATTATGTCAGAGGCTGAGAAAAAATTTCCTAAGGCATGATTCAAAATCCTAATGGTGTTTGAACTTTAGAGTTTGATGGTAGTTGTTCTTCAGCTGGTTTTGAAGCTGGTATAGTGTTAATCTCTCCAGAAGAAAAGATTCATCCATTTTCATATAAACTTTATTTTAAAAATACAAATAACACAGCTGAAAATGAAGCTCTCCTTCTTGGATTGAATAGGGAAAAAGAAATGGGAGTGAAGAATCTTTGTGCTTGTGGTGATGCAAAGTTTATTGTGAAACAGGTCAATAATCTTTATCAAGTTAAGAATAAAAGATTGAAACATTATAGAAATCTTGTCTGGGATTCCATTGAGTTTCTTGACTCTTTCTCAATTGAGGCCGTACAAAGAGAAACGAACACTAGGGCTGATTCTCTAGCTATTTCGGGATTTTTATTGATTCCTCACCTAGATTTATCTTAGGAGAAATTTACCATTGAAATGATTCATAGGCCTAGTGTTCCAGATAATGCAAACAATTGGCAAGTTTTCAATGATGATCAACACTTACCCTTTTTCCTAGAGCTTAAGGATAACTTTAATCAATTATATTTTGAAGGAAGTGAGGCTCTTCCTACAGATTATGTGCCCTCTGATGGAGATGATATTAACGAAGAAGGGTATCAAGATGGCTGTATCAAGCTGAGGGGTAACAAGATACCAAAAGGATTAGTGAAACTAGAGGATCTTTTTGATGAACATGACATGTACATAAAAACTAAGGCTTCTCAAGGGGTTCATCAACCTGCTGAGTATAATAAGGTCAATATTGGAAGTAATGATGAACCCAAGATGGTAAATATTGGGAAATTATACACTCAAGAAGAAAAGAAGAAAGAAATGAACCTATTGAAAAGGTATGGTGACATCATCACTTATTCTTATGATGATCTCAAAGCCTTTCATCCAAAAGAGATGAAATACTATATTCCTTTGAAACCAAGGATTAAACCTTTCATAAAGAAGCAAAAAAAATACAATCCCAAGATCGCTGACACCATTTTTATGGAAATTCAAAAGTTACTAAAAACAAAAACTATTTTTCCTATAAATCATTCAACCTGGATCGCCAACATTGTGGTGGTTAAAAACAAAGAATGGTGAAATTTATATTTGTCTATATTTTAAGAATATGAATTAGGATTCTCTGAAAGATAACTATCCTCTCCCCATGATGGATTAAATCTTACCTCTTGACTCTTTCTCAATTGAGGCCGTACCAAGAGAAAATAATACTAGGGATGATTATTTAGCTGTTTCAAGGTTTTTATTGATTCCTCACCTATATTTCTCTTAGGATAAATTTACCATTGAAATGATTCATAGGCCTAGTGTGCCATATAATGCAAACAATTGGCAAGTTTTCAATGATGATCAACACTTACCCTCTTTCCTAGAGCTTAAGGATAACTTTAATCAATTATATTTTTAAGGAAGAGATGCTCTTCCTAGAGAGTACGTGCCCTCCGATGGAGATGATATTAAGGAAGAAGGGTATCAGGATGGCTGTATCAAGCTGAGGGGTAATAAGATACCCAAAGGATTAGTGAAACTAGATGATCTTTTTGACAAACATGATAGGTACATCAAAATTAAGGCTTCTCAAGGGGTTCATCGATTTGTTGAGTATGATAAGGTCAATATTGGAAGTAATGATGAACCCAAGATGGTAAATATTGGGAAATGCTGCACTCAAGAAGAAAAGAAGCAAGAAATGAACCTATTAAAAAGGTATGCTGACGTCCTCACTTATTCTTATGACGATCTCAAAGCATTTAATCCAAAAGAGATGAAACACTATATTACTTTGAAACCAAGGAATAAACCTTTCAAAAAGAAGAAAAGACAATACAATCCCAAGATTGTTGACACCATTTTTCAGAATATTCAAAAGTTACTAAAAGAAAAAACTATTTTTCCTATACATCATTCAACATGGATTGCCAACATTGTGCTGATAAAAAAAACAATGGTGAGATTCGTATTTGTGTGGATTTTAGGAATATGAATAAGGATTCTCTAAAAGATAACTATCCTCTCTTCATGATGGATCAAATATTATAGGCTGTCATAGGTGCTTAAATGTTGTCTATGCTAGATGGATTCTCTGGATACAATCAAGTGAAAGCTAGTACCCCAAATCAACACAAGACCACCATCACTACTCCTTGGGGTACCTTCACCTACAAGAGGATGCCATTTGGTCTTATCAATGCTGGTGCCACTTTTTTAGAGGGCAATGGACTTAGATTTTGGTAGCCTTAGAGGGAAATGCATCATTGTATATCTTGATGATTTGACTATTTTATCCAAGAAAAAAGCAGATCACTTTCAACATCTTGAAATAGTCCTTCAGAAATGTAGAGAACAGGGAGTATCCATTAATCCTAATAAATCTATCTTTTGTGTCACCAAAGGAAAGTTTTCTAGGTGTGTTGTCTCTATAGAAGGGATTAAGATAGATCCAGAAAGAGTCTAGGCAATCCAACAGATTCCTTGTTTTACAAGCAAAAAGGGTGTTCACTTTTTCTTGGGAAAGATAAATTTCTTGAGGAGATTCATTCCATATTTTGTAGAACTAACTATAAGCATTGCTCATATGATGAAAAGGAAACAAAATTTTGGATGGACTTCCAAAGGAAAATAAGATTTTGAGGATATCAAGAAAGCTATTGCTAAAACTCCTATCCTAGCATGTCTTGATTTCAACAAGAATTTTATTATCTATTACTATGCTACTGAGAGTACCTTGGTCACCATACTAACCCAAAAAAATAATGAGAATCATCAATTTTTGATTGCCTTCATGAGCTATATTTTGAAAGCTCTTGAAATGAAGTATACCTTGATGGAGAAGCCATATTTTGCAGTAGTCAAAGCTATCAAGCAGTTTCATTTTTATATCCTTAACTATCACTATGTTGTATTTGTACCTGATATAACTATCAAGTCTATTCTTACACAATAGGAGTTTGGAACTAAGCAAGGAAATTGGGTGGAAAAGGTCCAGGAGTATGACCTTGATATCAGGCCAAGAAAGTTAGTCTGAGGTATGGATTATGTGAACTTATTGCAAAGGGAGATGATGAGGAATTGTCCACAAAGGAGGTTGATGTTCCTTTTGTTATCTTTCTTAGTTCGACAAATGAATGGTATGCTGGAATTGCAAATTTTCTTACTTATGGAGAATTTCCATCTCACCTAAGTACCAAGGAGAAAAGATCTATTAAGTTGAGATCTACACACTACGTGTTGTGGGAAAATTCTTTGTTTAAATGAGGCATTGATGGAAGATTGCTTAAATGTATGGACTAATAGAAACAAAACAGTATAATCAAGCTTGTGGGGGGAATTTATCGTCCGATGTTACTTCTTGAAAATTTCCTCATGCAGGGTTCTATTGGCGGGCCTTATTCTGGGATGCATCAAAGTGGGTAGGAAAGTGTGAATCCTGTCAAAATTTTCTTGGGAGGACAAAATTGGCTGCTTTAGCACTCAACATAGTAATCATTGAAGAGCCTTTTCAGCAATGGGGATTGTATTTCATTGGAACTCTCAACCCACATTCCAGTGCTAGACATACTCATATGTTAATTGCTATAGATTACTTGACAAAATGGGTGGAAGCCATTCGATTCAAGAGCACTAGCTCTGAGGTGGTGTGGAATTTTATCAAAGAGAGCATCTTAATAAGATTTGGGATACCAAATAAAATTTTTACTGATAATGCTTCCAATTTCTCTTCTTTCAAGTTGATGGATTTATTCTATGGGTATGAAATTTCCCTTTCTCATTCTTCATATTATTACCCCCAAGGGAATGGAAAAGAAGAATCAACCAACAATAATTTGGTAGTCATCATCTGGAATCTTGTAGATGACTCTCAAAGGAATTGGAAGAAAAATCTCTATGATGCCCTCTGGCTAGATAAGATTACGCCTAAAAGATTCTTTGGGATGTCTCCATTTAGGGTAGTATATGGTGTTGAAGCTCTGCTTTAAGTAACACTTTAATTTCCATCCTTGCACTTGATGAAGGCTATTAAGGATTCTAGTTTCATCAATTCTTTAGATAAGAGGATCATGTATCTCTAGAAGTTTAATGAAGATATGAGGTAGGTTTTTGATAGAATTTCTGAACATCAACCGAAGGTAAAGGATTTGTTTAACAACAATACCAAACCAAGAGATTTTCAAGTGGGAGACATTGTTTTACTCTAGGATAAAAGGCATGAGTCTTGTTGAAACCATGGTAAGTTTGATTCTCTTTGGCTTGGTCCTTTTAAGATAAAACAGTTTGCAAGAGAAAATTATTTTTATTTGGATTTCATGGATATATCTTCTCTCCCACTTCCTTACAGTGGGTAGTATTTGAAGTTGTTCAAGTCCTAGGTGATTAGGAAATACTTCTGTATATTGTGTACAATGTATCATTTTTGGTGTTTTCCTTGTGTCTTGTTTTTGGTCTTTCCCTTGTGTGTGTTGTCTTCTGTATCACTTTTCCTTTGACTCTATTTTCTCAATGGATGAGGCACTGACATATGTTCCCAGATTTTTCTTTTAGTTCTTGATCTTGCCTCATTTCTCTACCCTAGTCAAGTCATCCCCAAAAAGATCCAATTGTTGTCACCCTCAAAATTGAGTCAGTGTCCTTTGGAAGTGTTTAGGTAAAAGGGGGAATTCAGGAAGCTAGAAAATTTCACTCTTTGGGGTCATTTTTAGTGTTTTGTAGTTAAATTAGACATTTTTGTCCCACATGTCCCAAGTATTGTCAGACTTCCTATTCACTGATTCACTACTTTACCCACACCGCTTACTCATCGGCTAAATTGGCTCCCCGCGTTCTGCATATCCCAAGTACTGTTGGGCCCTCTATTCGCTGATTCACTGAATTTCCCACACTTCCTTATATATCATCTAAATCAGCCCCACACATCCCACATGTCCCATGGACCGTTTGTGCTCTCCAAACCCACTTTTTCAAAATTCTTCTTGGATTGGGTATAACGGTTCCGCACATCCCTTGTGTCCCTATGTCCCATGGACCGTTTAGGCCAAGTTTTTCTAACTTTCCTGCATATCACCTTTTTTGAGTTGGCGTAGGGTTATTTATTGCACATTCATTATTTTCTCTCTTATTTATTCAAATTCGTGGCTATTTAAAGGAGTATAACTGTTCTTTCTATCTTACATTTTTCTGCTCATTTTATCCTGCTCGTGTTCTTCCAAAGTAGCCATTTGTCACATCTGCACCTTCATGTTTTCTCTTTCTAGGATTTTTGAGAATTTGGTTGAAGTTTGTTTCTCCTATCTCTGTCACAGTAAAGATTCAGTAAAAAGGGCACGAGCATCTCTCCTCCTTAGAAAATTTTGTGCCCTTTGTCGGGGACAACGAAGATCGACATCTTGACCTTGACACTTTTTGGGGTAGACTAAGATGTGATAACCCTACTTCTATTGCAAAATTAATCAAAGACAACAAAATTGCATTTCCAAGAGGTTTCCGTATTTCCATTCAGTGTGCCGATACCGTGCTCACTTACGGGGCCTATTTCCATCCAGAATCTACAGAGATTTTTGACATCCATGGTGAAGTGGTTCCATGATTAGATTCCAATACTATTTACACTTCCCTTCATATCCTAATGGTGGAGGATGATCATACCCTCATCCTTGCTCAAGCACAAGAATTATTTGACCAGGATAGTGAGAGATACAAGGCTAGGGTAGCTAAATCATGGTTGAAGATCCCTAAAAAGGGAGCATCTAAACTTTCTAAATCATTGTTCAGGGTTGATTTCAATGAAGAAATTTCAGAAATCATCACTCTTCTGGCAAGGATCATGGGAATGACCTCTACAAATGAATTTCATTTTTGGACGTGTCTTTATATCAATATCATTTGTGAGGGAAAGCAGAATCTAAATTGGGGTGAGATTATCTATGAAAATCTAACAGAGCAGCTAGTTAATGTTCAAAAAACAAAGACATTCTACATGTCTTATTATCTCATGTACACTATTGCAACACCTAGGGAATGTTTTGGCATCTCTTTCATTGAGGATAAGAAGGATGCTCCTATATATGAGTATTATCCTCAATTCACTCTCAAAGTCAATAATCATCACTTCAAGAGAGTCAATGACGTCTTCATCATGTACATTGTGAGGATTTTGGAAGGAAATAATGATTAGATATTTTATGAGGAAGCACAGACCTTGATCTCTAAATATGGGAGTTTCTTCACTTAATTCATAAAGTTTTCATATCTCAGGGTGGTAGGTTTTCAAGTTTCCCCTCTAAATCTTCCTATGTTTTGCGATGAAAAAATGGCCCTAGTTTAAATTTTTAGGCATTTAGACAATCTTCATCGTAATTGAGAAGATGAAAATATTGTTTGAATCCATTTCCCTATAACCTTAGGAAATTATACATGTAGAACAACCCTCGATGCTCAAAACATTGATAGAACCATTGCTCCTCTTACTCTTCATCATTTCAAGTGTCAAACTTGCTTTGATGTCAAGGGATATATATCTAAGAATCTCATGTTAGGTTTCATCCACTTTGCTGATAGTGAATATTATTGGGCCAATTGCGTAGATGAATTTGAGGTTAGGAGAAGGTACTTTTTCATATTTTCTCTTCAACAAATTATAGATTTAAATCTCTACAAAGTACCTAAGAATCTCTAGGATGATGATGAATACCTATAATCTATTGTATATGAAAGGTCTGTTAAACACTCTCCTCTTGAAACCATTGATTGGTTTGTAAAAGAAAAATATGGTTTGAAAGAAGTGATCAACCCGGTTTTTTGTGAGAACCAAACTCTAGTTTGATAATAAGATGCAAAACTTTAGGATGAACAGAGCTAAGTCTTATACACAAGAAACTTCCTCTCCTAGGAAAGAAGAACCTACACTCAATGTTGAGATGCCTTTGCAATCCACTCCTTCCTCTTCGACAAAGGTATACATGTAGAAACGAAAGGATGTCAAACAAGAGTAGATTATGGAGGAAAAGGAGGAATTTTCTTTGGAATAGTCAAAGGTTCTCATAGAGTCAGAGGATGTCATTTTTTTTAGTGAAGATAATAGTGAAGCACTAAAGAAAGAGGAAGAAACCCCTGTCAAACTATTAAAATGGAGAATATGGGCTGAATGTCTGAATCTCTGGGTTTGGTGGACTCTTCTTCCAAAGATATTCCTAAGGATATTCAAACCTCTCCATTAGAAACATCTGTGGTGCAAACTTTCAGTGCAATGAGTACACTTACACCCAGACCCATTGCTCCTTCTGCCTCTTCCTCCTCCTTTGCTTGGTTCAAGCCTTTCTTTGATAGTAGGAAAAGTAATTCCACCTCTCAAATTGTCATCCCTATGTTTGATGTTGTGGTTGCCTTGCTTCGTACTACTCCCCCTCCTCCAACAGAGAAAGAAAATATGACCTCAAGATTAGTGTCAGATTCTAAGGGTAAACAATTCATGGATATTTCAAGGCCTAAGGTGGATAAAGAAGAGAAAGACCTTTTAGTTTCTTACTTGAAACTCATAAGGATTCCACTTAGAGAATCAACACATAAAAGCAAGGTTCATAACCTCAAGGAAACTGTCACTCAATTCATTGAACGAGTGCAGAAGGGAAAAAAAACTATGGAACAATTGGAGGAACATAATGAGGTTCTATCATATTTTATAAAATCCTTATTGGCAAAAGATAAGGTGTTAGATCCAACTCCATTAACCACTCTTCCCCCTCCCATAGTTCTCAGCAAGGATGAAATCCAGACCATCAAGGTTATTCATAAACATGCCACTTATGGAAAGGCCATCAAATCACTGGTTGATGATATGACAGTGGGTGGATTGAACTTCATTGAAGAGGTGTTCAAGTCATTTTAAAATGTGTCTAAATTACATTTGAAATTTATCACAACACTTACTGGCTTGGAGGAAGAGCTGAAACTATGGTGTGAATGCATCTAAGATCTTCATTTGATGAGTAAGACAGATGAGTAGATTTTATTGGCAAGAAAAGTATTTGATGAATCAAAGAACAACCTATCAAAATCTTGGGTTTTAAATATTGAATAGAAGATCAAGGTTTTGGAGGAAGTAGTGGGAGAACTAAAAAATATGTGGCAGAAAGGATAAGCTTTCAAGGCTTGTGTTTTTTCTACCTTACAAGATATTCATTGTCAAATCTAGAATGAAGCCTCAGGTAATTAGTTTTCTATACTGGAGATCAAGGCCCAGTTCAACACCTTCATCAAAGAAGATATTTTCAAGGAAGAGTCAATGTTTAAAGAGAAGATGAAAGTTTCCTGCTCTCTCCAATCAACTATCACCGAGGAAAAAAAAGAGTTTCAGGAAAATAAAGAGTTTGAGAAGGATATGGAAAAGTGTCTTGGTATGTGGACTCATTTCACTTCTAATACTACCATCCCAAAGTGCATGGAGATAGCTGAAGCATTGAAAAGATTTAGACATCAGATTCTTAAGAAAAGTTGGTCCTTCTAAACTTCCTTCGGATGTTTCTACTCCCGAGTCCTAAATCACTTCTTTTATTTTGGGGTTTTCAAACCCACGATGCAATACTTGATTAAAGACATTCTATTAATGTATTTGTTAACTAGTCTTTAATATTTAGATTAAAAGAAGTTGGAACCGGATGTAACTATATTTGTAAGCTATTTAATGGGCTCTTCATGCCATTACTAAGGGTTGGACCTTGGTACTTTTGAAATGTATTGGAATTGAAATTAAATCAATACAGAATATTTTCCCATATCTCTCATTCTCATCTACTGTCCTTTCTGTTCTTATTTTAAATTTATGAATCATCAATCTTTCATGTTAAGAAACTTTGTGTTCTTGTGATATGATTTCTAGAACTTTTTTCTATGGAATAATATTGGATGTTGCCAATGTGAATGATTCTATTTTGTGTTCCTTTTGGTAACTACGTATAAGGTTATATTCTGCTATCTATATTACCAAAAATTATTGTTGTGTTCTTCCCTTTTAGTTTCTTTGTTCTTCCACTCTTAAGTATTGATAATCTACGTTCATATGAAACATTTCAAAGTATCAAAAGTCCTCACCAATATGAACATTGTATATTTGTATATAAACTCTGATTCTTTCAATAAAGGAACCTCTCCCATAAAGAGGAGGGACTTGCTATCGCCTGACTATTGATTACTACAAAGTTCTATTTTAAAAACGAATAGGGAGAAAGAGAAATTTTTTCTTGCCTTTTTTTTGGTGCTTGGAGACTTTTTGGAGTTGGAGTTTGTTTGGAAAGGGAATTGGGAAAAGTTTAGAGATTTGGAGAGATTTTGGAGGTAGGCTCTTTAATCTCATTTTGTGTTATTTGGAATGTTAGATCTTAGTTCTGTTTATGGTTGCAAATTGTGTTTTGTTGCATGTGTTGTCTATTGCTTGGGTGTGTTATTTTTTATTTTCTCCATCCATCATATGGCTTGATGTATTTTGGAGTTTTATTTGGGGAAGAGGGAGAGACTTTCCCTCTTGAACCTCATGGCTTGATGGGAAATCCATGATGGTTCCTTTTTATCCCTTCATATGGTTTGAGGTGGGGAAGGTGATTCACATGGTTTGAACCCCCTTCTCCATCCTTGGAGAGGAAACCCAATGGGTTTGAAAATCCTTTGAAGAAGATTTTAGGAGAATAGGAGGAGCAATAAGGGGGGATGTTTATTTTTGAGGGATAAGGATTTTTTTGAATAATTTGTTATTGTGCATCTTATGGTTGGAATGCACTTTTTGGTACTTTTGGATGTCTCATCTACTCTTCCCCATTGTTGATGATGAATATGGTTTTCTTCTCTTTTTATTTAGTTGGTAAATGTTGTGTGTCTTTAGTGTATGACTTAGCCTTGCATGTGATATGTTTGTGTGTATTTCACCCTTATTCTTGTGCACATTTTTGAAAGCTAGCTCTCTCTTCCATGTGCTTGGGGGAAGATAACATGTCTTACAACCTTTGGAAATCCATGTAATGATGCCTATAGGTTGCGTAGAAAAACAAGCCTTTCTCTATGTGTTGGTTTATTTGAAGAGCACAAAAGTTGGAGCTCAAGTTTGGAAGATGGCTAGATTTTTTCCTTGATATCATGGCATCATGTTGTTTCCAAATTTTTGGGAAAGTTAATATTTTTGTAATCATGTGAATATGGCTTTGTTGGAAGTTCCATGTCCTTGTAAATTTCCCATTTTGTGATTGGGATAGCTTTGTAAATTAATATGTGTAGTCTTCCTTCAATCTTGGAAAGAAGCCTTGTAATGTGGTTCCTTTTGTATTTTAAGTATTTTGGAAATATGTTGTATTGGTGAGCTTAAGCTTCATAGAAAGGAAATATTGTAAAATAGCTAATCCTTTAATATGGATTGTTGGGAACTTCATTTTTAAAAAGAAATTTTTTTAATGGAAGTATGTTTTTCCCACTAAAAATGCAAAATGTGATGTTAAGAGCACTAAAAGAAATGTGATATTTCTTTGTGGGATCTCCTTCTTGTTAGAAATTTGTGTTATTTATTTAGTTATTGTATTTGAAATGGAATTTTGTTTGCAATAAGAAATTGTTAAAAAATATATATATATTTCTTTACACTTATATCTTGATTCATGTTATTTCTTTACACTTTAGAAATCTTGTTATTGTATTAAAGATTTTTTATTTTATTTTGAGTTGGAATAGTCAAGTACACAAGGCTTTAGTTCTTTTATATTTTTGGAATGAATTCATTTGTAGAATCTTTTTATGACATTTCATTTATTTGTTCAAATCAAGTTTTCTATGCTTTTTCCCGCAAGAACACTTTTTTGCAACTTATATTAGCATCATCATACATACAAAAATATTATATATCAAGGCTAAAGCTAAATGTTAGAATTACCTATTTTACAAATAAAGAAAATTGAAATAGGTCCCTAGATTAATAGAATGTTTAATACAAATAAAAACACACACACACACACACACACACACACACACACACACACACACACACACACATATATATATATAAGAAGTATATTATAAATATAAATATATATATATATATATATATATATATATATATATATATATATATATATATAATAACAATAATAAAGAAAATGCGGTTGCGTAAATATTTGGAGTTGTATTGTTTTAAATTTAAAAATTAGTGTTTGGGAGGGGCTAAAAACCCCCCAAACTTGCGATTTAAAAACCCAGTGGTGTGGCCGTAGGCCACACCACAACTTACTATGGTGTGGCCTACGGCCACACCACCGCTCCACCCTCCAAATTCCCAAAGCCCCACACCCTCCGTACTACCCTAAATCCGACCCACATAACCCTAATCTGACTCTAAATCTGTAGCCATACTCACAGTCCGCCACCATAAAACCCTATGCCATTTTCTACTCTGAGTTCATTTCATTGGTTTTTATAATACACACACACACACACACACACACACACACACACACCCAACCATATAAAGGAAATATACAAAAAAACATAATAATGAAAATGCCTTGAGAAACCCCAAGAATCCATAACCTCCATGGATCCTCCTTAACTTGAACAAAGAAGAAAAAAAATGAAACAAATGAAAGAGAAAAGAAAAGGAAAAGAAACCATAAAGATGGATTAGGGAATTTCTAGGTTCACATTAAATCCTACACAACTTTTATGTCATGGGATTTTTTCATATTAGGAAATAAAATAAAAGAAGGGTGTGTGGGGGTTAATTAAATGAAAAAGGGTGTAGAATTTCTAACATGACCCTATCAAATTTGTAGTAGAGTAACAATGAGGAGAAATAAATAAGTAAATATAGAATTAGGTAAGTTGTTAATTAATTGGGTTAATCAAATTAGTATAAAATAATTAGTAACGGGAATCAGATAAGTATAGTATTAGTGTTTACTTTTAAAAAAAATTACCCAATTTTTTTACTACCATTTGGTGTGGTTTTCTATGACCCGAGGTAGGGCATTACATGATGGATTCATACAAGATTTCTAGATCTACCATGAGGAGTTAAATAGAATCAACTACAAGGGAGAACACACCTTTCATGCTACACTAATATTTTATTCTCTAGATCAATATTTGTCTCAGACTGAAGGAATCTTCATAGGGAAGACTACCAAGAAGTCTTAAAATCTTCAGAGGACTAAAAAATGTTTAGTTATATCATGCTGGGTGAATAATTTGTATACTTATGGTTGTTCTAAAGAAGAGGGATTAAGGGTTGTTAGTTCTTGTCTCAGAATTGACTATCTCTGGGATGTCTAATGTCTGAGTGGAGAGAGAAGTCAACTTCAAACATTTTCGGCTCATAAAGATCAACCCTCACTCCTCATAAATAAATACTAGTATAGATAAATGGGTAGATATTCTAAACCCACTAATAAATGATTCTCTATAATCTTCCATGTCTATAGCTTGCATGGAATGTTAGATATTACCATGCCATGCTAGGTCCAAAATAATATTTATATAGTTATAGCTCCAATGAGTGCGGAGGATAATATAAGAAAACCTTGTTTATTTCTTTATGTTATGAGGATGAATATTATGAAAGATATCTTGTTTATTTCTTCTATACTTCTTTTTAGGTTTGAATATTATACCCTTATTTGTAAAGTATAATTATTAATTTGTACGGTGTACCTTCTAGTGCTATTTAAGTTATAATGGACATTTGAATTTTAGAAGGTTCAAGAAATCAAAAGAATGGGAAATTGTTGAAATAAATAGTCAAAACCAGAATCTTAGAATTTTTAGAAGTGTTGCAATTAAGGTGAAAATTATAAATTGTTCCTCAATTTTTGGTCTGGGACTCCTTAAGGTTAGAATATATGTCCTTCCAGAAAAATTCAATGGAGAGCATGGTTTCATTGACAATTTGAAACCATCCTTGATTTAATAAAGTGTAAGAAAATAATCATTACCAAAGTGCTTATAATAAGTTACGAGGACTAGTCAGAAAAGAAAATTTCCTCTAGTACTGCCCTATTTAGATTTATGAAGAGAAGATAAACAAAATCCTATCCACAAGAGCAAATAGAGCTAGAGTAAGAGGAGAATTTTGCTAGATTGAAAAAAACAGCCAAAATATTATGATTTTTTTTTCCATTAATGGTAAGACAAGCTTAGTCTTTAAAGAATTGAGTTTGAACAATATTAATGAAGAATTAAAAAAAACTTAAAGTTTTTAACATAATAAGAATTAAATGTCATGTGATGCAATCATTATCTTTTTAGCGATATAATTTGAGAAAATTGGCTGACTATCGAGAGGCCTGAGCCAATTCCATCCCTTTTGAAGAAGCAATGAAATAATTTGAAATGTAGTTTCCTTTGATAAAAATAGTTTTTTCATATATGAAAATATTCAAAAGTACAAGTCACATACAGAGAGAAGTTTCATGATGATTTTGTAGGAAATGTTCAACATGGTAATTAATTCTCAATTGGAGATAAGTTCTAGGTTACCATCTCTAGGTATGAATTTTTTGTTATCCCAATTAATAATAGATTTTGTAGAATTGTTTCATAAAGCTTAATTTTTAACTTGTAAATGGGTAAAAATATCTGGTACAGACAAAACAAAACTCATAGAAATGGTGGAAGATTTTAGTTTTGGTAGATTTGCAACAATGGAAATTCTAGAAAAGAAAAACATCGATTTAGTGGCAAAAAAGGAAAAACATAAAAATTATTTGTAGAAGAAATGAAAAATCTAGCCTTATTCTTGTAATTGTTAAAACTATTTTGTCAAGTGGCATTTATCAATTGGCATCTTGTAGGAAATTCTATTTGTTTCTCTCAGTTCATGTTATCGCATACTAGCTCCTTAGTTATCGATTTATTTTATCCCATCTAAATAAATGCATTAGGAAATCTTCGTCAAAGGTTTAAAATTGGGTGATTTATTCCACATGTAACTCATCAGTTCTATGCATTGTTAAGAAGTAGTGTAAGAACCAAGATTTAAGGAAAATCACATTGAGTGGTAACACCAATGATTGGCATGTGTCATTCATCGACATACTATCATCTAAGAGGGTTTAAAAAAGGGAAAAGACCTCTCATATTTTGGAAAGAAATCACAAAACACAAGGACATAAATATAGACATGATGACATATCACCCCAACCTATGAACACATTAGGTTAGATGGATCTTCAAATACAAGAAAAAGGACCAAAAAATGCCTCTCTAGCTAATTAACCTCCTCATTTACACCTAATTCCTCATGTTGACTATAGGACAAAGTTGGAGAGCCAAGATTCATACTTAGTTATTCTTTCCTTCATGGAAATAATGATAATAATTCATGGCACCAAAATCATACAAGATTTGATGAATGCATGACGCAAACATTCTCATCTTGATCAAAATCATTTGAGAGAGATGATGGTTACTTAAAACCTTTAAAATTTGAGTATTACTTTTGGCAATGGTATCCAATATCTCATCAATATTCCACCATGAAAGAAGTTTCATTTTCATATTCCTCCTACAAGACATAATTTTGATTTCTTCTTGGCTTGAGCCACAATAATAGTATTACATTTGATAGAATTATTTAAGTTTCTACCTTTTTGTCAAATGACAAATGAATTCAATTAGTAAATATTCATGAGGACTTATTCTTCTGAATCTAAAAAAATCACGGTGATAATAATCCCAAATATGTTTTAGGCCAGTGACAGAGGTGAAATACCCTTTAAAAAATATTTTGAGTAACATATTTTTTAGATACATAAACTATTTTGACTGGAGCTATGAACCAAAATACATTCAACCAAAATATAACATTTTAGATCAACAATTAGTGAAATGGATCCACCACACTTGAACACATTTCTAGCACAGGAAATATCGAACCAAAATCTACCTCTATTAAATCATATTTCCAATTGCACCACCTTGGACATTTCCACTTAGAACAGGGCTCATGCCTGAGTGGGATTTGAACATGGATGGATCTGGATACAACCATCCAAATTAACCACTCGAACTAGACCCCATTAGTGCTTCTAACTAACATATTGGTACACATCACAAATGGGAGAAATAATAGATAACCTAACCAAATACCAAATAAAATATTGCTAATAGTCAAGAATTCCTCAACTGACTCCATAGGATTGAGAAAATGTTAGATTAGGTATTTACCTTAGCTCATGTTCACCTAGGTACTTTATTTACCTTTATTGTATTTATCCTTTCCCACTTATGTGTGTGGATATTTCTTTTATCTTATTTAGATATAAGGAGATATTATCTAGTTATTAGGTATAATTCTTTCCTTGATCTATGGTATTGACTAGATCCTTGATGTCTAGTTCTCTCCTAAATCTATGATATTGACTAGTTCTTTGATGACTAGTTATTTCATTGATTTATGGCTTGATCTATGACTTGATTGGTTCTTAGATTGTTATTCCTTGCCTATATAAGAAAGGGCCATTTTCATTGTAATTCATTGAGTTCCATAATAATATATGATATTGCCGCTCATTTGTTTGCAAAGGTTTATGTAAAGTTATTATGGTGAATTAATTTCATCTTATTGATCATGGTGTTTGATTATCATCTATGTTCTTAGCTTGGTACAATCTGGTTATCGTTCCTTTTATGGTATCAGAACAGGCTATTGCTATTGACATCTGTCTGTAAGTTTTATTTTGTAAATAAATTCTTTATATATTCATATATTTGGGTTTGCTCATATTTTGTTTCTATGTGCATTTTTATTCAAAACAAAGGCTTCCATTGGATCTAGAAGGTGGAAAAATCCTAAGATCGACTGTAAAATCGGCCATTTCTTGAGGTAGTCATTCTTTTTGGGTTTTTTGTGTTGCACACACCCATTGAAATCCTTAGCCCCTAGTCATATGGTATGGTCATATGAGGGCTTAAAGCTTGTGATTCCTACTATTAGGTGCTTAACTCCCACCCCCTTTCATTTTATTTTTGTGGTGAAGGCAAGAGCAGTTTATTCTATTTTCGTGGCAAGTAAAATAAATAGTAGAGAATAATATTGAAAACCTTGTATCTTTTGATCGCTAACTCGGTTTTGAGTACCATTTTTTGCAAAAGTGAAATTTTTATGATATTTCCATTGGAAACATTTATTTTTGAGAATTATAGTATAATTATAAAGTGACATATTATAACACACACTCATTATAAAGTGCCAAAATCTAGGGGGGCTCTTGTTGCATTGTTTTGGGGGTCTTGCTACATTATTTGGGGTCTTATTGCATTCAAGTTAGTATAGTTTGGCATGTTGATAGTATCTCTTGTGTTTATCGTTCCTTTTATGGTATCAAAGCACTCATGGCGGAAACATAGGCATTCATCAAGAGGACTCCATAGGAATGGCTTCTCCACTATTCATCCTATTTCTCCACTTTCTATATCTTCTACATTGTAATGCTTCTTGTTTTGAGAATTTTTCTTTAGCAGGTGAAGTGTATCTCTCTTGTTTGTTGAGAGATTTTGTATCTATATTTTTGACAATTTTGGCATTAGTTGCATCTAATCCTAAAGGTAAGGACACAAAACCCAAAGAAGCAGGATCAACACCACACCCTCCCATATTTCTGAATGGGTGGAGTGACACTATAAATTTGTATGAGTTACCCAAAATCAACTTCTCGAACACTGAAAAATTAACACTTGGCTTCACCAGAATATATCCCCCATTGTGCATTTTGCAGCAAGTCATATGCAGACATCTTCTTCATCCCTGTGTTGATTTAGGGTGGATATCTAATCACTCATGGTGGAAACATAGGCATTCGTTAAGAGGAATCTACAAGCATGGCTCCTCCACCATTCGGCCTCTTGCACCACTTTCTATACCTTCTGCATTTTAATGCTTCTTGTTTTGAGCATTTTTCTTTAAGAGGTGTAGTGTATCTCTCTTGTTTGTTGAGAGATTTTGTATCTATATTTTTGACACTTTTGGCATTAGTTACATCTAATCCTAAAGGTAAGGACACAAAACCCAAAGAAGCAGGATCAACACCACACCCTCCCATATTTCTGAATGGGTGGAGTGACACTATAAATTTGTATGAGTTACCCAAAATCAACTTCTTGAACACTGAAAAATTAACACTTGGCTTCACCAAAATATATCCCCCATTGTGCATTTTGCACCAACTCATATGCAGACAAATTCTTCATCCCTGTGTTGATTTAGGGTGGATATCTAATCACTCATGGTGGAAACATAGGAATTCGTCGAGAGGACTCTATAAGTGTGGCTCCTCCACCATTCGGCCTCTTGCACCACTTTCTATACCTTCTGCATTTTAATGCTTCTTGTTTTCAGCATTTTTCTTTGGCAGGTGTAGTGTATCTCTCTTGTTTGTTGAGATATTTTATATTTGTATTTTTGACACTTTTGGCATGTTGACAGTATCTCTTATGGGGGATATATTCTGGTGAATTCAAGTGTTATTTTGTTAATGCTCGAGTAGTTGATTTTAGGAAACTCATACAAATTTCTATCGTCACTCCACCCATTAAAAAATATAGGATGGTGTGGTGCTGATCCTGCTTCTTCGAGTTTTGTGTCCTTACATTGTTACCCTTGTCTTTTTCTTCGTGATACTCTGGATTTTATGTCCTTGCCTTTTTGTTTTGGTTATTGTCCTTGAGTCATGGCACACCTATTTGTAGTAGTTGAGTGAATTATGTTTGGTGTTTTTTCTTGCACTTTTGACATCACTTTTTTGACAGTCGCCTTGTATGGAGCTATTCTGGTGAAGCCCAGTGTTAGTTTCTTTTTTGATTTTGTGATCGAGTAGTGGATTTAGACCGTAGTGCACACCAAACTTCTTCAGCATTACACGAGTTTTTTTGAGCCGAGATTCTTGGGATGCCTTGCAGTGGGTTTTTACTCTCTTTTACTTTGTTGTTACTAGTTTTGGATACCTTGCGGTGTCCCATTTTCCTAATTATTATACATGAGTACCTCATCAGGCCTAGTTGTCAGGACTCATACTGTGGACATGCTAGTTCTATTTTAGCCCCTAGCTTCACTCGATGGGGGCTGTTAGAGTAGGTATTTACCTAAGCTCATGTTCACCTAGGTACTTTAATTTACCTTTAATTGTATTTATCTTCACCCACTTATGTGTGTGGATATTTCATTTATCTTATTTAGATATTATGAGATATTATCTAGTTGTTAGGTATAGTTCTATCCTTAATCTATGGTATTGACTAGTTCTTTCCTTGATCTGTGGTATTGACTAGATCCTTGATGTCTAGTTATCTCCTAAATCTATGGTCTTGACTAGTTCTTTGAAGACAAGTTATTCCCTTGATTTATGCCTTGATCTGTGACCTTGACTGGGTTCTTAGATTGTTATTCCTTGATTATATAAGCAAGGCTCATTCTCATTGTAATTCATTGAGTTCCATAATAGTACATGATATTGTTGCTCATTTTTTTTTGCAAAGGTTTATGTAAATTTATTCTAGTGAATTACTTTCATCTTATTGATCGTGGTGTTTGATTAGCATCTGTGTTCTTGGCTTGGTACGATCTAGTTATCGTTCCTTTTAGAAAATATAGAAGTTGATGAATGAATCACAATTCAGATTTGGGGGCATAGAAATTCTTATGCAATAAAATTTGTGGGATATTGACCATAGTGAGTGATAAAAAATAAGAAAACTTGCCTAGAATTTTATTTGATTACAAAAAAATCAAAAAATAAAGTGAGAACTCAAATTTGCAAAGAGTTACAACTTGTACCTTTCACCAACTTTCCCTATATATAAAATTTCCCATGATTCTATGATTGAAGTATCTGGTGAAACTGAATCATAATTCGCCATGAATCGAAGCTCAAAATAGTTGTGCATTTAATTCAAATTAATGCGAATTATGAGAAAAGTAGAAAAGTTTAACAAAATTTGGTATTACTTTTTGAGAAATAAATATTGCTAAAATTAGGCTTTGAGTTCTCGTGATAAAACATATATATTTGAGCCAATATTTGCATCCCATGTCATCCCCCTCAAATATCATTTAAAGCACGATGTGATTTTACATATTTGGGGAGCTACATTAATGCACTACACGACCTTAAATTTACCAACCCACTCTCCATGAATCGGAAAGTAAATAAAATATCTGATTTCTCACATGCATAAAAAGTGAGTGAGTAATAGCTATAGATTTAGACACATAAATTCTATACATGTTTTTCAAGAAATGATACTTGGAAAAAATGATTATGATAATGACATGTGAAATGATTCTCGATACTTTTGAATGAAAAGGTTACCAAGAATGATAGTTGGCTAGAACTATTAAATTATTCATAAATCATAATCATTTTATTTTAGTAATATACTATATGAAAATTATTGCAGAATGCAAAATTAAAAAATGTTTAAATTAATTTAATTAACTTGATTACATCTCACTTTTATTCATAAAATTTGATTGTTAAAATATCCAATATAAGTAGTCACAAACTCACATCATGCCCCATCACATCAAAAAATTATGCACTAAAAAATAAAAAATTGAAAATAATTTCCATATGTGACATAAAGCACATGTTTGAAATAAAATTAGAATATTAATAAATTCATAATATACTAAAGGTTTTTTAATAACCATATGAAATTATAAATATGGAGTTTAGGTTACTCTATGCACCCCTTAATTAAGGTTTGACATTACATACTTAGATTTCACTATATGGTTTTCATGATCAATTAATGGTTCTACCATTTAAATTTTTATTGCTTGGGGTGTCCTACTTATGTTATTTAGGGTGACACATTCATATTTAGGGTGTCTTGATTGTGTTATTATAGGATTTCATAATATAAAGACACTAATACATAATATGTCACCCCAAAACACTAATGCAACACCATAAACACTCAAATAACACCATAAATAGTAAAATTAGGACACCCTGAAACACTAATTCATGCAACACCCTAAACAAAAATGGGTCACCATAAATTACTCTAACTTTGATATGGAAATATAAAAGCCTAAACCCTAAGGACTAAACTCTAAACACAAATATTAAGTTTTAGTCACTAATGTAAATCCCTAAAAGCTAATGGATCACCATGAATAACACAATGGGGAGATAAGAGATGGGAGAGAGGAAGACCTAGGTTGTGAGACTATTTGAGCATGCACATTGTGAGCCTGTGAAGCTCTATCCATCTTGGCAAGAAGCAGATCCTCATCAGGAATTCTTGAGATTGGTCATGGATAAAGTTAAAAACAAACTAAAGTTTGCATTTTTAGGCAGCTTTAAAGGTCCCAGGAAAAATATTGATTTCAGATTAGAGAATGATGTATAAGGAAATAGGCATGTAGGGTGGATGTCAGGGCTCTTGTAGGGGAAGTCTCTATTTTTTTCTTGGGTGACAAAAAAGAGGTGAAAAAGAGATTCAAGGGGTGTCAAAGTTTTTTGGGAAGAATTCTCTAATCCTCCACTGCTCGGAGCCTAGAATAGCTCATAACTTTACATTCCAATCCCTCCCTATATGGATTTAACTCCCCACTCTCCCCTTGGAGTTTTAGGAGCCCAAATGTTTTTTGAGTGTTGCTTGGTCTATAGGGCTATTAATTGTTATGGATCCGGCAACTAGGGCACACATAATACTAGTTTCTTCCCGGACGTGTATCAATGTTCTGGTGGGGTCCAAAATTCCTAAGAGGATTTTTCTAATCTCTTTAGGTGAAAAGTTGAAATAGTTGATTAAGGTTGAAATTTCGCACATAGTTTGCAGTAAATGAATAAGTGTTGTGAGGAGGAGGAATATACATAGGAACACCGTGATCAAACAAATGGATTTTGATTCTGGTTCTTATTTGGATGATACTAATTTTGATTCCATGGATTTACCTAAGGGATCTATAACCCCGTTGGATGATTTAGATGGTATGGAGGTTGATATTTCCTGTGTTAATGCAAATGTTGTTGCTGAAATTGATAAAGTTCCACTTGTTGGGTCTATCTTGAACCTACTCAGAAGGGAATGGAGGTGCATTTGGAGATGAAAGGGTGGATGTCACTGGTGGAAGATCCCTTGCTCACTGATCAACTCGGTTTGAATGGGGTGATTAAAATTTTTAATCAAGTCACAATAATAATGCAATAAATTATAGAAAGGATGCTGACTATCAATAGACGAAGAATTATTTAGTTGGAGGGTAGCTGCATTGGCAAGGGGATAGGTGGGGATCGTTAGCAAATAAATATTTTTTCTTTTGTGTGGCTCCTATTTTAATGATCCAAGCCTTACGAATGATGGATCGTGATTCCTTGGCATGTTAAGTTGGAGGTGTTACTTGGGCCTGAGGATGGTAAGTTGGAATATTTGATCCGTGGGATTGATGATGAAGGATGGACTAAGGTCAAACATCAAAAACATAAATTTGTCAAGTCTGGTCATGTTTTGTAGATTCATTCCTTGATGACATCTAGTAAAGCATCTGAATACTTTACCTCTATCTTTGGATCAGTTCAAGTCTTCTTAACTGGTCCTTAGATTCGGCTTTCATTGGTTCTAGTGTTTTTTTACGGATGGTAGAGATATTTTATTGGATCCTTCATTGCTTTATCCTTTTCTCCTTTGTGTCTCTCATGATGTATATCTCATTGTAAGGCTTCTGGGAGCCATAATCCCTATTTTTTACCCTTATTAATAAAAAATATTGAATAACGCAATCTCTCTTTTGACTCCATTTATTATATCTATTGTGAATCTATGAGGTGGTTATAAACATCAGTGTGAATTTCATTTTGAGTGACTAATGTGAAACCTTAAATACTATAATTTGGACACACTAAGGGTCTAAACTCCATAGGTCCACATGTGGGATACACGAAGGGCCTAAAAACTAATGTGATATTGAAAAATATAATTCCCTAATAGTGATATAAAATTAAAATGATACTTAACATTTAATTTGATTTAATTTAATGAGAACTTTAGTTTAGGATGTGTTATGACCATGATACACCACTAATCTATTAACAAGGTAAGGGTCTTTCTTTAATATTCAATAAAATTATTGTAGTGCCCACCCCTTTCTTGCATCATTACATTTACAGACTCATTTCATTTACTATGTTGTTGATATTGATTTCACACTAGTTAGATAATATGTGGTTACATTATGTGTTAGTCACATTGATATAATATTATTTAAGCATTATATGGTTTTCTGGTAAATCACTCTTGTGACATAGATGGTGGTTGAGGCAGGTTGTGCTAATGGAATATTGTGATACATATTACTAGTTATTATACCCGCACTATTATGGATATTAGAAGGATGCAACTTGGATAGATTTTACTCGATATATGATGGATGAATGACAAATCTATTTCATATTGTGACTATAAATTATGATGATTCTTCTTTGGATGTTATTATGGAATAACTTGGATGAATTCTACATTTTGATCTATTATAGAAACATATGTGACATTATGGATAGTTATCTCATTTGGATGAGGGTTGCTTCTGGATTTGAATTGTTAATCATAAGTGAAATAATAATTGATTATTGTATAGTTGGGATTATTATCCATGATTGGTTTGGTTGTCATTATATTGGATTATTTATCTGCTTTATTATTGCTTGAGTAGGTATGGTTAATGTCTGAATTGAGTGTGGAGATTACAGAGAACAAAGGAGAACATGGGTTTCAGAGTGATACCTCAAGTTGCACAAGCCAATGACTAGGCTGAGCTCTCTAGCCATGCATGATTGTTTTGTAGCCTTATGTGTTTGTGGCATATTTATTACTAGACACCTTGGGTGATTCCTATTTGTTATGTTGAAATTATGTTATTGTAATTTGTTTAGTCTTTTAGTAAAATTGTGTAGGGACATAATGGTTCCCACATGCATTAGAGTTATGTTATATTAGTTAATTTTGTTGTTAATGGTTTGGGACCACCTAATTATCATTTACGTGGGCCTCACCATCTCTTATTTTGATACATTTTATCAAAACTCGAATTTGGGCTAAATGTGGATATTTAAAGATCCTATTTTAACTTTGGGGGCCTCCCTTACATAGAAATGAGCGCCTTGGACTCTATGTATGGGTATGGTGGTCTCTTTTTAAGGTAAAATAGGATTTTCCATCCAATTTGAAACCTATCATATCACCATCTTGTAAGTATGTTTGGTTTTTGTGATTTCTATAAAGTTGGAGGGTATTAGATTTATTTACATTTTAGGGAATTTGCTAGATTACCTCATAAATATGTTTTGTTTTATGATATTTTTTATTTTAGGAATCCTTTGTTGGGAGATGAGAGGGGAGACACATGTCACCCTTTCATTTGTGAGGATTGGTGACTTGTTCTCCTATTTATAACCCCTCATGGAGAGAGGTACGAAATTTTTTCTTGTCATTTTTACTATGAGAATTGGAGAAAGCTTGGAGCTTAGGGGAGATTGTTGTTCTTGAAGTTGAATTGATAATTTGAGGTAAGATTCATACCTCTTTCTTTCGTTTTCTATAGTATAATGTGAAAAGAAAGAATGGTTATTTGAATCTTTTTTATTGCATGTTTGGTTGTGGGTGTATTATATGATTCTTTATTTTTTCTTTTGCTCCATTATCCTATGGTTGTGGTGGATTTTTGGGATGTAGGGGAAGAGGGGGGATTTACCCTATTACACCACATGGATTGATGGATGATCCATGATGTTATATTTTATTATTTCCCCCCCTCATATGGTTTGATGTGAAAGATGACTACTCATATGATTTGAACCTCATCTTCCATCCTTGTGAAGGAAACCATCTCATGGTTGAAAATGATTTTAAAATCCTTACTTGGAAGAGACTCAAAGTTTGGGATTGAGTGATAAGGTGGAATATGATGATTATGAAGATTATTTTATGCATTTCTATTGTTGGTTCACAGTATGGCTTACAATGAGCTCCTTGCCACTCTTCCCCTTTGACGAAAACATGGAGTTTTCTTCTTGTTGTATTTTTATTCTTTTTTTTTGTTTTGTGTTGGAATGTTGTGTGTGTGTGTGTGTGTTGGTCACCCTTTTTCCTACATAACTTGTGAATTATTGAGGATTGCTACTCTCTCTCCCATGGTCTTGGAGGGAGGCTAACATGACCTATATTCTTTGAGATGGTATGTGATGATGCCATTTGGTTAGGAGGAAACCAAGATCATTTTTTCTTGTGCTTTGAAGACTATTTTAGAGTGGAAACTTGCATATTTAGCTTGGAGTTTAGAGAAGAAAAGTTGTAAATTTTGACATGTTGTTCCGCATATTGGGGATGATTATCCTCTTAAATTTTAGTATGTTATTCTAACGATGTTGTAATTATTGTTAAGTCTTCTCCTAACTTGGGATGAAGCTTAAATTTTTGTATTCTAAATTTTTTGTCATTTTTTCTCTCTCTGAGAAGAAGGATTGTGATATTGAAATTTTGTTTCAACATTTTTTGGGATAACGAAGTAGTTGCACTCCAATGGAATCGTGAAAGCTCCAGCGATAGCAAGGAAAAAATTGATCAGTAATGAAAGAACTCGCTCAACAGAAACAAAGATTGCTTAGAGGAAAGACAGCGGAGTGTCTTGGCATACTCATAAATGAATAGAAAAGGGGTACATATAGGGTGCTGAGTAACCCTGTTGCATGACACATTATGAAACCCTAAACCTAACCCATGTGAGATGACCCTCCAATATGAGAGGAGGACACATAGGATAACTCACACTAACACCCCCCTTTCATCAAAGCTAGGGTAGTGGCTGTGATGAGTCATACGGAAGAGGAAGACACTCCTAAACAACTAAGAAAGATGTGTCAATGGGGCCCAGAAACTAAAGGCATGATAAGGTGCCCATATACAAACAAAATCTTCCTAGAAGAAGAAGAAGAAGAAAAGAAGGACTACATATCCCTAAGAAGATGGCAGCTGTAGAAGACCTCACCCCAAGAAGAGATCGTAAGTGAAGAAACTTCATCTCAGTGACAGGATTGGTGAATAAGTCTATAATCTGATCAACTGCCTGAATTTACTGAATGTCGATGATACCATCATGAATAAGCTCCCGTATGAAGTGCAAATGGATCTCAATGTGCTTCATCCACTGATTTTGAACTGGATTTCTACAAATAGAGATAGTGCTCATGTTATCATAGTAGATAATGGTAGGCCACCTAAAGTGGATGCCAAAATTTGTTAGAATACCCTGTAGCCAAATAGCTTTTGTGGCAGCGTTACCTGATCCTCTATATTCTACCTCTGTAGATGATATCGCAATTGCATTCTGCTTCTTGCTAGACCAACTAATAGGACCCAAACCAAGAGAGAAACTGTAGCCAGAAGTAGATTTCTGATGATCTAAGTCATCGGCCCAATCAGAATCTGTGAATCCAATCAAGTCAATATCAACTCCTCCATGATAGTGTATGCCATCAGTATAAGTTCCATGAACATAATAAAGGATCCATTTAGTTGCTTTCCAATACAGCTCATGTGGCTCCTGCATGAATCTGGACATGATCCCAACATCATATGATAAATCCGGTTGAGTGTGAGTCAAGTAGATCAAGCTCCTAACTAACTATCGGTAAAGAGTACCATGAACCAAGGGAGTAGAGCAATCTAAAACCAACTTAACCCTAGAAAGAAAAGGAGTAGGAGAAGACTTGCAATCAGACATCTAAACTGAGCTAGAAAATCAAGAGCATACTTAGGTTGCAAAATCAAGATTCCCGAGTCAGATTGTGAAATCTGGATCCCAAGAAAGTAATGAAGTAGACCTAAGTCAGTCATGGAAAACTTATTGGCTAAGGTGATCTTCATATAATCAATAATAGAGGAAGAGCTACCTGTGATCAACAAGTCATCAACATATAGAACAAGAATGAGTATGGAGTCATCTTGCCATAGAATATAAAAATTTGGATCAGAATGACACCTAGTAAACCCTGATGTAAGTAAGAAGGAGTCCATCTTGGCATACCAAGCCCAAGGGGCTTGTTTAAGGCCATAAAGAGACTTCTTTAACTTACAAACGAGGGAGGAATATTGGACATAACTTGGAGGTTGTTCCATATAGATCTCTTCCTCTAGGTCACCATGAAGGAAGGCACTCTTAACATCCATTTGATGGACTTTCCATCTATTCTTTGTGGCAATGGCTAGGGTCAGTCGAATTGAAGTCATCTTCACAATCAGAGAAAATGTTTCTGTATAATCAACCCCAGCTATTTGTGAGAAACCCTTAGCTACTAATCGTGCTTTAAATTTTTTGACGTCTCCATCTACTCCATACTTTGATCAGAACACCCACTTACACCGAATGATTTTTCTTCCTTTTGGAAGAGTGGTGAGATTCCAAGTATCGTTCTTCATGAGAGAGGAATACTCCTCATCCATGGCAGAATCCCACTCAGGAATACCAGAAGCCTCCTGAAAAGATTATGGATCAGAAGTAGAGGTGAAGAAAGAGTGGGTTCCAATGAAATATGAGCGAGTACGTCTCATATCTGAGGTATCTCCAACTAAATCTCCAGCACTTTACAAAGCTTTCCTGGTCCAAAGGGGACCAGGAGGATCAGGCTTAGAGTCAAAAGATTCTTCACTTGAGTGAGAAGGGACATAGTCCTCATCATCACTACTGTCAGAATCAGAAGACTTAAAGGTCTGATGGTCGGGAGGATCAGGAAGAGGAGCACACTCAACAGTATCATCATTTGATGAGTCAGAATCTGAATCAGTGAGTTGAAGAACCTCAATAGGTGGAGAAGTAGAATTCGAAGAAGACTCATCGAACTTAACACTTCTCTCAATATATCGCTCATGAGAAGTAGAATTCATTAATCGATATCCCTTCACGCCATCAGGATACCCTACAAAGATACAAGGTTTGGATTGTGGTTCCAAGGCCTTACATTTCTTCTTGGGAATCTGAGCCATAGCCTTGGATCCAAAGACTTGAAAGTGCTCAACATCAGGATTGCATCCAAACCAAGCTTCAAAGGGTGTCATCCCTCTTAATACCTTGCGTGGAACATGGTTCTAAATGTAATTTGCACAATTTACTGCTTCGGCCTAATACTGCGGAGGAAGAGACTTCAAGTGAATCATACAAGTGGCCATATCCTTTAGAGTACAGTTCTTTCTTTCTGTGACTCCATTCTGTGAAGGGCTATAAGTAACTGTATGTTGCAAAGAGATCCCTTTAGAAGTAAAAAAATCCATGAACCTATTGTTTACATATTCACCTCCATTGTCAATTCGAAGAACCTTAATAGATCGTTCCGCCTATTTCTCAGCAAGAGCCTTAAAGTCCTAAAAATGTTCAAATAATTCAGACTTAAGCTTAAGAAAATATACCCAAGTATATCGCAAATAGTCATCAATGAAGGTTAGCACATAAAGAGCTCTAGTAAACGAAGGAGAACGAAATGGACCAGAAAAATCGTTGTGAACAAGATCTAAGGGATGAGTTGCTTTCTAGCCTTTTCCTTTGTCAAAGTTATTTTCAGGATGCTTTCCAAGGGTATAACCCTCACAAAGACCCTTAGAAAACTTGACGCGAGGCAACCTGTTGACCATTTCGTTTTGACTCAATTGTTCAAGGTAGCAATGATTTAGATGTCCAAAATGCTCATGCCATAGCTTACTAACCTCATTTACATGAGTGAGCAAGGTAGTGGGTGTAGAATCATAAGTAAAGTGGGAGAAGGTGTACAACCATGAACGGTGATCTACCTTTCCCTCAGCCACTATAGTTTCATTGTTAAGCTCACGAATGATCACCGAGTTAGGACCAAATTCCAATCGCATTCCTTCACCAAGTTGAGTAATTTGGTAAACTGATAGAAGATAGGTAGGGAGATCAGAAACACTCAACACTTGGTTAAATTTCCCCCTATCCATCTCTACCGATCCACTACCAGAAACTGACACTGTCGTGTCATTACCCATCATGATTTGGGACATTCCACAAGGTTCGATGTTGGAAAACTCAGCATGCAAAGAACCCACGTGGTATGAGGCACCAGAATCTATAATCCTTGTCAATGAAGGAGAAACTTTGGCTACAAGGGCCTTTCCTTTCTTCTTATCATTTTTAGCACATTTTGCAACAGAAGACTTGGCCTTTGGAGCACTTTGTTTTATGGATTCATTCTCAAGTAAATGAGATAAGTGATCAATCTATTTCTTAAAATAGTGTTGCTCGTCGTGACCATACTTCTTGCAATAGGGACACAAATACTTTCTTTTCTATGCCCCAGGCTCAAAATTTGAAGTGTTTGTGTCATTTTTAGGTTTGATCTTGGTTTCTTTCTTAGGTTGATCCTTAGTTTCTTTCTTCTTTTCAGTCTTCTTTCCCTTGCTAGTACCTTCTACAAGGGCATGTGACTTGACTTGGACTTGAGAGACCCCATTTGAATGAGTTTGTCCTGTTCTCAAATGAGTTGGGACAAAAAACATTCAAAGGAAAGCATTGTCCAAGTATCGCCCAAAGCAAATTTTGTAGTGTAGAAAGTTGACATGAAGACAAAATATTCAAGACTTAGCTTAGAGAGAATCAACAAGATCAGTTGAGAATATTTATTTTCTACTTGACATCCTTTTAACAATAATCTAATGTGGACAAATTTCAAGAAGAAGGCTTGTAGGTTTTCAAAGTCACTAGGATTTAACCCTAGTAGTTCGTTTTCCAACTCATGCACTCTAATGTCATCTAGTTTTCCAAACATCGCATCCAATGTTTTCCACATAGATGTAGGTGTTTCAGACACCTCAATGTGGAAGAGCAAGTCAAGAGAAATGGACATGAAAAGAAGACCTAATGCTGCATCACTATGGTTTAACCACTTAGATTTTTCAGGTTCGTCATCTAGTTCAATCTCAGTTCCCATGGTGATGAAGAATAACCCTTTACCCCTTAGTTTCATTATTATTTTTGATCTCCATTCAAAAAATTTGAACGGCGTAAGCAAAGGAATTGAAAGTGCATCCACTGTGAGAGAGAGAGAGAGAGAAATAAATGCACAAAAGAAACACAACCACCCAAGACAATAACAACCCCCCTGCTTTCGGCACTTTATAGGTTAATGTGTTGATTACAATCAGGTCCGTGTGTGTGGTTTGAAACAATTGGTAACTCATCTTGTAATTAGTGTAATAACACATAAGAGAGGAGACCACAACAGTGTTTCATGTAGCGCAACAAAAAAGGACACCGTAAACAAGCACAAGTAAAAAATAGAAAGGAGGTGAAAGCCAACCCTGGTGGTGAGAAAAAGCATCTCACGTCACATGAAATAATCCCTTTGTCATAATATTGTGGCGGACACGCTCACAAGTCCACGAAAAAAAGGAATAGAACATAGCTCAAAAGAATGGGTTGAATTAAGCAATACAAAGATACCCCCCAGAATGTGACACTTTATAAAATTAGTGCATTTATAAAGCTAATTATCCCATCATCTAGAGTGCGAAAAAACATGCAAATTTTACTAAAGAAGTGCTCAAAATCGAGCAATGAGTCAAAAGTTATAGCAAAAACCAATTCCCTCAATTGATGAGAAAAAGCCAATAAGCCTGCAAACAGATTTAAAAAGTGCCTTAAACGCATGCAAAGGGTGTTGTATGTATGCTTGTTGGAAATGACATAGAATTTTAGATAGGGTTTGTTTGTATTGCGAGGGGGCATTAGCCACCTGCCTATCCCAGACCTCACCCTTCGTCTTCGGCACTCGACAGAAGGTTAAAAATACACAAAGCCAATAGACCAAATTTTATAATGCCAAAGAAATTTAGTGTTTAAATAATGTGAATGAAATAAAAGTAGATCTAATGTAATTAAATCTACTAAATTTTGAAAAAGACTTTAATTAAACAAATCACTGAACAAAGCACTTTTTTGAAGATTTTCTAAGACTTACAAGTTTTAGAAAGAAGGCGATATTTTTTTTTTAAAAAGAAGTTTAGATGAAGATTTTTAAAAAGATTGAATGCTTCTAATTAAAACAAATTTCTAAATTGGTTATAGAAACTTTGATATATATAAAAAAAACTCTAAAGGATTAGAAAACTTTAAAAACTTACCAAAAAGAAGGATTTGTTTTACCAAAGAAAAAAAACTTAGCATGTAAAGAGATACGACTCATTTTTGGAAAAAAGCAGAGGTTTTTTTTTATTTTGAGTAAGATAAAAAAGAAAGAAATGAATTTAAACTTACCAAACCGACTGGTTTAAGTGTACAGCCGCGCATATGAGTGTACAGCCGCGCATATGAGTGTACAGCCGCGCACAGGAGTGTACAGTCACATTTTACGTTGCCCACACCAAAAAAAATGCCCTTTCAAGCAAAAAAATGTGGCTATGTTCTTGAAAACGCCCTTTCAAGAAAAAAAACGTGGTTGTGTTGTTGAAAAAATGCCCTTGCAAGCAAAAAAAATGTGGCTGTGTTGTTGAAAATACCCTTACAAGCAAAAAAATGTGGCTGTGTTGTTGAAAACACATGTGGTGTTTACAGATGCTTGTTGGCAGATGCGTGGGTGCCAAAAAAGAGATTATAGGCCATGCACAGTCAAAAGTTCCTCTACGAGAAACCACGTCAGAAGAACACAACTATCCTGCAACCACAGACTATAATGCATAGAAAAATATCTTGCAAAAACTAGAGATCTTAAAAAAATTCACTTTTATTTGAATAAATTAAAAAAAAATGAAATGAATATCTATCTTGGATTTAGTTACATCCAACTAAAAAGAGTAGAAAAACCTCTGATTTCTCAAGGTATTTTGAAAAAACCTGCACATGCATACGAAAAAAATACAAAAAAACTTTCCAAGAAAGCTTGTTAGAGATATTTGCAAGATAATTTCTAGAAAATAGTGATCAAAGGACTTGCATGCAGAGTAAAATAATGAAACCAAGAAGGAGTAATAGCAACAAAAAACAAATTGAGTGCACATTTACCCGATCTCATCTCTGATACCATGAAAATATTTTACGAGAATCAAATCGGAAACGAGGCACCATGAAGTAGTTGCACTCCAACGGAATTGTGAAAGCTCCAGCGATAGCAAAGAAAAAATTGAACAGTAATGGAAGAACTTGCTCAACAGAAACAAAGCTTGCATAGAGGAAAGACATCAGAGTGCCTTGGCATACTCATAAATTAATAGAAAAGGGGTACATATAGGGTGCTGAGTAAACCTAGTGCATGACACATATGAAACCCTAAACCTAACCCATGTGAGATGACCCTCCAACATGAGAGGATGACACATAGGATAACTCACACTAACACCTATATTGTATTTATGTGTATGTTGTATTTTTGTTTACTAAAAGTTTGGAATGTATTTGTATCTGGAAAAGGAAAGAATGAAGAAATATTTTTGGAATTGGAAATATGTGTAAACTTTAGATCATCTTTGCAGTTGAAAAATATTGAATACTTAAGTTTAAAAATTCATTTTGCTTGGAATGGAGATTCTTCTTGTATTATTTTTAAGTTATTATGGGAATTCCTTTGCTTTATTTAAAAGAATGTAAGGAAGTTTAATTGAATATATATATATATATATATATATATATATATATAATCCTTGTAATTGCATTGAGTTGAAATGTATTACCTACTTGAAGCATTAAAATGCACCAAGCTTTATATTTGTAAAGTTGGTTTTGTGAAAATAAATCTTGTAATTTGGAGACTCTTCTTGATAGTGAAATATGACTTAATTTGGTTTGATTTTTTGTGGAAAGGGAAATAAAATGAACTATTTTCTTTAGACCACCTACTTGTTGTCTCTAAGTTAGAGTATTTGAATATATGAAGAAAATAGGTTATCCGTTTATATAAAAACATAAAATAATATAAATTGTTATCTACTTTCTTTGTGGAAAGTAAAATGACGGTAAATTTTAATTCATATACATACCACGTATGGGATTTTTTTTTGTTAAATCTATGTACTAAGTATTTTTAAATAAATCTACATAATTGAAGAAAAAATTATTTAATATGGAAATTATCAAAATAATGAGTGCCCTATATATATAATCATACACTGCTAAAACTATGATTTCATCTAACAAAATACAAGATTTTCAGTAAAAGGAAATCAAATTTTTGGTCTTGCTATTTTAAATAAAAAATAATTATTTGGGAAGGGGGTGTCCTACCCCACCCCATCCTCCGCAATATGGCGGTGTGGCTGTGCCACACCACAACCCACCCCTATACATTATCCATTGTGCCACTCTCTATCTCCTGTCATGGCCACATAAACCTGCACCTAGGTTTAGATCCGTCTAGGATTTATGTAATGTGTTGAAAATATAAACATATCATAGATACAGATATAGATATAGATATAGATATACATATACATATATACATATATACATATATATACATTTATACATATATATACATATATATACATATATATATATATATATGGTTTTATATATACATTCAAATTTTCCTGAATTATGAAATTTGGTTACCTCTAAATCAAACATATGTGTGAGAAGATCATAAACAATAAAACATAATAATGATAAACCCTAGGAATTGAAAAAAGGACCAGAAAGTTTGAGGAACTATTTTCCCTGTCCCTTACAAATATTTGGAAAATTTTCATCTATGGGTTATATCTCCTTCTTCTTTCTTTCACTTGCAAAAAAAACCGTGCAAAAAAATGGATCCCAAAAAATAAAAATAGAGGTTAAAATGAAATCATAAGGATGGATAGGGATTTTAATAAAATAGCTAAGACCAAGGGTGGAGATTTAAAGTTGTGGGAATAAAATGATTTAAAGGGGTATGGAGTAAAGTAATAAAAAATGAACATAGGGGGGTTTTAATTTGGGCCTTGGTAAGTATAAATCAATATTATGGAAGTTAATAAAATTGTTTTAATGAATCAAATGTTTACAATGGGTGTATTTGAGGAAAAAAAATAAGTTTGGATTTTAGAAAATATTAAAATAGTTTAGAATTCAACATGGGATAGGATGGTTGGCCAATGAGACATTTAATTTAGATAAGGAGGCATTAAATTTTGTGTATAATTTGGTTTTATTGCCCATTCAATGAAAACGTTTTTGCTAAACTTATTCACTTCCTTCCTATGTTCTTCCCAAGATCGGAACGAGGTGTTGGATGTCGTTCATCTAAAATAACCACTTTGGAGCATTTCCCCTACTCTTTAGATGTGATTTTTTATCGAATTCCATCTTAGGTGGGAAATTTTTAGAAATGGAACAATCACAGAATGACGGGAATGTAATTTTTGTTCAAATTCTCTATGTTAAAACACTTTGTAAAAGTTAGAGAAATTCGATAAAAAATAGCATGCAAAATGGCTTCTATAGAAGAGATCATTCAGGGTGACCATGTTCTCTAGTAACATGGGATGTCAAAACAACATTTAAAACCAAATTATAAGAGTATTCAATCATTTAGTTGAAGGAAATTTGAGCTGAGTTGATCGCAATGTTGTATGGAACAACTACTGAAATATAAGAAAATTTGTTTCAGTTTTGACACGTAGTTCAATGAGATTTAGTAGGAAATTGAAATCTACCACTTCCATCCATTAGTATCTGTACATGTCAATTGGTTGCAGAAAATAGTTTTTAGAAACTGGAATGGGAGGTGAATTTTTCATGTGTGTTTAGGAAGCCTCTGGTCGTTCTGTTACAAAAAACAAAATCGTCAATCACATAAATTAGTTTCAGAAACGAGGTCATAACTAGAGTTCTGGTTATCAGAATTATACTCTGTAAGCTACATAAAATTATCTACATATATGATAGAACAAGTTTTGGTGTTGTTAATTCATGTTTTCGAAACCTATTTTGTAGCCAATTTCACTAAAAATCTACTAAAATGCAATAGTAATACTTTAATAGTTGGCCCAATAAGGTGCTTCTAGTTCGAGACTCATTTTCTAGTTTTGGGTATTTTATGTCTTGTTTAACTCCCTATATAATAGAGAATTGACCGAAAGTATTTATTTTACCATTTGAGTATGAGGTCATTATTTGGGCTAGATCGTAGAACAAGAGAACTGGGTCTTGATGAACCATTCGAATTTTTAGGACACCCTTGGAGGGTGCAATATTTTATAACATGATTATGATGATGTGTTATTTGTTTTATAGGTTTATTTCTATAACCCTTATAAATTGGAGGCTAAGAGGCATTCTTGAATGCTAATTTCTTTGGTATATCTTCATCATTTGGACACTGTAAAAAGTATAGTTGTTTTTTTTTTAAATAATTAGGAGTTCGATATAAGAGTGTATAATTTTTTACCTTGGTCTAAGGAATATGTTTAAGGTGTTTATTTAGTTGGTTTCCTATTTGAGTGATCTGTTGTTTTATGGGAAACTCACTCGTACTGTTAAGGACACCACATTTAAACCTAACAAAACCCTTTGGGCATGGGAAAAAATAAAATAATGGTACTTTTTTGTAGAGCAAACTAAAAAGAGGAAATGGTCTTCAATGTCTTAAACTTTCATTATTATGAATTGGAATAATTTTCACTCCTGGTGTATACCTTACCAATCTACATTTTATAACTCTCTTTATAATAAAATTTACCAAACAAACTTATAACCTTTCCTTTCTTTTAGAAATTTTATTTATAAATTAAACCAACTTAGATAGAAATGTTTACTAATGTAAAATCCTCTAACTTGTCTCTAAGCAATATATGATAAGGGGAAAGGATATTTAGTGTCTCTTTTATACGATGGCTTTACTCAAAGTGATACTTTAGGGTTATTTTATCCTCTGCTAGTAAACCACAAATACATTGAGCTATTAGAAAAATCACTTTTGGTTTCCACAACTTAAAAAATTTCTTCAGAGCCCTCAGCATAAATTTTGGATCATCTTTGGCAATGTTCTACTTCTTTATAACCCTGCTTGAGCCCTACAGGTTGATGTTTATGCCATGATGATTTACTAAGTTTTGGTTCCATGTAACTTGGTTAAATTGTTTCACCTTAGAATGTACACTTCTGATAATAACCCTTCTTGAATTCGGTAGAACATTATTAACTAATCACATTTATGACACTAAGACTTATGTGTAAAAATAATGGAATCACTAAAATTGAGGTGATCATAAGTTATTGTTTTAAATGGAATAAGTGATGTTTACTAGATATAACTAGATATATGATGGATGAATGACAAATCTATTTCATATTATGACCATTAATTTTGATGATTCTACTTTGGATGTTATCATGGAACAACTTGGATGAATTCTATGTTTTGATCTACTATAGAAAAATATGTGACATTGTGGATATTTATCTCATTTGGATGTGGGTTACTTATGGATTTGGATTGTTAATCATAAGTGAAATAATTATTTATTGTTGTATAGTTGGAATGATTATCCATGATTGGTTTTGGTTGTCATGATACTGTATTATTTATCTGATTACTTATTTATCGATGAAGGTATGTTTAATGTGTGAATTGAGTGTGGAGATTATAGGGCACAAAGGAGAACGTGGGTTTCTAAGTGGCCACCTCAAGTTACACAAGCGAATGACTAGGATGATTCCTTTAGCCATGCATGAATTTTGTGTAGCCTTGTGTATTTGTGGCAGATTCATGATTGGACACCTTGTGTGAATCCTATTTGTAATTATGTAATTGTAATTTGTTTAGTCCTGTGATAAACTAGTTTAGAGATGTAATGGTCCCCACATGCATTAGATTTGTGTTATGATAGTGGTTTGTGACCAACTAATTATCATTTGGGTGGGCCCCCAACACCTCTTCTTTTGAGCCACTTTTACGTAAACTCGAATTTGGGTTAAATGTGGCAATTTTAAGTGTATCTTTTTCACTTTGAAGGCCTCCCTTAAATGGAAATGATCCCCTTGGACCATACCTATGGGTAGGAGGTATCTTTTCAAGGTAAAATTGGTTTTTCCCTCCAATTTCACCCCTCTCATATCACCATCTAGTAATTATGGTTTTGTTTTTATGATTTATATAAAGTTAGAGTGTATTGGATTTATTTAAAGTTTAGGGAATTTGGAAGTTTACCTCCAAAATATGTTTTGTTCTATCCTCTTTGTTATTTTGGAAATATTTTGTTGGGATATGAGAGGGGTGACACATGTCACCCTTTCATTGGTGAGGATTGGTGACTTGCTCTACTTTTTATACTCCCTCATGGATAGGGGTAAGAAATATTTTCTTGTCATTTTTACTATGAGAATTGGAGAAAGCTTTGAGATTGGGGGAACTTATTTTACTTGAAGTTGGATTGCTAATTTGAGGTAGGATTCTTACCTCTTACTTTTTTTGTCTATATTATAATGTGGAAAATAAATAATGGTTATTTGAATCTTGTTTGTTGCATGTTTGGTTGTGGGTGTATTGTGTGATTCATATTTATTTCTTTTTCTCCATCCATCCTATGGTTGTGGTGGATTTTGGAGTTTTAGGGCAAGATGGGGGATTTCCCCTCTTACACCACATGGATTGATGGAAAATTAGTTATGGTTTATTTAATTATTTCCTCCCCTCATATGGTTTGATGTTGAAGTTTACTGTTCATATGGTTTGTACCTCATCTTCCATCCTTGTGAAGGAAACCATCTCATGTTGATAAATGTTTGAAAATTCTTACTTGGAGGAGGCTTTGAGTTTACGATGGAGTGATATGGAGGGATGTATGATATTAATGAAGATTATTTAAAGATTTTTTTTGGTTGTTTCATAATATGGATTACGGTGAGCTCATTTCCATTCTTCATCTTTAAGGAAAACATGGACTTTTCCTTGTTGTGTTATTTCTGTTCTTCTGGTTGTTGTGTGTTTAAAAGTTGTGTGTGTGTGTGTGTGTGTGTGTGTGTGTGTGTGTGTGTGTGTGTGTGTGTGTTATTCATCCTTTTTCCTAATTAACTGGTGCATTCTTGTGGCTTGCTAATCTCTTTCCCATGGGCTTGGAGGGAGGCTAAGATGTCCTCCATTTTTCAGAGATGACAAGTGATGATGCCATTTTGTTGGGAGGAAACCAGGCCCCTTTTATCTTGTGATTTTAAAACTATTTTGGAGTGGTAACTTGCATATTAAGGTTGGATTTTGGAGAAGAAAAGTTGAAAATTTTGACGTGTTTTTTTGCATTTTGGGGAGGTTTATCCTCTTGCATTTTAGTATGCTATTGTAATGATGTTGTAGTTATTGTCAAGTCTTCTTCTAAGTTGGGTTGAAGCTTGAATTTTTTCATTTGAAAAGTTGTGTCATTTTGTCCCCTTTTTGAGAAGAAGGATTGGGATATTGAAAGCTTTTTTCCACATTTTGTGGTAGACTCATATCTTTTATTTACATGTATGTTGTATTTATGTTTACTGAAAGTTTTAAATATATTTGAATCTTGAAAATGAAAAAATGAAGAAATGTTGTTGCGATTGGAAATATGTGTTAAATTTGGATCATCTTTAAGGTTGAAAATAATTTAATACTTAAGTTCAAAAATGCATTTTTCTTGGAATGAAGGTTCTTCTTGTATTATTTTAAAGTTGTGATGGACCTTCCTTTGGTTTCTTTAAAATAATGTATGGAAGTTTTATTGAATTTGAAGATATATATAATCCTTGTAATTGCTTTGAGTTGAAATGTATTTCCTACTTGGAGCATTAAAATGCACCTAGCTTTCTATTTGTAAAGTTGGTATTGTGAAAATAAATCATGCAATTTGGAGACTCTATTTGTTAGTGAAATACTACTTTCGTGGTGTGATTTTTTGTGGAAAGAAATAGAAAATGAACTATTTTTTATGGACTACCTACTTGTGGTCGCTAAGTTAAAGTATTTGAATATATGAGGAAAATAAATTATCCTTTTAAACAAAAAAATAGTATAATATAGATGGTTTTCTACTTTCTCAGTGGAAATTAAAATGGTGGTAAATTTTAATTAATATACATATGTCCCATATGGGAAAAAAGCATTATATATATATATATATATATATATATATATATATATAGATATATATATATATTATATATATATATATATATATATATATATATATATATATATATATATATATATATAAGAATACATTTCTAAAACCGTGATCTCATAAAATAAAATACAAGATTTTCAGTAAAAGCAAATCAGATTTTTAGCCTTGTTTTTTTTAAATAAATAAATAAAAAGTATTAGGGAGGTGGGGGGTGGCCTTCCCTACCCCCATACTCCTCAGTTTGGTGGTGTGGAAGGATCAAACCATAGGTAACTGTGGTTTGGCTATGCCACACCATAACCTAGCCACACCCTAACCCGCCCCCACACATTATCCATTTTTCTTCCCTCCACCCCTACCATGGCCACATAACCCTGTGCTTAGGGTTAGGTCTGCCTGAGATTTATGTAATGTGTTGGAGATATATATATATATATATATATATATATATATATATATATATATATATATATATATATATATATATATATCCAACACATTACAAACAATAAAAATGATAAAACCATAGGCGTTCTCAAAAAATAGAAAGTTTGAGGATGTTTTTTTCCCTCTCCCTTACAAATATAGGGAAAATTGGCCTCCATGGGTTCTATCTCCTTCTTCCTTCTTCCACGTGCAAAAACAAAACTATGCAAATAAATGGAGGCCACAAAAGCAAAATAGAAGTTAAAAGGAAATAAAAAGGATGGATTATGGATTTTTTTAAAATACCTAAGACTAAGGTGGATATTAAAATAATCCTATGGCTCAGACTTAGCCGTCCAATCTTTGAAATTTCCAGGAATAAAATGATTTAAAGTGGTATGGAGTAAAGTAATAAAAAGGGAACCCAGGGGGATTTTACTTGGGGCCATGGTAATTATAAATCAATAGTATGGAATTTAAGCAAATTGTTTTAATAAATCAAATGTTTAGTATGGGTGTATTTGAGGGGAAAAAATGAAGTTGGGATTTAAGAAAATGCTAAAATAGTTGAGCATTCGACATGGGATAGGATGGTTGGCCAATGGGACATTTATTTTAGATAAGGAGGTATTCAATTTCTGATATAATAATAAGAAAATAAAATGGTATTAGTGCACTATAGGATTATAGCCCGAATACGGTTAAGAAATTTATTAAAAAAAAAAAATTCTTTAAAATTTTTCAGAATTTTCTAGGTCCTATGTTATGGTTTTGGTATGTCAAAATGGAGCATTATGGTTTGTGTCGGAGCTCATGTTGCAACACCAGATGCACTGTGTATGATAATGTAATGGATAAATAAGGTTTGATTTCCCATTTAATGAAAAAAATTTCTGACTAAACTTATTCACTTATCCTTCCTATGCTTGTTCCATATTTCCGTAACAAGGATGTTGGATGCCGATCACCTAAAAAAAATCACTTTTGAGCAGTTTTTCCTACTCTTTGGATGTGAATACTTAGCGAATAGAAAATCATTTGAGAAATTTTTAGATAATGGAAACAATTTTTGGAATGATTGGGAATGCAAGGTTTGTTCAAATTCTCTACTGCTAAAACATCATTTGTAAACAGTTAGAAAAAATCAAGTTCAAAAATAACACGAAAAATGGATTTGTGGCTCCCATAGAGGAGATATCGTCCTCAGATGATCATGTTCTCTAGTGACATGGAATGTTAACGACTTCAAATAAACACTAACTTTATAAGACCATTGTTTAATTTTTAGTTGAAAGAGATTTTGAGGCTCAGCTAATTGCATTGTTGTATCGAACAACAACTCAAATATAAGAAATATTCATGTTTCAATTTGGACCCATGAATTACGGGATATTTAGTAGGGAATTGAAATCTACCGCTTCTAACCTTTAGTGTTTCTCCATCCTCAATTTATTTGCAGCACATTGGTTTTTATAAAATGGAGATGGGAGGATGATTGATTTTCAAGCATATTTTGGAGGCCTGTATGGTATTTCTGGCACCAAAGAAACTAGTTAATCACGTAAATCAGCTTCAGAAAACGAGGTCACAACTAGAGCTCTATAGTTATTAGAATAATATTTCTATAAGTTGCTATCGGAGTCTCTATATATATAGGATAATTAGATGAAAGATGATTATAGAACAATAATTTTTAGTATGGGAATGCACTTGTTTTTTAAACCCCATTTCCGTAGCCAATTTAACTAAACATCTGTTGAAATTGAATAAGTAAAACTTTAATAGTTGGCTCTGAGAAGGTTCTTTTAGTATGAAGATTTAATTCAGGATTTTTGGGTGTATGGATCTCTTGTTTTACTTCCATATATAACATAGATAATTATCTGGAATGTGTTTATTTTCCCATTTGGGTATTTAGGTAAGTTGTTCTGGTAGGACCTTTGTATAGTTATTTTGGCTAGATTATAGATTAAGAGAACTGGGTCTTGAATGAACCGTTTGAGTTATTCGGACACCCTTGGAGGGTGTAAGATTTTATAATATGATTATCATGAATGTCATACATGTTCTCTAGGATGAAGTGTTACAACCTTGATAAGATTTGAGTGCTAAAAGGCATTCTTGAATACTAACTGCTTGTGGTATAGTTTGGTCACTTTCGACACCATATGTAAGTCTAATGGAACTGTATTTTGTTAATAATTTGTAGTTAGGATATAAGAGTGTAGAATTGTTCAATTGGTCTAAGTAATATGGTTGAAGCTATTCTAGTTATTTGGTTTTCTATTTGAGTGAAGCAATCTTTTCTTGGGAAACTTAATGTACATTGTTAAGGACTACCACATTTAAACATAGACAAAACCCATTTTTGTATGGGTCTGACAATAAATAATTGTACTCTAGTTTTAGAGTAACCCAAAAAGAGAAAATGGTCTTTCCACATCTTAACATTTCAATATTGGTAAACTAGTAATAATTTTCACTCCTCATTGTATATGCCTTACTAATCTTACATTTTATAAATCTCTTTATAGTAGAAATTTATCTAAGTAACCTTATAACCTTTATGTCTTTCTTTTCTAAAGTGTAATAACTAAAATAAGCATACTTGGATGGAAATTTTTTTGCTAATGTAATCTTCTCTAACTTGTCCCTAATCAATAAATAATAAAGGGAGAAATCATTCTTAGTGTTTCTTGTATAGGATGTGATTTACTCAAAGGGATATTTCATAGCTATTTTATCCTCATATTAGTAAACTAAGAATATATTGAGCCATTAGAAAACTGACTTATGGGTTTCAAAAATTATAAATTTATTCATTAGATGCTCTTTAATATAACCTTTGGGATCATGCATTCGGTAATTGATCAAGTTACTTTATAAAACCTCTCTAGAATCCCGACAAGTCCGATGTCTCATACTATGATCATTTACTAAAGTTTTGGTGCAATATAGCTTGGTAAAATCTATTTAACCCTAGAAGATACACTTCTAATAATAACCCTCCTTGAATTTATTAGAATGTTCCTAATTAATCTACGTTTATTATGCTAATAATTATGTGTATAAAAAATGGTTAATCAACTCTCTCCCTCTTACCTTATCTCGTAGATAGACGAACAATTATTATGTGAAAATAACAAAAACATGTCATCCTCTCTCTCTCTCTCTCTCTCTCTCTCTCTCTCTCTCTAGTCTCTGATCTACTCTCTCTGGTCTGGGTGATCTGGTATCCGCGAATGATAGTGCTAACCATAAAATTATAACTAGTGTTGATTGCTCTCTTGCGTTGGGTGCATATGGTATTCCACCATGATAGTGTTGACCATGGAATGTACAATTACATCTGGTGTAATAATACCTGATATACAAAAATTTCGTAGATAAATAAATAAATAAATGGGATATATACTATATCGAATATGATATTTTAAACAATCCTTGTTGACCCAACAATGTTATGGTTTTTTACCCCTCTAAAATTTAAAATTCAAAAGATCACAAGTTATAAGTTCAAAATGAAATAATTGAGGTTTACTATTCTTAGTTATGAAATGTTCATCTAATTTAGGATTGCACGGTAAATAATTAGATCTTATGTAAGGTAACTTAGGCATTGTGTTGTTATTCGTAACTTATAGGTGAGGAAATTAATGCGAATAATCGAAGGTTACAGTGGTCTCACAAGTTAAATATGCCTTTGGCAATACTTGACTCTGAGGAGACTCTTGCGTAATATTTCTATTCACATTAGAAAAATATTCAGTATCTTATTAGAAAATAAATGATCATAACCCCTTATTGTAATGATTATGAATAATGATTATCTAACCATTTTACCTACCTTTGGCAAGAATACAACCATTTGTTATCGGTATAATAACATAATTCAGAAATGAAATTTTTGAGTTGTTATCGAGAAGCTATGTTGATTTTGGGGTACTCTTGATAATAGTATGGACCCCATTTCTTTCACCATTCAATAGGGTGGACGAAATTTAAGGTCTTTGTGTAAAATAGAATTCACCCTCTAGTTAAGGAGTGTATTTATATCCATCTGTTGTGACCTAATGGGTCATTAATGACCAAATGATTTTTGAGTAAAAGTTTAACATAAATTCCATATTTTGAGAAGTGTTAGGCTATACCTTTTCTTAAGGGAAAATGTGTGTTGACCTACATGTATCTCTTGAAGGAAGGTATGTCTACGGAAAGTTGTATATTGTATTCCATCCAAGCTACAATATGCGTAGTATCTTCATTTGCTTTGGGAAACATCCCCTTTTGAATTTATTTTGATTCTCCTAACTCAGTTATGTATTATCTTGGCTAATAGTGATAAAGAAACTATAGAAATTTAAGAAAACTTCCTCGTATGTTTTATTGAATTGATTTATTTTTATTGGTTCTTGATTCATCAAGGAATTATGGCTTGTTGGGGGTGTAGAAATTTCGAAAATCACTTGGTCATGGTTAATTTTTTTGTTAAAATTATCAAGCAATAATAATTTAAACCATCCCTTATGAGTTTTCTCATAGTAAACTTTGAACCAGAAATGAGATGTCCTAGAAAATGGTCCATGCTATGAAACCTTAGAAATAAAACTAGAAAACCAATCCTAACTCAGTGAATGGCTATATATTTCACCCACAAATTAAGCTGGTACTATCAACATGTAAATGTAAAAAAATAAATTTCCAAATAAGGTCATTTCCCCTTAATTATGCTTGGTATTATGTGAATCTTCATCCTTGACCCTTTAATGAATAATGCACATGTTACGACCACATATTGGATAGGCTCATGAACCATTTTTTTCCTAAATTTTAAAGTTAATGGCGAGATAGGAGGTGAAACCACATGTAAACCTTCAAACTTTTTTCTCTCTTATTGTATCATATTTTTTGTAACCTTGGATGGTATCCATGAGTGGGATTGTATACATGTCAAGTAAGCATAACTTGTTAACCTTTTTAAGAAATGGCCATTATGTTCCCTTGGCTCACAAAAAAATAGTTTCCTTTAAATATGCACCTTATGTTGAACATCGACTTATATTGATCCTTGTAGGAAAGTTAGATGATGATGCAAATGAATCCCTTAGAAGCTACAATTTTCCATTGATTAATATTTTCCTAATTGAGAACCATACTTGAATTTGAACTAGGTTATATTTGGTGAGGAATATGTTGTTGAGAAAAAAATATAGTTACGTTAAGGAGACCTTAATTTTGGACATACAATTATGGGTGACCATTTAGAGGTTTTAGATAATGATGTTCATAACAATTTTCTTGGAAGCTATGATATTTCTTTAATTAAATTACTCTAAATGAGAGAAACACTCAGTACAGGATGATGTTTGAATTAGTGGGACATGATTTTTATAACTAATAACCACATGATACGATATGAGACCTCGTAAGTTCATATCCTTATCTCATCTAGTTAATTCCAGGAGGAATTCTAACCTTAGGAGTGGGGGAAGTAGTTCCCACCCATTTCTAGCATCGTTACATTTACTGACTCATTTTATTTACTAGGTTGTTGATATAAATTTTTCACTAGTTAGATAATATGTGGTTGCATTAAGGATTATTGACATTGATATAATACAATTCAAGAATTGTTTCATTTTTTCGTAAATCACTCTTGTGACATAGATGGTGTTTGAGACACGTTGTGCCAATGGAATGTTGTTATACATATTGCTATTTCCTATACCCACAAAATTATGGATATTATAAGGATGTAACTTAGAAAGATTTTACTATATATATGATGAATGAATGACAAATCTATTTCATATTATGACCATTAATTACGATGATTCAACTTTGGATGTTGTCTTTGAATAACTTGGATGAATTCTATGTTTCTATCTACTATACAAACATATGTGACATTGTGGATAGTTATCTTGTTTTGATGTGGGTTGCTTTTGGATTTGTGTTTGTGGATATTCATGATTGGACACCTTGTGTGACTTCTATTTGCAATTATGTCATTTTAATTTATTCAGTCTTGTGATAAACTATTTTAGGAACATAATGGTCCCCACATGCATTAGAAATGTGTTATGTTAGTTGTTTGGGAGAAACTAATTATCATTTGGGTGGGCCCCACCACCTCTTCTTTTGATCCACTTTCATAAACTCGAATTTGGGTTAAATGTGGCAATTTTAAGGGTATGTTTTCACTTTGGGGGCCTCCCTTACATGGAAATGAGTCCCTTGGACCCTACCTATGGGTAGGGTGTCTTGTTTTCAAGATAAAATGGAAATTTCCCTCCCATTTGACCCCTCTCATATCACCATATTGTAAGTATGTTTTTTTTTGTGATTTATGTAAAGTTGAAGTGTATTGGATTTATTTACATTTTAGGGAACTTGGGAGTTTACCTCCAAAATTTGTTTTTTTATGCTCTTTGTTATTTTGGGAATATATTGTTGGGAGATGATGGGGTGACACATGTCACCCTCTCATTTGTGAGGATTTGTGACTTGTTCTTATTTTTGTACTCTCTCATGGAGAGGGGTAAGAACTTTTTACTTGTCATTTTTACTATGAGAATTAGAGAAATATTGCAGATTGGGGGAGCTTGTTTTAATTGAATTTGGATTGATAATTTAAGGTAGGATTCATTCCTCTTTTGTTTTTCATCTATAGTAAAATGTGGAAAAGAAATAATGGTTTTTCGAATCTCGTTTGTTGCATGTTTGGTTGTGGGTGTATCTGTGATTCTTATTTCATTCTTTTTCTCCATCCATCCAATGGTTGTGGTGGTTTTTGGAGTTGTAGAGGAAGAGGGGGGATTTCCCCTCTTAAACCACATGGCTTGATGTAAAATTAATGATGGTCTATTTTATTACTTCCTCCCCTCATATGGTTTGATGTGGAATTTGATTGTTCATATGGTTTGTACCTCATCTTCTATCCTTGTGAAGGAAACCATCTCATGGTTAAAAAAGGTTTGAAAATCCTTACTTGGAGGAGGATTGGAGTTTGGGATGGAGTGATAAGGCAGAATGTATGATGGTTATGAAGATTATTTTATGCGTTCCTATGGTTGGTTCACAATATGGCTTACAATGAGCTCCTTGCCACTTTTCCCCTTTGAGGAGAACATGGAGTTTTCCTCTTGTGTTTTTTTTGTTGTTTAGATTATTATGTGTTGAAAATTTGTGTGTGTGTGTGTGTTCGTCACCCTTTTCCCCAATTAACTGGCACATTCTTCAGGGTTTCTAATCTCTCTCCCATGGGTGTGGAGGGAGGCTAACATTTCCTCAAGTTGTTATAGATGGCATGAGATGATGTCATTTGGTCGGGAGGAAACCGATCCCCTTTTCTCTTTTTCTTTGAAGACTATTTTGGAGTGGAAACTTGCATATTTAGGTTGGAGTTTGGAAAAGAAAAGTTGGAAATTTTTACATGTTGTTCCCCATTTTGGGGAGACTTATCCTCTTGAATTTTAATATGCTATTGTAATGATGTTGTAATTATTGTTAAGTCTTCTCCAAACTTGAGTTGAAGCTTGAATCTTTGCATTTAAAAAGTTGTGTCATTTTTTCCCCTCTTTGAGAAGAAGGATTGGGATATTGAATGTTTGTTTCCACATTTTGTGGTAGACTCATATCTTGTAATTATATGTATGTTGTATTTTTGTTTACTGAAATTTTGAAATGTATTTGTATCTTGAAAATGAAAGAATGAAGAAATGTTGTTGGGATTGAAAATATGTGTAAAATTTGGATCATCTTTGGGGTGTAAAATAATTGAATACTTAAGTTCAAAAATGTATTTTTCTTGGAATGAATATTCTTCTTGTATTATTTTTAAGTTGTGATGAACCTTCCTTTGTTTTCTTTAAAAGAATGTAAGGAATTTTGATTGAATTTGGGTACATATATAATCCTTGAAATTGCATTGAGTTTAAATGTATTTCCTACTTGAAGCATTAAAATGGACCTAGATTTATATTTGTAAAGCTAGTTTTGTGAAAAGAAATCTTGTAATTTGGAGACTTTCCTTGTTAGTGAAATATTACTTTCGTGGTGTGATTTTTTGTGGAAATGAAAAGAAAATGAACTATTTGTTATGGACTACCGACTTGTTGTCTCTAAGTAAAAGTATTTGAATATATGAGGAAAATAAATCATCCTTTAATACAAAAAATTAATATAATATAGACCGTTTTCTACTTTACTGGTAGAAATTAAAACCACAGTAAATTTGAATTAATATACATAACATCTATGGAAAAAAAATCTTCTTTTATTAGATATATATAGATAAGAATACACTGCTAAAACTTTGATTTCATAAAAAAATACAATATTTTTCATTAAATGGAAATCATATTTTTAGTATTTTTGTTTTTTAAATAGATAAATAAAAGTATTTGGGAGGGGGGGGGCTACCCTACATGCATCCTCCTCAATATGGTGGTGTGGCAAGGCCACACCATAGGGAATTGTGGCTTGAACGTGCCACACCACAACCAACCCCCATACATTATCCATTGTGTTGCATTCCACCCCCTATCGTAGCCACATAATCATGTGATTAGGGGTTATATCTGCCTAGGATTTATATAATATGATTAGGGTTATATATATATATATATATATATATATATATATATATATATATATATATATATATATATATATATGGTTTTATATATACATTCAAACTTTCCTAAATTAGGAAATATGGTTTCCTCCAAATAAAAAATATACGTGAAAAGATCAAAAACAAAATAATAATAATGATAAAACCTAAGGCGTTTAAAAAAATCTAGAAATTTTGAGGATGTTTTTTCCTCTCCCTTGCAAATATTGGAAAAATTTGAATCCATGGGTTCTATCTCCTTCTTCCTTCTTCCACCTACGAAAAAAAAACCTGCGCAAAAAAATGGAGGCCATAAAAGAAAAATAGAAGTTTAAAGTAAATCATAAGGATGGATTAAGGAGTTTTTTAAAATACCTAAGACCAAGAGTGGAGATTAAAATAATCCTATGGTTTATATTTAACCCTCCCCTCTTTTAATGTTGTGGGAAAAAATGATTTAAAGTGTTATGGAGTAAAGTAATAAAAAGGGAACCTAGGAGGATTTTACTTAGGGCCAGAGTAAGTATAAATAAATAGTATGGAATTTTAGAAAATTGTTATAATAAATCAAATGTTTAACATGGGTGTATTTGAGGAAAAAAAATTAAGTTGGTATTTAAGAAAATACAAAAATAGTTGAGAATTCGGCATGGGATAGGATGGTTGGCCAATGGGACATTTAATTTAGACAAGGATGTATTAAATTTTAGATATAATAATTGGAAAAGAAAATGGTATTAGTGCACTATGAGATTATAGCCCGAATATGGTTGAAAAATTTATTAAATATTTTTTCTTTTAAATTTTCTAGAAATTTCTAGATCCTATGTTATGGTTTTTGTATGTCAAAATGGGGCAATACAGTTTGTGTCAGAGATCAGGTTTCAACACAAGGTGTAGTGAGTATGATCATGTAATGGATTAAATTTTTTTGTATGGTTTGATTTACCATTCAACAAAAATGTTTCTTATAAACTTATTCATTTCCTTCCTATGTGATTTTGAATGTCGTAACGAGGTGTTGAATGTCGATCATCTAAAACAACCACTTTGGAGTGTTTTCCCTTTTTGTAGTATGTTATTTTTTATCGAATACTAGATTAGATGGGAAATTTTTAGAAATGGAACATTCAGGGAATGATGGGAAAGAAATTTTTGTTCAAATTCTCTATGCTAAAATACTTTGTAAAAGTTAGAGAAAGTCAATAAAAAATAACATGCAAAATGGCTCCCATAGAGGAGATCGTTTCGGATGATCATGTTCTCTACTTACATGGGATGTCACAAAAACATTTAAACCCAATTTATAAGACCATCCGCTCCTTTATTTGAAGGAATTTTGAGCTCAGTTGATTGCAACGTTGTATACAAAAACTGAAATCTAAGAATTTTTTTCTTCGATTTTGACTTGTGGTTTAGGGAGATTTAGTAGAAAATTTAAATATACCACTTCAAACTTTTACTATTTCTACATGTCAATTCATTGCAAAAATTATTTTTGAGAAAATAAAATGGGAGGTGATTTATTCAAGTGTGTTTAGGAGGCCTCTCATCATTCTATCACAAAAACAAAATAGTTAATCACATAAATTAGCTCTAAAAAAAGGTCATACTAGAGCTCTTGTTATCAAAATTATATTTTGTAAGCTACATCGGATTATCTACATATAGGAGAGTATATGAGAGATGATAAAAAAAATTCTTGTTGTGAATGCATGTTTTCAATACCCATTTCTTAGCCAATTTCACTAAAAATATGTTGAAATGCATTAGTAAAACTTCAATAGTTGGCCCTGAGAAGGTGAATCCAATTCAAGACTCATTCGCCAGTTTTGGGTTATGTATTTATTTTTTGACTCCATATATAATAAAGAATTGGATGGAAGTATTTGTTTTTCCATTTTGGTATGAGGTTATTGTTTTGTAGGCTCTTTTTGTAGGCATTTTGACTAGATTGTAGAACATGAGAACTGGGTTTTGATGAACCGTTCGAATTATTAGGACACCCTTATAGGGTGCAAGATTTTATAATATGATTATCAGGATGTGTTACATGTTTTCTAGGTTGAATGCTATAACCCTAAAAAATTTGAGGCTAAGAGGCATTCTTGAATGCTAACTGCTTTGGTATAACGTGGGTATTTGGACACCGTAAAAAGTATAGTTATTGTTTATGGAATTAAGTAGTAGTTCGATATAAGAGTGTAGAATTATTCCCTAGGTATAAGGAATATGTTTAAGAAATTTTAATTAGTTAGTTGTTTTCCTCTTTGAGTGTGTTGGTATCAAAATTGATTCTCCTGCGAGGGCCGAACAACATCACGAAACTGGTAGGATGCTTAGAGACAGATGAACCATGATATGAGTCATTTTGTAGCTAGGGATGGTATTTGGATAACTCTTTGTCACTCAGGCATTGGAGAAGTGGGTAGCACCTCACTGAGGGTTTGATCTACCCTCACTACTTTAGGTTATGCCTTCAACCAAGGTGAGAGGACCCATTCTATAACCCGTGTTGGTGAAGGATATGAATACATCCTTCTACAAACAATTTTAATGAGAACCTTGAGGAAATATGATCAATACAACACAATATAACTCTCACGAGTTATCACAGTAGAGAATGGAGATGTTTCCTAGAAAAAGGTTCGGGTTACTAAAGACAATAAATGAATCCTGATTGTCCCTGCATTCTTTTCCAATGGAAATTGTTCATTTGTTGATACACATTACAAACATGGGTGGTTCATGTAGGATTCATAGTTTGAGAAATTTTTGGTGGGAAGTTAAGCAAGACAAATTTGATGGTACCAGATCTTTGAGATCCTTTATGAATAATTGGAAAACTCATAAACAAAATGCTTCAGAACAACTAAAATATTCCTTTAACAAGAAGGTGTGCATTAGTGGAGGCCCAGAGATGCACGGTTTCACACACTCTTCAATAATTCAACACAAAGGCTCGTGTTAAAGACTTAATTAAACATTAGAAATCTCTGGTTCGTCACACCTAAGATACACTCATAGGTTTAAAAACAATATTTATCAACATAGTGAGAGCAAAGTGATTTTAAATTTTTTATTTCATTACCATATGAAATATCTTCTCATAATGAAACTGAAAATGCCACAATACTAATACATAGATGGGATCTTGTGTGACTCAGAGAGATTTTAACATAAGATTGCAATAGGAACAAGAAAAACTATTTGAAAACATTTTGAAAGAAAAAATACACAATAACGCACATGATCAACACATAGTCATTCAAGGTTCATCATATTCATTAGTAGGGGAAAGTTACCTCAACAATCTTAGAGCCTATCAATGGTTATACACTTGTAACCACCTTGATGCGATTGGATCCAAAGACAGAGGGAAATAAACTGGTCTCTCATATGGTCTCTTGGGAAAATATTTTCTTGCTAACATTCTCAGATAAGTTAACCCCCCTTTATGCAAGAGTATTTTCATTACATTTATACAATTTCACTCTCTCACTCATCCCAAATTTTTTCCCAAAAAGAAGAATATTCGATGAATCCTTTGTTTGTTACAAGTTTGTTCTAGAGAGTGATGTTTAACAGATTTACACCCAAAAGTTTCCAGGTGGATAAATCATGACCTCATCACGTTTCACAGTTCCTCAACTATAACTGGGATGCCATGTCACAATTTTTTGACAGTCTTCTTAATCATTCCCTTATTCTGTCATGCGAGAAATCCCCCATTTTAATAATTTCTAAGTAGCTCCATATGGCTTGATTCTGACACACAATCCTTTTCACCTTTGAGAATATACCTTGAGAAATGAGTGCCCTCACATGGATACATGAATTTTTGCCTCTCAGAAATGAGTTTCCTCACATGGATTATACCACATACTTGTGCTATGAGTCCAGGTTGGCTAAGTGAAAAGAGGAGCCAGTGTAAACCTCTGCATGTCTCCTTGAGCAACTGCAAAGATAAAGTCTAAGTGTAGGGACTAAAATGAGCATAGGCTCTCCATGTGCCCTGGGCCCAAGAAATATCCTTCATCCTTTGAAAAATTTTGTGTAAAGAGGAGCTTGCGGAAGCCTCCACGTGTTTCCTTTGCGTACTTTTTATATGGGGCCCAAAATCAGAGACCCCAAACAAGTGCGGGCCTTCCACATGTCAAGAACCTGAAAGAGTTACATCCACTACTGAAAAATTTTAAGTATGGGAAGAGCCAGTGGAAGCCTCCACATGTCTCTTTATTGCTCCTTTGATATGGTTCCCAAAAGAGAAGACCCCAAACAAGCGTGGGCTCACCACATGTCTCAGTTTGGAAAAGTTGTTGAAAGAGTTTAAGGACCAATGGAAGGTGCCACGTGCCTAGGGTCCGAGAAAGATTCCTTGGCCATTGAAAATTCTAAGCATGGCTAGGGCCAATGGAATCTTCCACATGTCTCTTCAATGCTTTTTTGGTATTAATCTCAAAAGAAGGACTCCCAAACAAGTGCCAACCTTCCACGTGTCTAGGGTCTGACAAAGTTGCACCAGACACTTGAAAAAAATATAAGTATGGGAAGATCCAACGAAAACTTCCAAGTGTCACCTTGGGACTCTTTCAAAAGTAAAATTCAGGGGCAGGTCCTTACACAACCACGAGATCTCCACGTGGAGAAGACTTGAGTTGAAGCAGGCCAAAAATCTTCAAAATACTTCGGCGACCCACCTCTCCACTTCTAACTTTTGATGTGGGCCCCAGCGGGGTCGTGGCTCACTTTTATACTTTATTCCCTATAAAAAAATCCAAAAAACTTCAAAGTGCTATGAAAACCTGCCTTCCCGCTTTGAATTTTCAATGCCAATTCAAACACGTGACATCAATTTTTCCCCTGTGGTGTTGCGGATAATTTTATAACTTTGCTCCTTTTCACAAAAATGGAAAAAATCTTCGAAATTCTTCGACACTCTGTCTCCCTACCTTTGACTTGAAAATCAGTTTCATTCTTCGGGGTCAAAGTAAGAAATTTTTCCTTCAGGTTCAATGTAAAAAAAATTCCCTGTCGCTTCATATTGTTGAATAGCCAATTATATACTATCAGGGCCAAGGGGCCAATTTGGTATTTTTTACAAATATAACAAAAGTGAAAAGTTTCACCAAAAATACCCATCGGGCTGCATCCAATTAGAAAGGACCACATATCCATAGATGTTGGGACAAAATTTGACAGGGAAAACATGACCGTGGAAAAATAAAATGCAGGGGAAACTTCACCATTCATACCCAAAATTCAAAATGTTCCTCATGGATAGAGAAACTACAAATAATACCAAGGCTCAATGCGATCCACGACCCAAGGAAAGGGATTACAATGGAAACCAAATGAAGGATAAAAAATTCACGTATCCATACAAAGAGACATAAAATACTTCAAACCATGGCGATTGTGAAATTTTGAACAAACAGGGTGAGATTAAATTGAGTACCAACATCGGCTCCGACTCAGGGATAGGCACTCCCTGTGAATGCTGCAAGAACAAAATAAAATACCATGTATAAAAATTTCATTGGGAAATGAAATCAATAACAAGCTTGCAAAGTAGAAAGATAATAACCTATCCTCCCAAGATCGAACTGAGAAACCAACAAGAGCTGGTCACCAGGGACTAGGACAAACCAACACAAAAAAAAATTGAACAAAAACAAAAGATTATATATGTACAATGATGTGAACCTTGATTCGGAGAAATCAATCAAGGAAATGTTTCAAGTGCCTACAATTAACATGAAACTGAAGCAATTCCCCATCTAGATTATGTAGGAAAAATCTAAGCTTGCTAATTCAAATGTCAATAGAATAAAGGCCCATCCATAATGCATTAAACTTTCCATGTTTTCCCTTATCCTCATGTCTACTATCCCATAGTAGCACCGGATCTCCCACACTTAAAGCTCATGGAGTCACCTTTATATCAAATAATTTCTTCAGTTTCTCCCTGAACTTTACATGTATTTGGTGGGATTCTCTTCTCTTTTCATCTAATTCAACAATTTGATTAATACGAGCAGCATAGGGACTGACCTTTTGGTCCTCCAATTGTTGGATAAATTAGTAAGAAGTTAATTGCATATGGAGGGGAAGTGGAGCTTGAGTTCCATACACCAATTCAAATGGGAATTTTCTAGTAGCTCTTTTGATAGTAATTCTATCAGCCCAAATAACAAACTTTAACTTCTCACCCCACTTCTGTTTGATTGATTCCAAGGTTCTCTTGATTATCTTCAACATATTCTTATTACTTGATTCTTCTTGTCCATTGCCTTGGGGATTGTAATTGGAAGCATATGCTAAGTTGATCCCATATTCTTGACACATGGCTAACAATGGTTTAACTCGAAATCTCAAAGTATTGTGAGTAACTATCTTAGCAGGCACTCCAAACCTATAGATTATATGATTTAAAATGAAGTCCATGAATATTTTCTGAGTAGATTTTTTGGTAGGGATTTCCTCCACCCACTTGGTGGAATAATCAGTGGCCACTAATATCAACTTGTTTCCTGTACTTGAAGAATATGAAATCTCACCAATGAAATCCATTCCGCACTGCTTAAAATGGGGCTTCAATTGATACAGGATGAAAAGGGAGGGAGCCATAATCTTTCAATCTTCCTGAAAAGTGCTGACAACTCTCACACTTCCTAACCAAAAAAGTTATATCTTTAAAAAGAGTTGGCCACTAGTAACCAATCCTTAAGATCTTATGGGCTGTAACTCTTCCTGCAAAATGCCCCCAACCAAATCCTCCATAGAAATCATCAATTATTTTTAGGGCTTCATCCTCAGTGATACATCTCAAAAGAACTCCCTCTAGGTTCTTCCAAGCTAACCCATAATCAGCGATGATGTACTTTTGTGAGGATACAATAAGTTCTCTATTTTATTCTTACTTAACTATTTAGTGCACTCTAGATGTTTGAGATAAAAAATGATATCCTTGTACCATTCAGAATTTATCAAATTTTCAAGGATATTCAGCCTTACCTCTTCAACTTCATTTACCTAAACTATTTGTAGGTTTCTCTCTGCCATAAGCTTTTCTAGGCCCAAACCTCTAACCAATTAAGTATTTTGGATATCCATATCATACTCTTGTAGTGTGTTTAGCCATCAACATATTTTACTTGAAATTTCCATCTCTGATAGGATATCTTTAATCATGGTGTGAGGAACATAAGTAATGATCTTAGAGCTCAAACTATAGGGTCTAAAGATCTTTGTGGCTCTGACCAAACTAAAAGCCTATTTTTCCATGATAGTGTATTTTAATTCAGCCCCTTGTAATTCTTTACTGAAAAAGGAAATAGGTCTTTCAACTCCTTCATCATCCTTTTGTAACAGTATTGATGCAATAGTATTTTATGAAGCAAAGGAAAACATTTGGAAATCCTTCTTATAATCAAAATCTACTAAAACGGGAGTAGTTTTTAATGATTCTTTGATCCCAGTAAATGCTTGAGTATTTCCTTCCTCCCATTTAACACTCTAATCTTTCTTCAACATAGTTGTGATTGGGATAGTTAATTCAGCAAAGTTAGAAATAAATATCCTATTAAAATTTATTTTCCTGAAAAAGGATTGAATTCCCTTTTTGGTTTTCAGAATAGGAACTTTTCTAATGGCTTCCACTCTCTCAAGATCAATCATGAGCCCTTATTTTGACACAATGTACCAAAGAAGCTTTGCCTTTGGAACCCCAAAATGACATTTCCTAGGATTTAGTGAGATACCATACTCCCTTCATCTTAAGAAACATCTTTTCTAAATGTTGCAAGTGATCACTTCCTTTTCTAGAAAAAAAAATCTATTACATCATCTTGATACACAAAAATGAAGTCATTTACATATCTTGAGAATGCTACATCCATTTCCCTTTGAAACGTGGATCCAGCATTCATCAAGCCAAATAGCATTCTGACATACACATAGGTTCCCGATGGAGTGGTGAAAGCGGTTTTGATTCTCTCTGATTACTTCAAAACCACCTGGTTATATCCAGAGAAACCAACCAAAGTAGACAAAAAATCTGAACTAGTAACCAATTGTAACATGTTATCCATATTTGGCAAGTGATAGTTGTCTTTGATTGATGCCTTATTTAAATTTCTGAAATCAACACACAGTCTTATGTCCCCATTCTTCTTTCTAACTGGTACCAGGTTTTCTACCCATGAGGAGTATCTTGTAGGCTATATGATTTCTCCATCCCTTAAATTTTTCAACTCCTCTTGCATTTTCAGGGAAAGGAGTGGATTAATTGGCCTTTGTTTATATATAAAAGTCTTGGAATTAGATTCTAGGGGTATTTCATGTTGAAATAGGTCCTCCTTATATGCCTTCAATTATGAATACAACCATGCCAAACAATCATGATACTTTCTTAACAATTGGACATATGATTGCTTTTCTTCTCTACTCAAGTTACTACCTCACCATACTTTCTGAGGTTTATCTTTTGTTCCTGTACCAGATCTAGAACAAACCCCATCAAACATCAGAGTCCAAGGAAAACCAATCTACTTGAGATACTTGCACTCATCAATTTTATGCTCCTTAAAATAAGCATAACCCACAAAGTTTTAAACATCGATGTCTACATAAAATACTTCATAAGAAGCATTGTTAGGGTCTTCAATGAGATATAACATTTTCTTCTCACCGTACAGCTTCACAAGGTTCCCCTCAATCGATATGGTGGTGTTTGACATGTCCATTTGCACACTTCCACCTACACTAACTTCCCACTTTCTGGATAATAACATCCCCCATTTGGTAGGACAATCCTTGATAACCACATTCATGGTTAAGCATTTTCCTAGAAAAGCTGCCAACTACACTACTAATCCCTTGACATACCCAACTACTAGCACTTCTCTTGAATCCATAGCATTATATTTCCCATAAGCTATTATTACCTTGATTTTAACTTATTCATGACCTCAAGAGGCATTACATTACATGAGGCTCTTGAGTAAAACATGCAATTATGTACCAGCCCATCTTTAATAATCAAAGTGGTAAAAAATGATCCACATTAAGTTGAGATTCAACCAGAGAAGTTCCCAAATACACCTCAGGTGATTCTCCTAGTTCCTCCAATACCTATGGTATTCTTGATTCTTTAATAATAGGATGAGCCTCTACATTTTTCACACTCTTTCCATGGGTAATTTTTTCTTCCTTGGATCCTGTCGACACTAAAATTTTCCTCCATAATTTCTATTTCATTAATGTATGTATTAGGAATAGGATGTTGTTAAGTATAATTAGTAGTAGCGTCTGATAGAAGGAAGTAGTGAGAAATATTGTAGGAAGTGTGCGAAGGAAGCCATCAGTTTAAAGGTGTGTTGAAGAAGTCATTAAGAGGTGTAATTGTAAAGTTTCTCCCATAGTATTGGTGGAAAGCAAGTGAAGTCAATAACACTTGAAGTACCTCACGGGTGAGATTGTAACAATTTCATGTTAATATTATAATTTACTTTAATATTTCAGATTTGTCATCATTCCGTCTTATCATAGTCGATGGTATTTTTGTGTTATGTTGTTGTTTTGTTTCCAGATTACATCCACCAAACTAAAGGCTGTGCATTAGTAAATAATCATAGCACGAGGAGTTCCCGGTGAAGAATTATCATAGTGCCGGATTGGTGATGACATTTTGGTTCCGTTGCCGGGACCATTCCTCGTTGGTGGATTTTCTGGAGAGATATTCCCACTTAGTCAAAAATCAATTGCAGGGTAACCTTGTTTTTACTGTGCATAGTAGTTACCATGGTAAAGTCATTTTTGCTGGGAATAGTATTTACCGCAGTAAAGTCACTTTTTACCGTGAATAGTATTTACTGCAGTAACTTCACTTTTTACCGTGAATAGTGTTTACCACAGTAAAGTTAGTTTTTACCGCAGTAAGTCAAGTTTTACCATATTTTACCATGGTCATTTCTATTTTACTATAGAAAGGTGTAAAGTCACTTTCTAGTATAGTGATTCCAATGATTTGTGCACATAAGTCTTGTTGATTGTACTTGTGGGTTGGTATTTCACGGTGGTTGCTTTTGAAAATGGGAAAGATTCCTGTTTTTTCAGCTCAATCTAATGAAGATGCTTCTTCTTTCATTCAAGAGTTTAAACGATCTTGTATTTGTAATGGCCTTATAAGAAGGGAACAATGGACTGAATTTTTTCCTACCTTTTTCGATGGTTCAGCACTTAGGTGGTTTGAAACACTAGGTGATAATGTGAAAAATTCATGGGATTTATTAACTGAAATTTTTCTTGAAGAATTTGGTGAACAATAGAAATATGCAGATCTCATGATCAAGATCACAAAGCTATCCCAAGGAGAGAAGGAGAAGATAAGGGATTATCATGCTTGTGTTCTAGAGCTAAGGAGGAATCTCGATGCCCAGATCCAGAAGGAAGGATTAGTGGATGGGTTGATGAACGGCATGGATAATCTCCTATGTTAGCACTTCATTCTTGGGATGAATCCAGAGATTAGACAACGAGTGAAGTATGACCGCCCGGCTACCATTGAACAAGCAAAGGAGATTGCAAGAAGGCAAAAAGAAAGCATGGAAGAGGAGCCCAAAGAAATTGTCGCTAAAGTAGAGCCTACACCAGCACCTTTGGTCCAGAATCCACAACCACTCCCGGTGAGCACAAATATTTCTCCTAGTACATCTACTGAGTATGAAGATCTGCTCAAAAAGATGGGTCAGTTAACTATTAATCTTCTTCAAGGAAAATAATTTAGTTCTTAGGGAGGAGATAGATGTCCAAAAAGAAATATTTCTAAAGTTGTATGTTATGGTTGTTATAAAAAGGGTCATTATAAGTATAATTGTCTAGATAGAGCTTCTACATATGGTAAAGGAGATAATGATACAGGAAAAGCACCTGTGAATTCTTTTGATGTAGTAGATAAGAGCAGAAATAATGAAGTAGATGTGTTTGTAACAAAAAGAAAGAAAGAAAAAGATAATCAAGATGGAAATGATCCTAAGAAGATGAAAGGAGAAACTAGTAAGAAACATAGGAGAAGAAAGTTGGGTGTGCAGGATTTTCTGATTTCACAGGGGCAAGGACCATACTCCATCTTGGAAGATCTGTCTAAAAGGCCTGCAAATATTACATATGGTCAACTCTTGGCTGTCTTATGAGAAGAGGCGGGGAGTTGCAAAGTGGACTCAATGCTCGACGAAGGAAGGAGGTTAAGGTCCCTATTTTGGAGGCAGAGGCGGATCCCTATGCTCCACAAGCTGAGGTATTATGTAATGGTATTTCAATTCATGATGTCTTAGTTGATGGAGGTGCTGCAGTTAATGTAATGACAGAGTCTGTAATGAATATGTTGGGTTTAAAAATTGATCGCCCTTCAACACTTATGTTAAGGTCATTAAATAAGGGAAAAACTAAACCAGAAGGTGTAGTTTCAAATGTGGCAATATCTGTTATGGGTGTTGTATGTGTGGTAGACTTTCAGGTGATGAAAAATGGTACTGTTGCGTACCCAATGTTGCTGGGAAGACCATGGCTAAGGAGAGTTCACCCAAGAAACTACTGGAATGAAGGCCTCATGACACTTGGACGTGGTAGAGAGAGGGTGAAAATAAATGTGATCCCTCGACATCATAAGGCAAAACCTGTCGATTCAAGTGATGAAACTGATGATTGGACATCCTCTGATTACTCTAGTACCAATGAAGTGGACACTGAGGATGAAGAAAGTGAGGTTGATGTTTCAGTCATGGATATCCTTCCAGTCACACCAACTCATGACCCCATAAAATTATCTGAAGAAGAAGTTGATGATCGTCTCCAACAAATAAAGATTCGTGATGCTGTGATGGAGAGTGAGAAGGAATCCTACCTCCAACTCTTTTGAAGGTACATACACATATTCACTTTTGATTACAAGGAACTTCGTCAAGTAAGTTGGGTAGAACATTCTATTGAGCTGGTAGATGGTGCTAAGCCCATAAAGTAAATGCCATATAGAATGAATCCTAATTTTTCCAAGACTGTAAAAGAAGAAATAGATAAGTTACTTGATGTAGAATTCATATTTGCTGTGGAGAATTCAGAATGGGTTTCTCCCATTGCGATCTCAATAAAAAAGAATGGGAAGCTACGCATTTGTGTTGATTACAGGAAGCTCAATAAGGCAACAAAGAAGGATCATTACCCTCTTCCATTTTTAGATCATATCTTGGACGAAGTAGCTGGCCAGGAGTTCTATAGTTTTGCTGATGGATATAGCGGCTACAACCAAGTTCGTATAGCAGAGAAAGATCAGCTGAAGACCACGTTCACCACTCCTTGGGGAACGTTTGCTTATAGAGTTATGCCTTTTGGGTTGTGTAATGCTCCAGCAACATTCCAGCGTTTGATGAATAGGGTGTTCGAACCCTACATTGGGACCTTCATCAGAGTATTTCTGGATGATTTTTGCATCTATGGGAGCAAGTTGGACCACCTGCACCAGATGGAGACAACATTTCAAAGGTTAGATAAAGCATAAGCCTCACTAAACCCTACAAAGTGTGTCTTTGGATGTTCTAAAGGCGTTTTGTTAGGGCATGTTGTATCCAGAGATGGTATTGGTACTGATCCTGATAAAGTTTCAAAAATCAAAGATTTACCATTTCCTATGAATAGAAGTAAGTTGAGATCATTTTTAGGCCATGTGGGTTACTATAGAAGGTTCATCAAGAATTTCTCAAAGATTACACAGCCACTAACCCAGTTCTTGAAGAAGGATGTTACTTATGAACCAGGAAATAAGGCGCATGAAGCTTTTGGACAACTGAAGGAAGCCCTGGTGTCTTCACCTATTTTGAAGAATCCAGATTGGAGCAAGCCATTCATTGTGTACACAGATGCCTCAGATTCAACACTAGGAAGTACTTTGAGCCAAAAGGATGAAAATGGGAATGAATATCCAATTTACTTTGGGAGAAGAGAAATGAGTAGTGCTGAGGTAAATTATACTGTAACTGAAAAAGAGGCTTTGGCTATCATTTTTACTGTAAAGAAGTTTAGAAATTACTTACTAGGGCAGAAATTTCTAGTTGTAATAGATCATCAGGCTCTAAAATATATTGTAAATAAGCCTAACCCATCAGGAAGGATAGCAAGATGGATAATTTTGCTACAAGAATTTGAATTTGATATTATAGATAGGCTAGGAAAGAAGCATGTCAATGCAGATGCACTCTCTCGAGCCTATGATGGTTTAGGATCATCTTGTGATGATGATGATTTCCCCGATGCAGCCTTGTTATCCCTTAACACAATCCCTAGTGAATACATAGATATTTGGAATTATCTGAATGAATTCAAGTTTCCTGATGGTGCTAATGCAAAGACTAAGAGAAAGATTACTCAAGCCAGTCATCCATATTCTATTCTGCATGGAGTATTATTTTGAATAGGACCTGATGAACAGTACAAGAGGGCAGTTGGACGTGATCAAGGGAAGGAACTGCTAGAAGAATTCCACAATGGTACATGTGGAGGGCACTTCTCTGGACAACTTACAGCAAGAAGGATCTTGAATGCAGGTTATCACTGGCTCACTCTTTTTAAAGATTGTTATAATTATTGTAAGACATGTGATATTTGTCAAACACATGGTAACCGTAAGACTTCATCAGCTCCATTATGCCCTATTCTTCCACTTGGTCCCTTTGAAAAGTGGGGAATAGACATTGTAGGTCCACTTCCAACTACCTCACGCCAAAATAAGTATATTGTAGTTGCCACAGATTATTTAACCAAGTGTGTTGAAGCTAGGCCATTGAAAACAACTTCCATGGATGAAGTGGCAAGGTTCATATATGAACGCATTGTCACCAGATTTGGTTGTCCATTAGAAATTGTAACAGATCAAGGAAGCCACTTCATTAATGAGGTGGTAGAAACCCTAGTCAATAAGTTTTCTATTAAGCACAGGAAAGCAACAACATACAAGCCAAGCACAAATGGACAGGTGGAAAGAACAAATTTTGTGTTGTGTCAAATTCTAGCAAAAGATGCAGCCTTGCAGGTACATAAATGGGATAAAAGGATTCATGCAGCATTGTGGGCATATAGGGCAACATCAAAGTCAGCAACAGGATACTCTCCATTTCCGTTAGCCTATGGCATTGATCCAGTTCTTCCTATTGAGTTTGATATTCCCACTGTGAGAGTTATGAAAAATGAAAGGATGGATGAAAGTGATTCAGTAAAAGAAAGGTTGGTACATCTTCATTTGCTAGAGGAAATGAGGGAAATAGCAAAGGATACAAGCCATAAGAAGAAAATGAAGCAGAAGGAATACTTTGATCAAAAGATCCGTTGGTCTCCATTTCATGTGAATGACTTGGTTCTAGTATATGATTCCAGATACAAAAAAGAAGATAGAGAAAATTTCTTCCAAAATGGATGGGGCCCTACAAATAGCAGCTGTGCATGAAAATGGTACGTACCGACTGGAGGAATTGGATGGCACTCCCATTACGAAATGGGTCAACCACGACAAGTTGAAGATTTTCCAAGCACCAAAATAGTCTACTCCGAGGACGGAGTAGAAGCTAGGAAGGGGGAAGATGTCGACACTAAAATTTTCCTCCGTAATTTCTATTTCATTAATGTATGTATTAGGAATAGGATATTGTTAAGTATAATTAGTAGTAGCATCTGATAGAAGGAAGTAGTGAGAAATATTGTAGGAAGTGTGTGAAGGAAGCCATTAGTTTAGAGGTGTGTTGAAGAAGTCATTAAGAGGTGTAATTGTAAAGTTTCTCCCATAGTATTGGTGGAAAGCAAGTGAAGTCAATAACACTTGAAGTACCTCATGGGTGAGATTGTAACAATTTCATGTTAATATTATAATTTACTTTGATATTTCAGATTTTTCATCATTCTGTCTTATCATAGTTGATGGTATTCTTGTGTTATGTTGTTGTTTTGTTTCCAGATTACATCCACCAAACTAAAGGTTGTGCATTAGTAAATAATCATAGCATGAGGAGTTCCTGGTGAAGAATTATCATAGTGCTGGATTGGTGATGACAATCCCAAATATTCGAATGCCCTTTTCATATGCTCAGGGATTCTAAGTACTTCAACAATGGGAACAGTAACCTTGATCGGACTCAAGATTTGGGCTATGTCACAAGGAACATATTTGGGTAGGGCAGTGTTAAAAGGGAGATTCACAACTTCATCTGATAATATTGGAGTCTTCAGAATTTAGGTATGGGCAAGAGCACAAGTTTTATTTGGGGTAATTAGGCCTTTGCGAGATGTATCTTTCTTAGGGGTTTCCTTCAGGAGATTGGTAAGAACTACACCTTATGGCTTCATTTTTGGCCCTCCCCCTTTGACAACCATACTTTTGGTGTTAGATTCTTTCTCCTGAGCAACTACTACATTCATCAACAATTACATGTCCTCTTCGAAAGGGATCCCTCCATCATATTTTTTAATCATCAAAGCCCTTAAGTATTCAAAATCATTATTGGGCAGATAAATGATTGTACCATATCAATTTCAAAAGTATTATGAGGAGGAAGAGGCAATACCCAGTGGACACAATCCCAAAAATATTTAGCAGTCCTGTCACTTATCAATTCAGTTGAGGTTTCCCCCTGCTGCGAGTTCACAAGGCATTCCATCATGCACAAATCATCATATGTCTCATCATCATCTACTTCCTCAACTTATTGATCTACATTACATGGGGAGTGTGGTAAGAAACACCTATCACACCACTCAATAACATTTTCCTCCTCCACAGTAGTAACCCTGGTAATCTAAGGATTAGGAATCAATCTATTCTCTCTTGGTTGAGGCTATTTATTTCCTGATCCCATGAGCCCTTTCCCTCTGTCATCTGGTATGTGATCACCTCTAGGATGATTTCTAGATCTCTCCTAATCATGTGGCTTGTGCTGACCTTGGGAGCTCTTTCCAATCCCTTTTTCTGCTCTATCCATTTTATAGGATATCTCTTTAACTGTTCTAACCAAAGTTTTTACAACCTCTTCCAGATCCACAATGCTTTTTGATTAAGGCCTCTCCAGAATGATTAACTTGACACCCTCTCTCTTAGGGGGATTTCCAACTACTTTGATGTTATTTTCTATTTGTAAGGCCATGGTGAAATCCCATGTCAATGTTCCCAGGTTCTTATCTCTCAAGTAATAAGCAACCTTTTTTTATCAAAAACATCAGAATATTTTTTCAAACAAGACACATCACTTGGCCTTAGGATTACAGGTAGCCTATTCAGGGTCTTATTGAACTGAGTATTAAAGTCATGGACAAATTCATTTGGATTTTTCTTAATATTTTTAAATTCAGATAAAAGGAACCTGGGATCTATCTTATCCCCATATTGCAATCTAAAGGCATTTTTCATCTCGATCCATGAATCTATTGAATTATATGGTAAAGACTTGTACCAGTCACATGCATCCTCCTCAAGAGTATGAATAAATAACTTTACATACATGTCTTCAAACACAATTTAAAAATCTTCCATCATATTGACAAAGAGTCTTAAATGGTGGTCATCAGTGATGACATTATTCCTTTGAAACTTTGGCAACCTATTTCTAACATCTTGTGGCACCATATTAGGATATCCATCCATACCTCTGATAGCTGTATGTCCAAAAGTGTTGAAAATAAAAGGAGGTCTAGGTGGAGGTTGGGCCATATTTCCTTGAGGCAGTGATCTTACAGGAGAAACATAATGATAGGGAACGAGGGGTCTTTGGAGCACAAGAGTATAGCTTTCTAAATAGATATTCTCTATTGACTAAAATTCTTAGAAAACCCTATCAACCTTGGAAGAAAAAGGGGAAAATTAAGAGGCATGCTTTTCAGACACAAATGATGGCCCCTCTCTAGTTGGAGAAATCAAATTTATATAAAGATTACCTAGTTCAAAATTACTTGAAGACGTATGGTAATCTTCAACCACAAATTGATCACCCTTTAAGACTGATATCTCCCTTTTTGACTCTTGATCTCCTACTACTTTCTAGGTTTGTTTTCCTTCTAAATTTTCTTTTCCCAGTTCTGGTAATAACTTTCTAGTATGGTCCCTAGTGAAGAAAGATCTTCTTCCCTCCAGATTTGCACAGATTGATGTCAAATTTCACTTGACACAGGTTAAAGCACTGGTAATCATTAAAATTTCAATTCAACATAGATTCGCCACTAAGGATTTTCACCTTAGTTGTGTAGATGTACTATAAGTAACTTACCAAGTGCCTATCAATGCTTAATTTTTGCAAAGCTTAACAGATATGACCTTCCTTTACTAACATTTATCACTATTGATGCAAATCTAGTGCAATAACCACTAGAAACGAGATATACTACACAATGGACATGTAATATTACACAAATATTAAATATCTTAACAAAGGATGACATTTAAACAACATATTTTCACTTAAATCATGTAAGAAACATTACCCGGGTCAGCATGTGTATGCATTTGTAAAAATAGTCCCTAGAAATGGTGTGAATCTGATATTCTTGTTGCAAAAATAGGTCCTGGTGTTCAAATAATCCCCAACAACAACACCAATTCAGTGTTGGTATCCAAATTGATTCTCATGCGAGGCTCAAAAAGCATCACAAAACTGACAAGATGCTTAGAAACATATGAACCATGATATGAGTCATTTTGTAGTAGAGGATGGGATTCGACTGACTCTTTGTCACTCGGGCGTTGGAGAAGTGGATAGCACCTCATTGAGGGCTTGATCTACCCTCACTACTTTAGGTTATGCCTTCAACTAGGGTGAGAGGACCCATTATGTAACCCATGTTGGTGAAGGATATCAAGAGATACTTCTTCACACAATTTTAATGAGAACCTTGAGGAAATATGATCAATACAACACAATCTAACACTTACGAGTTGTCACACTAGAGAGTGGAGATGTTTCTTGGACAAAGGTATGGGTTACTAAAGACAATAACTGAATCCTAATTGTCCCTAGATACTTTGGCAATGGAAATTGTTCGTTTTTGGATACATAATACAAACAGGGGTGGTTCATGTATGATTCATAGTTTGAGAAATTTTTGATGGGAAGTTAAGAAAGATAAATTTGATGGTACCAGATCTTTGAGAGCCTTTACAAATAATGGGAAAACTCACAAACAGAATGCTTCAAAATAGTCAAAATATTTCTTCAACCAGAAGGTGTGCATTAGTGGAAGCCCATAGATGCATGGTTTCACACACTCTTCAAGAATTCAACACAAAGGCATGTGTTAAAGACTCAATTAAATGTTAGAAATCTCTGGTTCGCCATGCCTAAGATACACTCATAGGCTTACAAACAATCTTTATCAACATAGTGAGAGCAAAGTGATTTTAAATTATTTATTTCATTACCAGATGAAATATCTTCTCATAATGAAATTGTAAATGCCACAATACTAACAAACAGATGAGATCTTGTGTGATTTAGAGAGATTTTAACATAAGATTGTAATAGAAACAAGAAAAACTATTTGAAAACATTCTGAAAGAAAATCAGACACAATAATGCACATGATCAACATAGAGTCATGTTCAAGGTTCATCAGATTCATCAGAAGGCAAAAGTTTCCTCAACAATATCAGAGCCTGTCAATGATTGTACACTTGCAACCACCTTGATGCGATTGAATCCAAAGACACAGGAAAATAAACTGCTCTCTCAAACGGTCTCTCAGGAAAATGGTTTCTCTCTAACTTTCTCAGAAAAGTTAACCCCTCCTTTATGAAAGAGTATTCTCATTTCATTTATTAAATTTCACTCGCTCACTCATCAAAAATTTTCCCCCCAAAAGAATAATATTCAAGGAATACTTTGGTTGTTACAAGTTTTTTCCGGAGAGTGATGTTTAACATATTTACACCCAAAAGTCTCTAGGTGGATAAATCATGAACTAATCACATTTCTCAGTTCCTCAACTATAACTAGGATGCCATATCACAATTTTTGACATTCTTCGTAATCCTTTTTAATAATTTTTAGGTAGCTCCATATGGCTTGATTCTAACATGTAATCCTTTTAACCTTTGAGAATATACCTTGATAAAGGAGTGCCATCGCATGGATACCTGCATTTGTTCCTCTCAGAAATGAGTTTGCTCGCATGGATTATACCACATACCTGTGTTACGAGTCTGAGTTGGCTAAGTGAAAAGAGGATCCTGCAAAAACCTCCACATGTCTCCTTGACACAACTACAAAGGTGAAGTCTAGGGGCAGGGCCTCAAATGATCGCAGGCTCTCCACATGCCCTGGGCCCAAGAAATATCCTTTGGCCTTTGAAAATGTCTATGTAAAGAGGAGCCAACGGAAGCCACCACGTGTTTCCTTGGTGCACTTTTGATATGTTTCCCAAAAGCAGAGACCGCAAACAAGCGTGGGCCTTCCACTTATCCAAAACCCGACAGAGTTACATCCATCGCTGAAAATTTTTAAATATTGGCAGAGCCAGTGGAAGCCTCCATGTGTCTCTTCGGTTCTCCTTTGATATGGTGTCCAAAAGAAGAGACCCCAAACAAGTGTAGGCTCACCACGTGCCATGTGCTTAGGGTCTGAGAAATTTTCCTCGATCGTTGAAAATTCTAAGCATGGGTAGGGCTAGTGGAATATTCCACGTGTGTCTTCAGTAATTTTTTGGTATGAAGTTCCAAAGAAGGACTCCCAAGTAAGCGTGGGCCTTCCACGTGTCTAGGTTCTGTAAACGTTACACCAGACACTTGAAAAAAATTGAAGTATGGGAAGATACAGCGGAAACCTCTACGTGTCTCCTTGGCACTCTTTTAAAAGTAAAATTCAGGGACAAGTCCCCAAACAAGTGTGGGCTCTCCATGTTGAAAAGACTTGAGTTGAAGTGGGCCAAAAATCTTCAAAATACTCCGGCAACCTACCTCTCCACTTTTAAATTTTTATGTGGGCCCCAGTGGGGTCATGGCTCACTTTATACTTTATTCTCATTTAAAACAAAGCAAAAATACTTCAAATTTCTTTGAAAACCTATCTTCCCACTTTGACTTTTCAATGCTAATTAAAATACATGACATCAATTTTTCCCCTATGGGATTGCGGATCACAAAAAGGGAAAAAATATTCAAAATGCTCTGACACTCTGGCTCCCCACCTTTGACTTGAAAATCGTCCACGTGTCTTTCTTCGGGGTCAAAGTAAGAAAGTTTCCCTAGAGGGTCAAAGTAACAAATTTTCCCTGCCGCTTCATATTGTTGAATAGCCAATTATATACTATTGGGGGCATGGGGCCAATTTGGTGTTTTTTACAAATGTAACAAAAGTGACAAGTTTCACCAAAAAGACGCATCATGCCACGTCCAATTAGAAAGGACCACGTATCCATGGATGTTGGAACAAAATTTGATAGGAAAATTAACTATGGAAAAATAAAATGCAGGGGAAACTTCACCATTCACACCTAGAATTCAAAAATTTCCTCATGGACAGAGAAACTACAAATAATACCAAGGCTCAATGTGATCCACAACCAAAGGAAAGGACATATAATGGAAACCAAATGAAGGAGAAAGCATTCGCGCATCCATACAAGGAGACATAGAATACTTCAAACCATGCAGAATGTTAAATTTTGAACAAACGGGGCAAGATAAAATTGAGCACCAACAGAGTGATTCATTGTTTCATGGGAAACTCACTCCTAATTTTAAGGACACCACATTTAAACCTAGCAAAAGCCTTTGGGTATTGGTAAAAAATAAATGATGGTACTCTGTTGTAGAGAAACCTAATAAGATAAAATGGTCTTCCACATCTAAAAATTTCATTATTGTGAATTGGAATAATTTTCACTCTTTTTGTATACCTTATGAATCTACATTTTATAAATCTCTTTATAATAATATTTACCAAACAATCTAATAAGCTTGCCTTTCTTTTCGAATGTGTATTTCTGATTTCAACATACTTTGATGGAAAATTTTGCTGATGTAAACTCCTCTAACTTGTCTCTAAACAATATCTGATAAGGGGAAAGGTTTTTTAGTTTCTCTTTTATACGATGGCTTTACTCGAAGTGATATTTCATAGCTATTTTATCCTCTGCTAGTAAACCAATAATACATTGAGCTATTAGAAAACTTGCTTTGATTTCCACAACTTAAAAATTTTCATCACAGCCATCAACACAACTTTTGGATCATCTTTGGTAATGTTCTATTACTTTATAACCCTTTTTGAGCCTAACAAGCCGATGTTTATGCTATGATCATTTACTAAATTTTGATGCAATGTAACTTGGTTAAATTGTTTCACTTTAGAATGTACACTTGTGATAATAACCCTTCTCTAACTGGGTAGAACATTATTAAATAATCATGTTTATGGCAATAAGATTTATGCATAGAAATCATGGAATCACTCTTTCCCTCTTACCTTATTTCATATATAGAAGAACAATGATTATGTGAAAATAAAACAAATACCTCATCCTCTCTCTCTCCCTACAAAAATAAAATAAAGTAAATTAGTGTCGATTTCTCTCTTTGTTGGGTGATATGGTATATAAATAATAATATTGACCATGGAATTACAATTAATATGGTGTAATACTGATGAATGCGATGATTCATAACTCACCAAAAAGTAATATATATCTATAACTACATCTATGTACTTATACCTTATAAAAAAAAATCAAGAAATTATATGTAAATGGGAAAACTTGTCGAATATGTATTTGAAATAAACCTGGTTGATCAAAAAATTATCATTTGTAACCCCTAAAAATATAGAATTGAGTTTATCATAAGTTATTGTTTTAAATGGAATAAGTGATGTGTACTATTCTTGGCTATGTGATATTCATATAACATGGATTACACTCTAAATTGTTAGTCTTATGAAGGTAACCTAGGCATTGTGTTGTCATTTCTAGGTTCTAGATGAGAGAGTAATGCGAATAATCAAAGATTGCAATGGTATCACAAATTAAATATTCCTTTGGATACTTGACTCTTAGGATATTCTTGTGTAGTATTTCCTTCGCACCGAAAACTTTAAGAAACTTATTATAAGATAAATGGTGTAACCCCTTATGGTAAGAACTAAGAATAATGATTATATATTCATTCCACCTACTTTGGGTAAATACATCCATTGTTATTAGTATTAACCATAGCTAAGAAATGTAAATTGTAAATTGCGTTGAGAGATATATTGCTTTGGGGTAATCTTAAAAACGCATGGCTCCAATTTCGTTACAACTCAATAGGGTAACAAAATTTAAGGCCTTTGTATAAAATCGATTCACCCTCTAGTTAAGCAGTGTATTTATATTCATCTCCTAGGACCGAATAGGTCATTTATGAACAAATAATTGTTGAATAAAATTTAACATAAATTCAATATCTGGAGATGTATTAGGCTATACCTTCCCTTAAGGGAATTTTTTGTTGACCTCTTGTACTCTTGAAGAAGGAATAAAAAGAAATTTTATTATATCCAATCTAAATTGTTGTTTGCATAGTATCTTAATAGGTTTTGGAAATGTCCTTTTTGAATGAATTGTTTTTTGGAAAACTCATTTATGTATTCTCTTGCTTATGGTGATAAATAAATGAGAAAATTTAATTAAACTTCTCATATGTCTTATTGAACTAAAAAATTTGTTGTTTCTTGATTCATGAAGGAATTATGGTTTTTTTGGGGTGTAGAAAGTTAGAAAAATTGATCTGTCATGGTGAAAATTATGTAAATTGTTAAACAATAATAAATTAGACTATCCCTTATAATTCTTCTCAAAAAACTGTGAAATGGAATTGAGATGTTCTAGAAAATAGTACATGCAATGAAACCTTGGAAACCAAATGATAAAATAAATCCTAACTTGGTGGAAGGCTAGATATTTCATCCACAAATTATTGTTACTATCATTATGTGAATGTAAAAAAATAATTTTCAAATCAAGTCACAACCCCTTAATCATGTTTGGTATTATGTGAATATTCATCCTTGACCCCTTAATGAACAATGTAGATGTTAGGATTGAATAAGAAAGTCTTTTGAACCATTTCCCAAATTCTAAGTTAATTGTGAGCTAGAAGGTGAAACCCCACATAAAATTGGAAAAAATTTCTCTCTTCTTGTGTGGTATTTGTGGCACCCTAGATGGTATCCATGAGTGGGCTCGTACACATCAAGTATGCATGACTTGATTCCCATTTTATGAAAACAATGATCGTCCTTGGCTCACCCATTAATAGTTTCATTTAAATGTTGGCATTATGACCCACTTATGTGGACCCTTGTAGTAAAGTTAGATGATGATACAAATGAATCTTTTGGAAGATGCAATTTCCCTTGATTAATATTCTCCTATTCGATAACACACTTGAATTTGAACCATATTATATATGGTGAGGCATGGTTTTTGAGACAAAAATATAGTTACCTTAAGGAGACCATACTCTTAGACATCCAATTACTTGTGACCATGTATGGGTGTTAGACGGTGATCTTAATTACAATTTCCTTGGAAGATAGAACTTTCTTTAATTAAATTAGTTTAAATGAAAGAAAAAATTAGTATAGGACCAAGTTTGAATTGGTGGGACATGATTGTTATGAGTAAAAACTACATGATATGACATGATACCTCGTGAGGTCATATCCTTTTCTCATCCAGTGACTTCCAGGAGGAAGTATAATCTTAGGAGAGGGGGATGTATTTCCCACCCCTTTCTTGCATCGTTACATTTATTGACTCATTTAATCTACTAGTTTGTTTATATTTATTTTTCACTAGTTAGATACTATGTGGTTGCATTATGGATTATATAAATTGATATAATACTATTTAAGCATTATATGCTTTTGTTGTAGATCACTCTTGTGATATAGATGGTGTTTGAGGCACATTGTGCCAATGTAATGTATTGATACATATTACTAGTTCTTGTACCTGTGCTATTATGGATATTAGAAGGATGTAACTTAGATAGATTTTACTAGATATATGATGGATAAATGACGAATCTATTTCATATTGTAACCATTAATTATGATGATTCTTCTTTTGATTTTATCATGGAATAACTTGGATGAATTCTACAATTTTATCTACTATAGAAACCTATGTGACACTGTGGATAGTAATCTCGTTTGGATGTGGGTTGCTTCTTGATATGGATTGTTAATCGTAAGTAAAATAATTATTGATTTTTGTATAGTTGTGATGATTATACATGATTGGTTTTATTTTCTTTATATTGGATTATTTCTCTGATTCATTATTTATCGGGCAGGTATGTTTAATGTGTCAATTGAGTGTGCATATTACAAGGCACAAAGGAGAAGATGGATTTAGGAGTGGTACCTCAAATTGTAGAAGTGTTTGATTAGGCCAAGTCCTTTAGCCATGCATGATTTTGGTGTTGCCTTATGTATTTGTGGAAAATTCATGATTACACACCTTGTGTGATTCCTATTTTTAGTTATGTTATTGTAATTTGTTTAGAATTGTGATAAACTAGTTTACGGAACTAATGGTACCCAAATACATTTGAGTTGTGTTATATTAGTTAATTTATTTGTTAGTGGTTTGGGATGACCTAATTATGATTTGGGTGGATACCACCACCTCTTATTTTGAGCCACTTTACCCAAACTCGAATTTGGGCTAAATGTGGCAATTTTAAGGGGCTCATTTCTCATTGCGGGCCTCTCTTACATGGAAATGATCCCCTTGGAATCTACCACAATGATTTCATTAGCTAGGAAATATCCTAGCACGTGGGTTCATATTTAGGTAATTAAAATTAATAAAATTAAAGTCAATATACCGGTAGACATGAGGGCGTGAAAGAGTTTAATTTATTAATGTTTAGAATTAGGTAATGGGGGTAGGTTAGAGAGATGGGAAAAAGGAAAGGGAGGTTTAATTTTAATATAAAACTAAAACATTTGAACCCTAGTTTTAAAAGTAAATACCTTAAACTTGCAAAAGGAGTGTGGTTATTAATTAAATTATAATCTATTTTTTAATAAAGAAATCTCAAGTAAGAGATTCTTAACCAAGAAATAATAAGATGGTCGAAAACTAGGATTGATTATGCTTTCAAGCATAAGTGATATTATTTCACCATCTTAATTATTTGAAGAACTATTGATAAATGATTAAAGCTTAACATATATAATGTGATTTTTGATAGGTCTTTAATGGCTTCAAACTATCTTTCGAGAGGAAATGTATATTAAAAAAATTGCCTCAGAAATATAATATATTTTTTG